>OZ023275.1:34006997-34275910 GCA_964007475.1 Hybos culiciformis | reverse complement strand
ATTTTGCATGATTTAAATATTAAAATTTAAGTTTTTATACAAATATGATAAATTATTTATAAGCTCCTAGCCTAAAACGTAGACTTTCACTCAACATGAATAATATTATCGACTTTAACAAGAAGTAGGTAAATTAAAAAAATATATTATATTAAAACTTAAATCCTTTATTACATTCTCTCTAAGATTCTGAAATAAATCTAAGATAAAAGAGAAAATATTAAAATGTTACGTGGATAAGTGAAAGTTGTGAATGTGATAGTCAAACACTTGATGGTCCTCATTGAACTGGTTGCCGAGAAGACGTCTGATTAAATCAAGTACACAAATTTCGAATGTGGAAAAACGATCATTTTCTATCTAAACTATATCTTTTATCTTTCGTTTTATTAAATTAATTAATTATTAGATTTCAATGATCAATTAACTTTTAACATAATTTCAAATTGTAGAAGAACTACTAAAAATAGTGCTTATGGAGCTCCTAATTTATTTAAAATTCATTAGTAATAATAATTAATAAACAGGTGTTACAATTCTATAATATCCAGTTTACTTTAAGAAATTCTAACTTTTTCTATATTTCATAATTAATGCTTTACTTGATCAGCATTAGATTTATCTTCAACCACTTATTGAAAAACGACAAAGAAAATGATCGTCTAAAAACTTTGCTTTTTAAATATAATAGTGAATCCTTTATAGTATATAATATTATAATACAATATTACAATATTATAATAATTTACATTATTTTAATTAAATGTGTATTTCTAGCAATAATTAATATTATTTATTTTAAAGTCATTTAATTAAATAAAATAGTGAAAACATAAATAAATTTAGAAGCATGATACTAAACAAAATTGAGTGGCCTTTAATGACATAAAATTCGTTTATTTCCTAAAAATTTATCATTATAATTTCTACAAAGATTTAATATATTTTTTATTAAGTATTTTTTAGTAATTTGAATATATTTTTGTTTTGTTTTGACAAACTTAACTCTTCGACTTATGTCAGAGCCTGGCGGTAATAAGCGTTTTTTATGCCATTAATACCCGCTTAATATCTAAGTTCAAATATTTTAAAACATTATACTTACTTATGTATTGAAAAATCGAAAAAAATTTGCCGTTAAATTAAAAATAATATATAATTAAAAACTCAGAAATGTAATATATGTACAGTACTTGTATAATGTTTTTAATTAAACAAAATCAAAATATTATATATATTTGATACGCGAATAAAACGAATGGAATAAAACAATGAATTTCAATTTAAAAATTGAGCCATAAAAATTCTTTTAGTTACATTTTAAAGTTAAAAAATAAAATAAATTATAAATTACTCGTGACTAAAAACTAATTTTTTAATAGTAAAATCCAACTAACGAAATTAATAATTTTAATGTTAAATATACAATGCTTAATTTCGACATGTTGAATAATTAGAATTCCGATAAATTTAATTAAAAATTGCAAAATATTTTCCTTAAAACTCAATACTCCAATAATAAAAAAAGTATTCAATAAAAACAATTTACTAAAACAATGGAAATTTTACTGAGCAAAACTAGAAATATATTAATGTTATCAGATATTTTATGGAAGCCAATCTATAAATGATAAAGCATTGTCAAATGAAATGTGACTTTAAAATTTAATGTATGCAAGGTACAGCGGTATCCTACAAAAAAAAAAAACTAAGATCATCCAGAACAAAATAATATTACACATAATGTGTAAAAAAAAATTTTAGAAATATAAAATAAAGTAATTTTAGAAAAATTAGTGCATGCCGTTTATTCATTCAAGTTAACTTTTAATTTTTAATAACCATAATTTCTATAAAAATAAAATAAAAGTGTGTAATGATTTTGACATTTTTATATATTCGAGCTGCGATTAAAAATATTAATAAATTAATATTTTATTAATTTATTTTTCGTATTTATTTAATTTAATATTAAACCTTTTTAAGGCTAATTTATCTGTGGTTTGCTTTAATGTCAAATAAAAGATACTGCTTTGAAAATAATTAATTTATATATTTTTAAGATATTTATCATAATACTAAAAGAAAAAATTTATAGTTATAAATTAAAATATTGCAGAATCCTTTTTCGGTTTATTTGAAGTATCTTAGTTGTTACTGATTTGATTTTTTTCTAACCATCGTAAACATTCAATGCTAAATAAACATCTTATGTTCCAATTAAACTTCTAAATAAAAGTAAAGCGAAAAAATCGAAAACATTTCCCAATTCTAATCAAAAAAAAAAAAAGTTTTCTAATCGAAAAAAAAAATTCAAATCAACTTAAAATTAAATCATATAACTGCACGTACATTTTATGAACCAGACCCTACAATGCATAAAAGTAAGTACAATCACGTTTGCTTTTTATAATTTTTGTATTTATTACTTAGTTTTTCTTATCTTATTTCGAAAACTGCCAAGGCTCAAAATTTTTTAAAAATAATAATAGAATTAACTTTTTAATAACAAATCTATATACATATGTATATGTGTCATATTGACACACAATATTTAATAATGAAAGGTTAATTAAAATTTTTACCTGTAGAAAAATGAATATATTTTAATAATGTACCTTAGTTAATATTTTTAAGTAGAAAATCATTTTATAGTAGCAATTAAGTAGAAAAAAAAAATGTTTTTTGTTATAAAATTATTTTGTTTTTTTTTTTATTAATTAAATTTGTTTTCGTTGCTATTTAAATAATATTGTTATATTATTATGTCCTATTAGGTTTGTTATTATAATTAAGTATATTGTCTCATTAATGTCTATAAAAAAAAAATTATCTAACTAATTTGAATTCTTCATAATTCATGTAAAAACCGAATTAATATAAAAAATGTCTTCCTTCAAATTATAAAAAAAAAAAATATGGTATAGAAAGTAAAAAATTCGTTTAAGCATTTTAACTAAAATGATGAAGAAATAATAAAATTTTATTTATGCTATATAAATTATTTTTTTGTAATCGTTATTCAGTTAAAATTTATTCTAAAAACATACATTTTTTTTAACACATAAAAAAGAGAAAGTTCGAGTATTTTTAAATAATATCTCTTTTTGATTTCTAAACTCAAACTTTTAAATCTAATTTTTGCACGTAACATTAAATATCCTACATTTTAAAATTAAATCCTTTTAATTTTTTTTTTGGTTTTAATTTATTCTGAGTCGAATTCTAAATAACTTAAATATTATAATATTAAAAAAAATTTAAGTTAAAGCTATAAGCCGATGCGTTTTTTATATCGTAATAACTAGAAATATATTTGACAATATTATTATTACGTTAAAAAAATAAATTATTGTGACATCAAATTGATACAAAAATTATTAATTAACCTAATATTTTAAAATTCGTTTCATAACAATTGTCGTTTAAGCTTATTTTTAGTTCGCAAAGCTTAACGTCGCTTTGTATCGAAAATTTTTTTAGGGATTTAACAATATTTTTTAATTAGTGAAGTTCATGCAGTACGAAATTTTTCAAGTCTCAAAATACGTTCTTAGTAATAAACATCATTTATTTAAAAAATTTACATATATTAAAAATAACTATTAGTTCTACTGGCTCAATCATAAAACATTTCATGAAGATAACGCTTTGTCATATAAAATTTATTTTTAAGAGAAATCATTACCATTAATCTCATCATACTTTAAGTATCACGTCACCCTGTAACTTATTTAAAAAATAAATATATAAAATAATAATTTTTATGAATTTGTAAATAAACTGCCGAAAGGAAGTAAATAGAAAAAAAAAATATTTTTTTATAAATACAATTATTAAATATTGATGTATGTGCAAAAAAAAAATAGTAAGTTTAACATTTTAATAATTGAATTAATGACTAAAAAGAAAAATCTGTAAGGGTAAATTTTGGTAATGGTTTCAAATATTCTAGAATAAAAAGTTGTTATCTATTACTTAAGACTATATTCTTTCAGCACTTAAAAATGCTTGTAAACAATACAATGCAGCCGTAAAATTTGTGTCAATAACCTATTCGAGATTTTTTTGTTGGTAAAATATTCAAAAATATAGTATACATTTAAAATTAAGTTTGTGCGTGGCTTCTTCGTCTGAAGATGTAAATTAGAATCATCAGATTAAGGACTTGATTTTAGTAATTTATACCTGATTTCAAAAATCTACAAAATAAAATAAATCGAAATATTTTAAATTGTGATTTAGTTAGAAGTAGAATATTTTTCATATTTTAGTTTTTGATAATGAATAGAGTAACGATGTTAACATTAAGGTTAATTTTATTGGAAATTAAGGAACCTACCCTTGGAAATGTATAATAAAGTTGCTTTAATATATAACGTTTCATAATGGAATTCAAATTTATCTACAAAATTTTGAATTCTTAATTTTCGTTTTCAGATAATGGATTTTTGTTTGTTTCTTTACCTTTATTTTAAAATATCAAAAGTTTCTTATATCTTGTATAATGTTTAATAATTTTTTAAAAAATATTTCACGAATTCAAACACCTTTTGAGTTCGAAAATGTTAAGAAACTAATCATTCATTTGAATGCTGTAAAACTCAAGCGAAATGAAAGTTTGATTGAAAGACATTAACATTTGAAAGCAAAGAACTCAAAGAATGAAGACATTTAGTAAAATAAAAAGAAACACACTAAATAAACCTTTAAAAATCTTTAGCTACAAAAAATTTCTTTAGGATTTCTAGTTAATTCTTAGTAAATCCCAAATAAAAATTTAAAATATTCAAATTTAATGACCGAACTAATAATGCATTGTAGTAATATTAATCCAACTAGTTTTAATATGACAATCGTTTTAAGAACAAAATATATTGGTTTTTTTTTTCTTTCTTTTACAATATTTTAATTAAGAAATTTTATATCAAGTTTACTGATTTCGGTTTCACATAATAGTTGATTCTTGAATTTCAAATCAATTATTTATATAATATTATTATTTGAGCACAAAAAATATATTCATATCCAAAAAAAAAAAATACTCAGACATTTTATCAAATCAATTATAAAAATTCAATTATATCCTCTATTTAAAAACTTATATAGAATAAAAAAAACCTATAGAGATCCATTAAATAGTTGAAATATATTTTAATATACATTAGAATAGAAGTGAAATTAATGAAATAACACACATTAAAATAAAAATGATACAAAAATAAAAAAAAAAAACAAAAAAAAAAAAACAAAAGATAATTGTCGAAATCCATATGAAAATGGCAATAATTATGATAATATTATTAAAATACCTATATAATGAAACTAATTTTACTATATACTATAACCTCTAAATATTTCTTATTTTCTACATTTTTTAATGCATCTAAACTTCTAAATTCGATATTAAAATATAATTTCGGAATTGAAATTAAATTTTTATTAAAAATTTTAATAGTTTTTTTAAATAATTATACCATATAAAATAATTTGGCGTTAACTATAAATTCTGTTATAAATTTTTGTCAACATGTTTATTTAAATACTGAAGCAATATCTTTACAAAATCTTAAGGCTGTAGCCTATAACTTCTTTATATTGAAATTTTATTAACATTATTATGTAGAGTTGAAATAAAAAAATGAGTAAGAATGTAATGGACCGAACAATGGCAAACACGATTTTTTTTTAACTCGATAAATTTACTATATATTAAAAAATACTAAAAGCTGAACATTATAGAATTGTGAGTTTTTTTAAAATCATTATTTTGTCCATAAAATGTTCAAAAACATTAGCACCGAATTGTTTTATATTTCCACTTAAGATACCAGGCATGACAGAAACTTTTCAATTTGAACTGTAAATAGAATTTGGTCTTGTGGGGTTTTGTTTATCAGTCGGAGAATTACATTTTTAATGCTACATCTGTAAAGGAGCGTCCACATATGCGTGAATGAACTTTTTGTTCATTGATGAAATTACGTTTGTGAATATTCATGTATGAAAGTGCTGTCCACACATAATTCTGATTTAGAATAATCGTGAATGAAATTTGATGTAAAAAAATATTAGATGCCCAATTATTAAATATGTAAAATATTTATATAAACTTATATATTAAATTAATTATGGTAAATAAAAAAGATCTTCAAGTTGCTGTGGCTGGATATTTTTTTCTGTCATACAATTATTTAATTTTATAATTTTGAAGTATTATTTTGAATTTGAATAATGCATATTATTAATACAATTTTAAAATTAAATTTACAGAAAAGTAATTTTAAAATCGTATTGAAAAAAAAAGAAATGCGCAAACATTTTTTTTTTTTTTCAAAATTTAAGCTTAAAATTATAAATAACTATGTTATTAAACCTGTGAAAACCCCCAATTTTATATAAATGTTCATATACATGGCGAATATTTCCGCTCATGTAGCGGAAATATTCATGTTCGTTTAGGGATGACGAATAATCACTTTTTTAAACGAATATTGTGTCCACACATGCGCCATGTCTAAGCGAATAACGAAATTTCATGTTCGTTCACGCATGTGTGGACGCTCCTTAAGAAATATTGAATTTATTTTCTAAAGAATAATGTTAATAAATGAATAATATTAAGTAGAAGAATTTTGTTCATGATGTTTTAAAAAGTAAAGAAAAGAGTTTTCTAACAAAATAAATATTTAAAAACTAAATATTGATGGATCACATCTGAAAAAGCTAAAATAATAAGACAAATGATTAACAAAAAAATGTATACTACTTTTATTAATCTTTTTATTTATTTTACGTTATTATTATTATTGAGCCATTGTCATATTTTTTAATTTAATTTTTTCTTCATTCATTTTTCGGAAATATAAAAAAAATGAGTAAAGCAAAATATCTAAATATATAATTAATAAAATAATAACAATGAATTTTTGATAATTGATTTTTTTAATGATTTTTATTCAAAACTATATACTTTTGTAAATAAATTAAAAAGTATTATATATATAAAATAATGTATACATTATATGCATACAATTATACATACTTTAGTTACAATTGAAAACGAAAAACATACATAATAAAACATAACTTCTACATATATGTAAAATAAAAAAAATTAGAATTGGTTTTTTTTTTCCCAAAATTAAACAGTAGTTATTAATTATAATCGTTACTGAGAATTAAACATTAGACAATTTTATAGAATATTAAAACTTCTAGAAAAAAAATTCGATATTCAAGTTAAATAATGAAGGAACTGCGAAAGGTAAATGTATTTTTAAATCCTTTGTATTAATTACCCACCATCACAATTAATGCATTATAGCTTGATCAGATGATCGGATGATGTTAAGTTGAACCATAGATTAAGAATACAGAAAGATTGGAAGCTTCATACAACATTTTTTCAGTCTTTTTTGGTATTTTTAAGTGAAGGTGTTAGTAAAACTAAATAAAATTCTTTTCATATATTGATAATTATCACGTATTTTATTTTGTTTTACTAACACATTCACATAAAAATACCAAAAAAATGTCGTATGAAGCTTCCCATCTTTCTGTATTCTTAACCTATGGTTGAACTAAGTTGGGCGGAAGGGCGTAAAACTTATACTGGATTTAGTGGGTGGTTGAAACTTTTGTATAATTAAAAATATGAGAAACATAAAAGATGAAATGCAAAAATTAAAATGGTACGATTTTTATTATATCTCGAATTTAATTTAGTATCAGTGTGATATAAATGATTCAATTGAATGCTAATTGAACTGAATAGTCAACAAATCAAAAATAAACAATAAAAAACCGAGGCCCGTTTAAAGGATTTATATTAAAAACTTTGTTTTTATGGGTTGTGTTTATTTTTATATTTAACAACTTCATTTATAAATATAATACTACAAGAAACTAGTTCACAACTACTTTGATTGTAAAAAAATGAGAACGTTTCGATGTCTATTATATTCCTGATGGAATTAAATTTGCATTTAAAAATTTCTATTATTAATGTTCCCATTTTGAAAAGATTACTTTGATTTTATTTTATTTTCGGAGACACTAAACATTTTTACGCAGATCATAATTATATGAACAAAAAGAAATTTTCTCTTCCGCGGTTCCTTCATTTTGTTAATAATTATAATTATAATAAATTTTTCACAAAATAAAAATAAAAAGATTTCACTTTAATTTATGTAATTTTTACGATTTTTAAAAAGTAACTTCTGGTCATTTTTCATGGTAAAATCTTTTTGGCAAAATTTTAATAAATTAAATTTACATAATATTTTCTGAAACACTTTTCAACACTATTATACCCTTTGTATTTCGGCTGCAGATCTCAATCACTTCTATCGATCCTCTTGTTCCACCTTCATTTCTTGACAAAGAAAAACCATAAAACATAAAATATAATTTTGTAATTTATTATTTCTTAGCACTAAATTACAAATTTAAAATTACATTCGGCCAGAAGTTCGAATTCTAATTAAACTATCAAACTCTCCACAAATATTACATTTACACATTTTCAAAAGCAAACTTACAAAGAAGCAATAACCTTCTAAAATATAAAATATTTATTTTTTCTTTATTTTTTATTTTTAACATTCACAATAAATTTAAAAAAATACTTTACAAATAAAAATATTGCCAAATGAAGGAATTTATTATTTATACAAAAAAAAAAAATATATTAAAAATTATTAAAAAAATGTTTAAAAAGAAAAGAAATATATTATATAATGTAAAAACTAAAAAAAAAAAATTATGTCGTTTCATATTTATATTAAAATTAAAAAAAAAAAAAATTTTTATTGAAATTAGTTAAACAAATAAAAAAACAAAAAAAAAACATAAATAAATTAAAAGACCTCAGTTCAAATAAAAGTTTCTTCGAATTTCGAATACATTTAAAAAAAAAAAAAGAAGTAAAATAAATAAAACAAATGAAATGAAAATATTTCAAAAATATAAAAATTATAAATTTATGAAAAATAAACAAATTATGTTTTTATATAATAAAGTATAAAAAAAAAACAATACAATAGAACGAACATTATAATTATAATACATATTAGAATACACAAATTATTTTCAATATTAAAACAAGAAAAATACGTAAAAGCTTTCGAGTTGTAGTCATTCGGACATTCAGATTTTTAAAAATATTCATTTAATTAAAACAATAATTTTTTTTTCTAAATAAAATGATTATCAATGAATATAATTCTGTAATTAAGTGATTCGAATGCTAGAACTTGAGCTTATAAGCAGAATGTTGAAACCAAAATTAAGATGATTCAAAGAAATTCCTTTGCTTTGCTTTACTTTTTTTCCTCATCCCTTAATTTAACAATCATTTTATCTAAATTAACATAATGAACTATATCTATCATTTGCTGCTAAAAATAAATAAAAGACTATTACTTATATACTTTAAGTTTATATATTTGCTACTTTTATTTAAAAGATACTAACAGAAGATTGTTTGATAAAATTATTTCTCATTCATTTTATAATATTCATTTCCAATCTAAGTACTTTTACATCTTTTATCGTTGATACTTAACGTGAATTGTTAAAAGCTTCATAAATGTTTGAAAATTTAAAGCGAATATATTATTCACTTAATTTTGGGTATTTCAATGTTCTGTTTAGTTTTTGGAAAATTATTTTCTGGATGCCAAATTTTTTTTTATTTGTTATTTTTTAAATAAAATTTTTAAATACAACAATTTTTCGAATAAAAAAAATTAAAATTTAACACAAGTTATTTTCGGCACTAAAAAAACCACATTTTATATTTTATAAAAATAAACAAGAAAATGTCAAAAATTATAATTATAAAAGTAATAATATTTACAACTCTTTTTGAAATATTTAAAAAAGGTTAATAAAGAAGACATGAATTAAAAAAAAAAAAACCCAATTTAAAAAGCTATAAAGTTAAATCAATTTTTATGCAAAATGTTCTAAAAATGGTTGTAAGAAAATAAAAAAAAATAAAATAAATGAATTAAAAAAAAAAAATGTATTTATTACAAATAAAAAAATTTGTTATCAAAATTGAGAAATAAAAAATTATATATGAAAAAATTAAAAAATAAATTGTTTTAATTTAAATTTATTTTTTACTTTGGCGGAATTAATAAAATTTTAATGATAAACATGCATAAGAAGCTGCTTGAAACGTGCAAAATCCTAGTACATAATGGATTTCTAACAAAACTCGAAAAAATTATAAAATAGTAAGAAAGTGAGTCGAAATGCAACAGAAAGTAATTCTTATTTTTATTTTATTTCTTTATTTTGTCTTCTTTTTTCGTACTATTTTCATGTTTCAAAACGAAAATAAACTAAAATGTTATCTTGATTTAAAATTTCAATGCAGAAAAAGAAAAATTAACGTCACGGTAATGTGAACAGATTTTACATACAAAGATTTTCTGTGATTGAAGTTGTAAGATTCCATTCAAATTTGTCAAGTCTTTTGGATGAATCATCATGACAAAATGGTAACTTTTATTGGTTTTTAAAAAAAAAAAGTAAGTATTTTAATTGATTTAAAAAAAGTAAACTAAAAACAAAATCATCGAATTTTTTTTTTTTTTTTTTTTAACTTTTTTCTATAAAAAATATGCTTATTCAATGTTAAAGAAGAAAAAAAACAAATTTCCCATTTAAAAAAAATCCAAATTAAATTTTAAAAAGGATAAGACAACCCTATGAAATTTCTTACAAAAAAAAAAAAAAATTAAACTAACTTTGATTTTCCTTAGTCATAATATATAATGATAGTAAAACGTGCAATGAATATCTAAAAACTTGGATGGTAAACATGTACAATGTACATTATATGTAATGTATATAATGTAATGTAGGTAAATAAAATATAATTGGAAGTGTGTGTGTACATGTGTTCATAGGTAGACGAAAAACAAACTTTAGATGAAAATTTTGGGTACCTTGTTCATAAACAATAAGACGAAAGAGTTAAATTTACTGAAAACAAATTTGACATGTTTGATAACGATATTTTAAACATTAATTTGTATATAGCTTTTATAATAATAAAGTAAATCTTTAGTTATATTGATGAGTCAAAGGATTATAAGTAATAATAATAACACAAGCAAATGCTAATAAATTAAACTTTAAGCTTCAAACTTCGATATTCATTTGAACTTTTTTTCCTTTTTTATTAAATTTCTCAAGTTGCTTCAAATTACCCTAATGATAGGTAAACATTATACATGGATAATCTTAATCAAGTTTTATGTTTTGTAAAATATTCACGTTGTGTAAATAATATAATATAATATATCCTCTTATAAGAATCTTAGTATGGTTTCTACAAACCATAGTAAGTATGTATGTTAAGTAAATATATCATCCTATTGGTTTTAAAAACTTAAGAAATATAATAATTTGACAAAATTATTTATCTAAAAAAAAATTTAGAAAGTTTTTTGAAAATCATCTTCGATATTTTCTTAAAAATAAAATAAAACACAAAAAATATATTTTTATATGTACATTTTTCAATGGAGAAAAATTATGTTGTGTTATCGATGTTAAGATTAACAAAATTTTTCTTTTAATGGGAAAACTTTTTGTACTATTTTTTTTTCAATCGTGTTTAATTACTTTTGTTTTAATTTCAAAAAATAAATATAAATTAAATAAGACATATTACTAAAAATAAAAAAAAATTGTGAAAATTTTAATATTTCCAAGGCAGTGCACGACTTTTTTAAAACTAATGTTATTCAAAGTTGTTCAATGTTTGAATATTTTGACAATACCTATTTTTAAGAATTAAAGCCATCAAAACTTAATTTTAATAATTGTATTTTTTTGCAACAAAAAATAGAACTAGGGATATTTATTAGAAACGAAAAATTTATAATCATTCTGTTTATATATCGGCGCATTGTACAAGAGTTTCCTTATATAAAAGTTCTCAAATTTGAATTGCATACATTATGTTATTAAGCATACATATACTATATGTACTGTATAAATGTTCTTCTTTTTATTATCTTAGTCAAATTGTACAAATAAAATACATAGTAGATAATAAAAAAAAAAAAACACATGAGGTGTCATGGGACACCCGACAAAGCGAAGCTTCTTACGCCTAAAAGTATAATTTTAAAATTTAAATAATATATATTATATTTACTAGTCATCATATTCTATCATAGAAATAATTGGTTTGGGGTAGCTACAATAAGAGACAAATGTTTTGACTCTGTTTTGTTGACAAATCTGGAAAATTCGCAATTTTTTTTTTTTCTAATGATGGTTTCAATACTCTAATTTTCGCAATAAACTTTACATACTTATAACTACATATTTTTTAACCCCAAGTCCAAAGTAATATAATATTTATAACTATATAATATCAATAAATTTGGTTTTTGGGCTTCCGTTTTTTAAATTGAATTCACGCAACAGAATTATATTAATCCAATTAAGTAAATAAATTGTCAATAAATTAATGAGAAATCAAAAAATATCGAATTTATCAATTAAATTTCGTAAATATAATTATACTAGTGGCCCCTGTATGAACACACGATTATCTAAAAACAAAAAAAAAAAATTTTATATCCCATAAAAAGCTTTAATTTTTTGATTAAAATTCGCCCCTCTCTTCCACCCTACCTTACGACCCCTACCTTCCGCCCCTCCCTACCACCTTAAAATCCGCCCCGCCCTTCCACCCTAGTCCGAAGACGATATAAAGAATATTTTGTTGCCTATTTTATTATTTTTTTTATTAAATTTAAATTCCTTTAAAATTTTCTAAGCTCGTGTAAAAAGTTCGTGATTTACAAAAATATAATATTGATAAGAATTTATTAAAAATTTCAAATTAAATTGACCTAATATAAATGTTTACAAATTTTTTTAAGCTGCTAGAACTCTCTATTCCGACAAAAATTTGTGCGATTTGCGGCGCCCCTGACCACCCGCCCGCCGCAAAATTAATTTCTCGTCAAAGTTCTGTTTAAAATTTTTTGTGAAAAGGCTTTGACGAGAAATTAATTTTTGAAAAAAAATAAAAATTAATTTCTTGGCAAAGTTCTGTTTAAAAAACGTATGAAGTAAAGTATTAAAATTTTGAAAGGCCATAACTCCGAAATGGGGGCTTTCCCGCAAAAACCGTCTCGGATTTAACATTTTAGAAACCGCCTCTACCACCTACCCAAAAATATGGCAAATCGGGCACAAAAAAAAATGTCCATACAAAAATGTATGAAAACTTTGGGGGGCCCTTTCTCCGAAACGGGGCTTTTGACCCAAGAACTGATTTCAGTTTTGGGAGTTTGGGCACCGCCTCTCCGAATTTCAGCCCATTCTGAGTTGTTCAAGGAAACGGCAGTTTCACCGTTTTTTTTTTTTTTTAATTTTCTTTTTCACAGAGCATTGTTAATTTTGAATTTTTTTTTTTTGTTTTTTTTTTTTTCGCGCCTCGTCCGTTTGATTACTTCCGTTTGATTACTTCCGTTTGATTACTTCCGTTTGTTTACTTCCGTTTGATTTTACTTCCACATCCTTTTTTTTTTCATTTCACTCCCCATTCAAATTCAATATCCCCCGTAAAGAAGCTTCGCTTCAAAAATATAATGAAATTTTGTTGTTGAGCATAAAATTTGTAGAAAATTGTTCATAAATTTTATTGATAATAATATTTTTTTCAATGATAATAATATTTGCTGAGCTTAACAATAATTTTAAAACAATATTTTCTGCCATAAAAATTCATATTTTTATAAATTGACATTAAATCGAAGCAATATATAAACAAAATAATAAATAAAAGTTTTAAAATTCTTATTTATTTAAAATAGAAAGATATAAATTATTATGTTTTATTTAAAAATTGATATTGATTTCCTATGTTTAATTGAAGGAAAATATAAAGTTCTTTAAATTCCGAAATTTCTATCAAAGGGCACACAGACTTATTATTATCGTAAATTTCTTGATTATTGTATATTTTTATTAACACTATGCAATTGGTTAACCTAAAAAAAAAAGAATTCGATATTTACCCTATTGCGTGAAAAAAATCAATGTCTGGGGTTAAAGATTAATGATTTAAGAGCAACCTATCCGAAGGTATTAAATAAGTGCTTATAAAGAGAAGATTTGTATTCATATTCATTATTTGCGCTGTGCAGTGTATATATTTTTTTTTTTTAATCCAACGCAATTAGTTCACTTTGGTATTGGTGGTATATATTCCTGCAAAAACCGTACAAACAGATTTTGAGTTCACATAAGAACTTTTAAAATTTGAACGCAATAACTTATACAAATTTTTTTTTATTATTATTATTGTGATAATAAATTATTTTAAAACTTTAAACAACATAAAAGAAATTAAAGTTCGAATATAAAAAAATAAATCATGAGAAATTAAGAAATGTACATTAGTAAACTAACAGCCGGCAAAAGTTAAATATAAATTATTTTCTAAAAACAAAAAACTGCAAAAGTTAATTTAACTTATCTTAGTTATTTATAGAAGTTCATGTACACAATTAACAAAAATAAAAAAATCTTATTTTTATTCAATATAAGTTATATCTGCGAGTAATTGATTAAATATCCTTCGAATTCACTAAAAAGTTTTTGAATTATATCTTTTAATCCGATTTATTGTAAACTTAATACGTGCTATTTATTTTTTTCGTACATTAACATTTAAGTTTTAAATGTCAATTTTCATATGTTTTGCTTGTGTATATTTCCATTTAAAATAAAACCAATTTGAACTAGTTTATTGATTTAATACGTTTAATACGATACATTTTTAAGTTTCAACATTAAGAGATCTCCTTTGACTGCATACGCAAACATTTTCATTAAAAAACATGTTAGCTACAATTTTTAATTATTAGGCAGTTAAGAAAAATATCAATTCCTGTAGATAAACATGTACTTTTAACGTTTTGAAATAAAATATTTAGATCCACCAGTCCATATAATGTTTGACAAATTTTATTAATTTTATCTATCTAAAAAACCATAATTGAATATACATTTATAAAGCATACATAAAATAAAAAAAAATTACAAATTCTATCGTCAATAATATTTGCCATTCAGTCAGAACACAAAAATACATAATATTTATGATAAATTTTTTTTCTTTTAATTTAAACTCATCATGCAGCTGGAAAACTTTTATCGTTATAAAAATATAATAAAATTTATTTTGATTTTTGTCTAGACGAAAATTATGTTTCAACCAGAACAGGAACAAATTTCAGAAATTTAAGTGGAATAATCATTCATCATAATAATCACTATAATGTGCGAAGAATTTCCCGCCGCCTATTCCCATAAAATAATTCAATAGAAATTTTGAACTTTTTTTTTTACTACACACGTAAGTTACATTAAGGAGTTTTTTTTTTCTTATTCACTCAAATATTTTACTTTTAAGATTTATTTTTAATGTTATAAGAAGAATATACAGCAATAATATTAGGTATACTGGTATATTTTTTTTTCTTATACATCCAACATCCATATAAATGATTTTATTTTACTTTTACCTTGTACCAATAAATTTTATAAAAACACCTGAAGCATAACCAATTTCAATTTATTTATACAAATTTGTAAGAAAAATAATAAAATAAAATAAAATAAATTTTATTTAATTTTGAAGACTTATTTGAACTTTATAATAAAAAATTTCTATCGTTATCGAAAGTACAGAGGCATAGTCATTTGATTTGCATTTAATATTCTTTAATTTTCTATTTAATAAAAAGAATGAAAAATATATAGTATAATGTGAATTATAAATTAAAAATCCAATTACAGCAAAAAGTTGGATAATATCACCTTTTGGAGATTCAAAACATTAATAGAAATGGTAGTACAACACATAGTTTCCTTAAGAAAATCTTATTCAATAATCAATATATTGCGTATAGAATGTATCGAATCAAAAACAAATTTTTGCCCGTCGTTTTGCCGTCTATTGAAGATTTTCACTAATTTGCTTGAATTTTCTTTTTACAACTTTTCAACAATAAATTTTTTATCAAGTCGAATTTTGAATTTGAATAATGAAATCATTTTAAATGAAAATACCTTCTACCTTGTTCATTCATATTATATATAATAATTTTTTTTACAGAGTTTATTATTCATTCTCTATTAATTTCATTCATCAGATAGATTTTCATTCTTCTCTATTAAAATCATAATACTGACATAGTAACCATACATACACATACACATCTATATCTGATTTACAATCCGTTAAATTAAGAAGATAGTTGATTCATATTTATTATATTCAAAAAAAAATTAGGATGATGAGTTGTTTTATGTGGTGGCTTTCATTATTTCATTTTCTATTTCGCCCAACTTTACTTCTCTGCAATGCAGTTTTTTTTTTACCTTAACATAAAAAAAATAAAAATTTCTTGTTAATGGAAATTATTTTTTTTTCTATTTTATGGAATTAAGTTTATTAAGTTTTTTAATTTGATTAAATATAAAGGATTTAATTTGTAAATTTATTTTGAACAACAAATATGAAATTCAGAAGATTTAATAAAACAATATTTGTACAAAACTTCTTTAATCGGGATTTATATTTTAATTTTTGTAGTGGATAAAAAATACAGGGATTTCAAAAGTTTCCTTTTTTTTCAAACTTAAACTTATGAACATTTTTAGTTTTTATATAGGAATAAATTTTTTTCGACTTTCAATAATATTATAATTGTATGATGGATATATTGATTTCTGTTTTTATTAAATACAAAAAATATAACTTGCAAAACTTTAAAAAAAATTTATTTTTAATTCTTTGTCAAATTACATCGTTGTCATCGTTTTTTGCTTACATATATACAATTTTTTTACAGATTCCTAAGTACTTTCTTTTGTAAAAATTTCGATACAAAAATAAAAAAAAGGAATATTTAATTAAGTTAAAAGTTTTAAAATTTTGACACATTTTATAAATTCTTATTCATTGAAAAGGACTGAAATTTTTTTTTATTCTTTTTTTTTTTATTATTTTTTTTTTGACTTTATAAAACAGGATGGGATTGTAAATCCTTTCTTATATTTTCTTATTTAAAAAAAAGGAGAAAAATTACTTAAAATGTTTTTTTTATCTGAAAAAATTAATCCTTTTTGCTATGCTGCAGATCAAATTGAATTTCGAAAACTACAAAGTTTATAAAATTTTATACAGTATATTATCTGTGTTCAATGTTCATATAAATATACACAACACATACAAAATATATACCTTCATATCCAAAATAAAACGTACATAGCGTATAGAAAAAAGTTTTTGAAATAGATTGAAAAAGTTGAAAAAAAAAAAATAAAAAAATTTTCACTTGAATGAATTCAAATGTAAATATTATGACTTGAAAGTAGCGAAAAATTATAAAACAGGAAAATAAAGTTTGTCTTAAAGTTATCTTATATACTGGTTTAAAGTGTAGGGGAGAGGTAGTTGCAAAGAGAGAATATAGAGATAATTTATAATAAAAAATAAAAATAAAAGAAAAAAAGGGAAATATTACTTGTTAATTTTATTTTAATTTCTCTTTCTTTTAGAGATAAAAGGAAAAAAGGGAAATGTTACTTGTTAATTTTATTTTAATTTCTCTTTGTTTTAGAGATAAAAGGAAAGAAGGGAAATGTTCCTTGATAATTTTATTTTAATTTCTCTTTCTTTTAGAGATAAAAGAAAAAAAGGAAATATTACTTGTTAATTTTATTTTAATTTCTCTTTCTTTTAGAGATAAAACGATTAAAGGAAAAAAGGGAAATGTTACTTGTTAATTTTATTTTAATTTCTCTTTCTTTTAGAGATAAAAGAAAAAAAGGAAAATATTACTTGTTAATTTTATTTTAATTTCTCTTTCTTTTGAAATATTGTGAGTGTGAGTGATATTATTTTTGTGTATGAATTACGTAGTTCTCATTTTTTCTCAATTTTTTTTTGTATTCGTCTGTATTGAAATATTGTGAGAGATATTATGCTTGTTCGGTATTACGTAAATACGAAACATCTAAATGATTTCATTATTTACGCTGATGCATCTAAATTTTTTCATTATATACGCTGATGCATCTAAATTTTTTCATTATTTACGCAGATGCATCTAAATGATTGCATGTGTATTGACGCATATAAACTCCATTTAGTGATCTAAATTCTATAGCACTAAATACAACATAACGATCCCCAACGCATTAAAAAATATTATTTATGCACTGAAAAAAAATCAAATATCAGCCGCACAATATAGCAATTATAAAAAAAATAAAACAGTGTTATTGTCTGGCAGTATTGTATTTATTATTATGTATTACTATCGAATCGCCGACATGCATATAAGCACTCAATAAGCCTAAAACTCGAGTTCATATGTCATATTTTATGCATTATTGTAAGGATAACTCGTGAGACATCTATTGTATGAAAAATTCGAATACCACCTTACTCTTGCCGAAAAACATATTATTTAAAAGTTTCCTGTCAATCGTTCATATAAATTTCAGTTTTTAGAAAACATATAGAGACTGACAAACAAAAATTGTTTTTTTTATATACATATTTGTACATATAGATTATAGAGACTAATAATAATAGATATGACTATTTTTTTTCCAAGGGAAGAATAAGTTATAAAAAATATTTTTGTATACAAAACGACTTTTTGAAATTTTTTTCTCGAATATCTACTAGTACGATTTAACTATACGTATACAGAGGAATATACAGAAAAAAAAACATAATATTATGTTCAAACATCAAAATTTAAACTATAAAATTTTATAGTTTAAGCAAACCGTTCAGACATAAAATAAAATTAAACTAGTGTTATTTTGTCAACAAAAATTTATTTGTTATTGTTTATATTTTTAATTATGATTTTTTTTGTATGAGTAGAAAATTTTTTTTAGTTTTTCACCACATATTTTATTTTGCCCGACCATATTACATAGATTATGCTGTGATTTATTACAAATAATTGATTTCACTTTTGCTTACTGCTTTCATTTTCTAGTTTTAACAAGTAGTTTTAGCTTAAACTGGTGTAACTAACTACAGAAATTTTATATGGCAGAAACCAAAACTACACTAGTTTAAGCATAAACTTTGTAATTTTATCCCTGTCTAAACGTGGTATAAGTATTGAAACAAGTATTTAGTTTGAAAACAACATTTTTGATTTATTTTTTTCAAGCAATTTCAAACAATTTTTACTACATCAAATCTTACAGGCTATAATGTGATATTGAAAACCTTGGTTGTAAATTCAGGATTGGGGCCAACGTTCCCTCTAATTTTTTAAATACCTGAGCGGAAAAAGAGCTACGCGAGAGGTAAATTTTCAGAACAAGATTTAGTGAGCGGAAAATTTGCATAAAAATTAATAAAAATTTTATTTTAGACAATTAATTTATTATATGTAATTCATTTTTTCATGCAAGTTCTTATATAATTCATATTTATAGTTAAAGTTATACATTGAATTAGTAATTAATACATATTTATATTTCTTATTTTTATTCAAATTAGATTTCATAATGTACATATAATCTTTTGTGCGCGGATAATAAAAACGAGTGCGCGATAGATTTCAAACTGCTGCGCGCAGCTTAGAGGGAACATTGATTGGGGCATACCATTTAATTAAATTTAGAAAAAAATTCCAAAGACTATATTTTTGTAATTCCATATATAAAGATGTTTATTCGTGACTTACTTAAACTTCAACTTTTCATTGCTTTTTTCGAAGATTTAAATAATAACTATAAAAAAGAATGTAGTAAAAAAACAAATAAATGTATTAGTTCTTAATAATAATTTTAATCTGCCATTTAATCATTTCTTTTTTATAGTTATTATTAACGTTAAACGAAACCCACAAATTTATAATATTTTTGAAGATTTGTTTCACAAATTTTATTCCCTTTTTCGAGAAATTTACCTTTTCCTTCCAATTCTATACGTATTGGACCTCGAATATTGCTTAAAAGTTTAATATCATTTTCAAATAATTTAATACCCCACAAAGTGTATGGACTTAAAAGAAAACCTTTCTCAATTAAATTTTGATAAAGTGTTCCATAATTAATTGTATTGTTTTGGTTTTTTCTATAAGTAAGTGGTTGTGCTTGAACTGTTGTTGAATAAATTTTATTACCACATTTATAATACGAAATACCGGAATGTTCTAATAATACTCTAAATTTATTTAAATTTGGTATTAAAGTTCCATTTCTAAATCTTATTTTCAAGAAAATTTTCTTAAATGATAGGGCATCATCTGAAAAATAACTTGGCTCTGATTTCAGATAAATTTTTTTCCCTTTAAAAAGATCTTCGATTGCATTTTTATGTTTATTTCTATTCCAAACATAAAATGGAGGTTTTATGCTAGATTTTGTACTATCGTAATCTTCTACTTCGAAGTTATTAACTGTGGTGTCACTTTTTACAATAAATAAATCTGAATATTTTATAGCTGTTGCGTTAATGTCTTTGGTTATTTCGTTTACAACGTCCTTAACATTCAGACGATTACTTAAAGCAAAGGGGCTTTCAAATTTTCTTAAAAATTCATCTGCATAAGGGAATACAGTTTGTTTTAAACCATTTAATGCATTCTTGTATTCTTTAATTATGATATTACTCTGAGTGTAAAGTTCTAAATCTCTTTTAGCTTGATACAAATCTCCGGCCGTTTCTGAATCATCATATCCGATGTTCAAATTGTAAATATAATCACCTAATTTTTTTTCACTTTTATAGTTTTCTATTTGTTCATAAACTGATATCAGAACGTTGAAAACTCCGTTCATTATATTAACCGAAGTTTTCATATCTTCATCAAAATCAGTATTCGCTGTTAATAGAAGCATTTTGCTTTGTAAATCGGTAAGACTATTCTTAATTTCATATATTTTAAAATTTAGTGAAATTTGTGACATATTAGCTAGATTTTGAGCGTTTGTCCGAAATTGATTCATCAAATCATTCATTACGGGAACAAACTGATTTAAAATTGAATCTGTTAATTCTAAAGTTACGTTTAACTCATTCTTTTTATTTTCAAGAGCAGTATGAATTTCTAAAATTTTGCTTACATCTGAAGACAAGTCTTTAATTAAATTTAAAGAATATTTCGAAATTTTAACTAGTGATTTAGCCGCTTCAAGTGCTTCTTTTTGACTATCTTTATCTTTTTTGCCATCGTATTTAAGATCATTTTCATCAACTTCTACGTTTTTAGATAAGGATTCAATTCTGTTGTTCAAGATAGTTTGTAGGTCAAGAAAATTTATTTCAGTATTAATGGTAAAACTATTATGTTGTAATACCTGTATTTGTTTGAGCTTAATAGTTTCATTACTTTCAGTTATTTTTGTCACGAAATTATTTATTTCGTGGTATTTTTTATAAAATGATGCTGTATTAGAGGTCGTCGGAGTAACATTATTCAATGTTAAAGACTTTGCCACTGTTGTTCCTCCAGTAATACACATACCAGCTACTTCTCCATATGGGCCTCCAAAAATTTTCAAAACATATCCTACAACGTCTAGAACTGTTAAAAATGTTGCAACGCCCAGCAAACTATGTAGTTTTCGTATGCCTTCTTCAGTTTTACGTGCTTCACTTTGGAAATAATTGGGAAGATCAAAATTTATTATTTTTTTTATTTTTTCTTCAATCTTCTGAATTTCTGGCAATATTTTGTCATTTACACTATCCGTTCCTTTTTTAATTTTGTCATTTATATCTTGTATATAATTATCCCTAATTTTATTCATAACAATGTGATTCCAATTATTTTGAAACTCATTGATTTCACTCTTAATATTTTCAAAATATAGGGGAATATTCAAAATTAATGTTTGATTTGTGTACTGTGATTTCAAGGATATAATTTTGCTTTCTAATCCTGATAGCAAATAAGTTAAAATTTATTTTCTTATTTTCAAACAAAATTGGTACTGAGTCTTTCTGTCCATGAGTATTTAGAACAGAATTTCCTCCTTCTCCATATTTTTGATATATTATGTTTTCATTCGGTTTCGAGTCACTTGGTGATTTAAACAAGACGGAATTGCAGGGAGCAAGAAAACTACCAATTTTTAAGTTTGGATTGCATATAGTGCTTAATATTGGCATCATATTTTGAAGTTCGTGAAAAGGATCTTCACCTGCTCCACCATCTTTACCTGCTCCACCAAATTTACCAGCAATTCCATTTTTACCGAAATCGCCCTTCAAAACTTTAATATTTTTCGAAAAGTCTTTAAGTGTTGAAAACCTTAAATCGAACCCGACAAAATCAATTTCACTAGGCAGTCCAGGCATTCCGCCACGTCCACCATCGCCACCTGAAAATGAAACACGTGATGTTTTAAATTTTTAAATATAATAACGAAAATATTAAAAAATATTCTTACCCACGCCTCCTTTGCCAGCTCGTGATGCTATTTCACTAAAAAATGTATCAAAGGGATTAGGGTTTTTGGGTCCATTTAAAAGATAATAACCCTGTTGTTCAATAGGACGAGTACCATTTCCTCCAAAACCTCCATCACCACCATCCTGACCATTTCCTCCATCTCCACCTTTCGAGATTACCTGAATTTGAGCTTGATTCTGTAGAAGTTGTCCTATGCCAATGAATGCACCACCCGCTCCACCAGGTTTTCCTGGTTTTCCATCAGTACCATTTGCACCAGGTCTTGAATTAAAAGTCGGTAGTGGCGCATTAGGCTTTGGGTCCGTTATTTCAGCATTTTCTCCAATTAATTCAAATTCAGCCCGATGTAAAATATGCCACTTAGGAGCAATTATAATAACTTTTTGATTATTTTTGATGTGCTTTAAAACTCCGTCAAGTAAGATTGTTTTTGAAGCAAAAATTTCTAACGTCGTCCAATCCGAACAACGTAGATTATCTATTTCCTTTAAAATAAGTCTTAATTGTAAGGTTGCACCTCTGACAATAATTTTAGTTTTATCATTTTCATCACACATTGCATTTTGTTTTCCTGAATTTAGCATCAAAATTTCCCAAAATAAATTTTTTTGATATTCATTTGGAACTGTCAACGGTATTTCTAATCTATTGATTTTTATTACCGCGATCAGTAAATCAGAAATTTCTTCTATTATTGTTGGAAAACTTTTCTGTAAGCTCATAAGCTCTATATGTGATAACTTAGGATTGATAATAAGATTGCCAATAGATAGTAAATCAAGTAAGTCTATTAGAAATTTGTATACATGAGAAAAGTCGTTAATTTTTTCTAAACATTTGATATATTCTGAATGACGTAATACATCTGACAATATACGAAAATTAACAGTCAATGCCTTAAAGATTTTTGTAAGTTCACGGAAAAAAAAATTTAGAGCGATTCCCAATTTTTTCGTTGTTGACTCCCCAATTTTATGGGAAAAACACATCTGTGGACGATATTGGGACACATTCCTATATTTTTAGAGGTAACCAATCCCATATTTTATGGGATACTGTACCAAAAAAATATCGAAATCTTCAACTGAAATGGAATTAAGTCCCAATTTTTTAGGAATTATTTCTATTAAAATATGGAGCTGTTCTCATGATTTATGGAGTTGGTCCAAATCAAATTTTGGACTAATTCCCATTTTATTGTAGGAATCTATCCTTTTAAAAAGTAAATTAAAAGGAATAAGTACTATAGTATAAAAGGTAAACTTTACAATTGTTGTAGGAATTAATACTAATATAGTTGGTAAACACTGTCCTATCCTTTTTTTTTTTTTTTTGTTTTTTTTTTTGATTTTTTTGATTTTTTTTTGATTTTTTTTGATTTTTTTTATATTTTTTTGTTTTTTTTATTTTTTTTGTTTTTTTTTTTTTGTTTTTTTTTTTATTTTTTTTTTTTTATTTTTTTTTTTGGTTCTTTTTTTTTTTTTTTCTTGGTTTGTTTTTTTTTTTTTCTCGCTTTTTTTTGTTTTTCTATTGTTTTTTTATTTTTTTTTCGGCACCCATCTAAGTACTATCACTACGACACGTTGCTTAACGTTGTTTTTAATGTGATGTAGAGTCTTCCACTGAGCTATGTCAGTAATATACAACGATGTATTAAATAGAAAATATAAATTCGGTATCTATTAAATAAATAGGATTAAAAATTGAGGATTTTGGTGCCTTTCAAGTGGGAAACGATCCAATTTTAGATGGGAAGAAATATAACTAAAGTTGTAACTATCCCTATTTTTCATATAACTTCCAATAATTTTTAGAGCTTGTTGCTATTTTCTTGGGTGTTTGATTCTAAAATTTTTAGAAATTAATCCATTAAAAAATGGGACATGTGCATATTTTTTTGGAAACGCTCCACCTAAAGAAGGATCAGTTCCAATTTTAAAAGTACTGAAACCCATATTTCTTTTTTCTTCTTTTATAGGAATGTGTGCTTTTATTTTGTAAAGAATCCTTTTTTTTTTAAATTTGATGCTATTTTTTGAGGACTTAATTCCAAAATTTAAGGAAAATTTTTCTATTTTGCTGTTCCCATATTTTTTTGGAATCGCTCCATGGGCTTTTTTTTTCCGTGTTCAAGTCGTTCTAGAAAACTAGTAGAAATTCCATATTTCTCTAAATTTTTTAAAAACTTTTCATTATTAGAATTTTTTAATATTAAGGAGTCTTCTTCAAGTTGCCTTGCAAATTCCCAAACATCGATAGAACTTGCTTCCAAATTGTCATAATATTCAAAAATTTTTTGAGATACAACAGACATATCTTGATTCAAACTGTGTGTTAGATTGTAAGATTCTTGTTTTAATTCTTCACATATAAAAAATTTACGTTTTTTGAAATCTTTAAATTTTATTTCGGAATCTAGATGTTCTTTCACCAAATATATCAATTGATTCTTATTTGATTTGGAAAATGTTGATAGTTTTGATTCACATTTGTCGTCGGTAGATTCACACATGGACCATTGAATGAATAAACATAATATAAATGTATTTATGAAACAAATTTTAATTCTTTCCATTTTGAGTTTATCGACGTTAGGCTAAAAAGCAAAAATTACGTTATTTAAAATAAATCTTAAGTATATTCAATAGGCTCTAAAATTTCGCTTTTGTTGAAATCAATTACAATCTTAAAAAATTTTATTCGAACGACGATCTACATAAAAACATGGAGTCTTATTTATCCTCCAAGTGCAAAAGTTCGTTATAAAAAGTTCTTCAAGTTATCAATTAATACGAACCAATGTTCTGTAACCAATGCATTTGATCAGACCAATAATGTACTGATCCTGATTAGTCAGTCTCTAAATAAATTAAAAGATACTTACAAAACACAGTTTTTCGCCCAGCAATTTATGGTTTTTTTATTTATTATATTTGCAATTTAACAATTCTACCGTAGAGTTATAAATTATATTTTTGCAAATGATCGAATTTTGAGTCCCTTTATATAGTAAATTATTTTCTTTGACGTCAATGTTATTTATTAAATATTATTGATGCTGTTAAAATTATGTTTGGATAGAATGGCACGTTTGAGCAAAATTTTAGATAAAAATAGTTTTGATGCTATGATAACAAATTGGGTCGCATATGAAATTAGAAATTCATATATCCTAAATTTAAATTTCCAATCAATTAAATAGAAACATTTGAGGTGAGTTTTTAGCAAAAATAACAATTCGTTCGTTCAATTTGTTAAACTTGTTACTATATAATGAATTGCACTAACTATAAGAAATATAAATGATGTGATCATATAATAATTTTAGCAGAGGTGGTGTCAAAGAAAAATTATATTAAAAATATTTATAAAAATAAATTAAATATTTACAATTATACACTCAATACATATTATGGGGGGGTGCCTTAATCTAAAGAGACATAACATAAATTGATGTTATGTCGCTTTTAAAGCGGGTGGCGGGGTGGAGCGCTTATGGCGCGGATTTGCGTGCGAACCGGCGCGACGGCCGCGCTCGGCCCCGCGCCACCCGAGCACCACCCCGCGCGACCCGCGCCCACGCTAATTTTAAATAGATATTTTATGTTTTTACAACTAATAATGTTTTTTTTATATTTATTTTATGACGCTTTCATAATTAATTAAAAACGACATAAAATAAAAACCCAAAATGGCTTTAAATAAATTTATTTTATGACACTTTCAGAAAACGACATAACATAATTTACTCTCACTCAATTTATGTTATGTCTCTTTAGATTAAGGCAACCCCCACATATTATACACTACAAAACATTATATTAATATTAATTTTTGTTTTATTTTAATTTTATTTTATTCTGTTAATTTATTTATGGATTTTTAGTACAGATGACTAACGAAGTTGGACTCTTCTATGTAAAGGTTTTTGTCCAGTGTCAAGTGTTCATAGAGACTGTAGGTAGAGTTTCTCTAGCCACAGAAAAATAAAACTCTAGCTAGAGAAAAATATTCTATAGTGTATGTTCAATCGTACAGAACTCTAGCTAGAGAATCTCTACTCTACCTAAAGTTTTCTCTATAGTGTTTAATTACCTTTATTATATTTTACAATACTTAATTTCTGAAAAAAAAACAATCTTTCAAAATACTAAGTATATTAACTATTCTCAATAATTTTATTTGTTCGTTCAGAAATTCTATCAATAGTTTTATAATTTTGGTCAAGAATTATTTTAAACGGATAGATTAAATTATAAGGAAATATTTAATTACAACTAACAATTCGTTTAAATTTCGCTATTGTGGTTTTATGTCCCATTATGGCCTTAAACTTAAGCTCTGTGGCTAAATGTTGGGGCTCTCTTTTCGATATATGAATTTAATTAATTCAAATCTGTATATATAAAACCGAAGTTGTATGTTTGTATGTTTGTCTGTTTGTCTGTTTGTCTGTTCCGAATAGGTTCCTAAACCGCTCAACCGATCGTTTTCAAACTTACACCATGTCTTTGTATCAGGTCGGGGGTCGTTATAGGATATTTTAAAATTTGATTGGCCTCCTACCCAGCGACCTCCCCCGGGGGCGGACTTCAAAAGTTCGTCCAATTTCATTCAAATTTAGTACGTAAAAAGAGGAAGTGATTACAAACAAATTCCGTAACAAAATATTTGTTGACCTCACACCCAGCGACCTCCTACCGAGGGATCTCCCCTCGGGGCGAATTTTAAAAGTTCGTCCGATTTCATTCAAATTTGGTATGTAAAAAGAGGAACTGATTACATACAAATTTCGTAACAAAAAATTTGTTGACCTCCTACCCAGGGACCTATCATGACTATCATCCTACCCAGGCTGACTTCAAAAGTTCGTCCGATTTCATTTAAATTTGGTATGTAAAAAGAGGAACTGATTACACACAAATTTCGTAACAAAAAATTTGTTGACCCCCTACTCAGCGACCTCCCCGGGGGCGGACTTCTAAAGTTCGTCTGATTTCATTCAAATTTGACACGTAAAAAGAGGAAATGATTACAAACAAATTTCGTGACAAAAAATTTATTGACCTCCTACCCTAGGGGAGGATTTCAAAAGTTTGTCCGATTTCATTTAAATTTGGTACATAAAAATGATTAAACATACGAATTTCGTAACAAAAAATTTGGCGCCCTCTTTTCAGGGGGTCTCTTCGAATATATAGAAATCAATTTCTTTACTACTAATAACTACAAAATATTAAAAACTAAACCACTCAACCGATCGTTTCGAAATTTACGCCGTCTCTTTGTCTCATGGTCGTTATAGGCTATTTTAAAATTTGAATGGCACCCTACCCAGAAAGCCCTCCCGAGGAGGATTGCAAAAGTTCTTCCGATTTCGTTCAAATTTGATTCATAAAAACAGGAAATGGACAAAAACACAAATTTGGTTTGGTTTGGAAACCTGTTTAACAGAAGGATATCATTCGATTTCATTCAATTTAAGTGTTGAATAAGTAGATATGAAGAATATTAATTCTTCTTAGATATTTTCCCAAATTTATAAAATAACTAGCTCCTATAATTGTTCATAAATCTGCCAACAAAAATTTCACTTAAAACGTGTGTTCCACAACAACGTGTGTGCGGGTACAGCTAGTATTCTAATATTTATTTAAAAGTATAATAAAAATTTTACTTGTGTATATTAACAACTGAAGCAACAAAAATTTTTAAAAAGAATAAACAATTATTTTATACTGAATTTAGCTTTCAAATACGCAATTGTCAAAACATCTGCCAAAATAATATGTGCATCGTTTTTTTTTTCGATTTATTGAATAATAATTTTTATGAAGTTATATGAGGAAATGTCGATTTTTCAAATTATAGATTATTTTTTTATTATTCTAATAATATATTTTATAATTTTATATGTAGAACAGTTTATGGATTTTGGTTGAAGAACTTTTTATAACGAACTTTTGCACTTGGAGGATAAATAAGACTCTATGTTTTTATGTAGATCGTCGTTCGAATAAAATTTTTTAAGATTGTAATTGATTTCAACAAAAGCGAAATTTGCCTTAAATTTTCAAATATTATCCACAAATTTTTTTTCTACAATCTCGCTCTATTCATATCCAATTTTTGATATAAATCCATTTTCAGCCCCTCTCCCCCGCTTCTGCTCTTTCTGCTCTACGGTGTTAGTCTATATATCAGGGGTGTCAATAACGTCGATCGCGATCTACCGGTCGATCCGTAATGATTTTAAGTCGATCGCCAATAAATATTCATATTTCCGATATTTATTTCGTTTCAAATTGCCAATTTCAATTTCAAGAATCAAAAAAAATTATCTAATTTTCCAAACATGTTGGCTCAATTAAAAAGTTCTGCTTCTACTAATTATGATGAAAATAAATACATTAAAGAAATTAAGAACATTATTGAAGAATATTACACTTGAAATAGAAATTATTACATTGCAAAATTATATTTATATTAAAGCAAGAGCTAGCGGAGATAAATTCTGGAAATATTTAGCAGATGGATAAATACCCGAATCTAAGAAAGTGCTGACAATTTATGCGCCTGTTTTGGTTCAACATATTTGTGCTAATCAGCATTTTCACAAACGAAAATGATAAAATCGAAATACCGAACTAATTTAACAGGCGCACACTTAGAATTTGTATCCCTAAATGTTGCCTTCCGTCTTAATCCTACTTTTAGAAAAAGTAGATCGTAGAGGATTTTTACTGCGCGAAGTAGATCTTATAGAAAAATCAGTTGACACCCCTGCTATATATAGACCATGCAATAAATTAATGTGGTACGTTAAATTTAGCCAAATCGATGTTTTAACTAACAACTTCAATGATCAGTTTTCACAGGTGTCACAAAATTAAATTTCTAATAATTATAAGTTTTAACCTGACTTACTTTTAATAAAAAATTTTAAGTTTTAATTTCTTCCAATAATTTTAAGAAAAAAAAAAAAAAAAAAAAAAAAAAATTGGGATCACCATTAGCAAATTTTTAGTATATTTCGTCTAGATTAATGTTTTTTCAATAAAAAAAAATGTATCTTTTCTTCTTTGCAAAGAATTATAATATGAAATGGAATATCTAATTTTACAAGACTATAAAAAGACTTAATTTGTCTTCAGTATTTTTTATATGGTCACAATAATTTTTTTTTATTTTTTACTAATTGAAAATTTTTTATGCGAATAAAATGAAAAATCCCGAAAAATCATTAATCAAAAAGTTTAATGGTGTTTTGAAAGTATTTTGTAGATATTGAGATTCTGTACGTAAATTTTTAATAAACCAAATTTTTGAAAAATATTTATTTAGTTCGGTATGGAAAAATGAATCAACTGAGCTTAGATTATTTTATAACCCTTTTAGGGCAAAATCGATTTCTTATAATTTTAAATCTTTGCTTATTTCTAACTATGTATAAATCTGTTGTCTAGAAATATTTTTCACTAATTCAAAATATAAAAAAACCCATTATTTTTGTTAAAACGTAATTTAGAATTTTAAAATACCTGTTTATTTATCGTATTCCACAATCTAAACCCTTTTTAACGGAAGAGTAGCTACAAAAATCGAATTAATCATATAGAAAATAAAGACTATAAATAATTTCCTTTCCAGAATAAACTAATTTTGTTTATGTGCAATGGATAATAATAAACACCACCACCATCTCAAATTTGCTTGTCAAAAGTGTCAAAATAAATGTCTCTCAGAAGTTAATTGATGCATGAAAATTTAGCACCTTGTAATTCTTAAGCCAAAAAGGAATAAATAAATAAAATTTTCAGTATAGGTATATTTTTCACCCTTGCATTTATTAGATATTATTATTGCTTCCTTTATCCTTAATTATCTTATTTTCTACTAAATATTTTTCCCATATTGTTGAGAAAATTTCAGTTCATCGAATGATATAAAATTGCAATACAGTTTCTTATCAACTCTCGTTGAGTGATATCAGAAATTATAATATACCACAGTCTTTCAGTTTTTGTTCTATATTTGATTTTATTTTATATAATTATATAAAACAATTAACTACAGAAAAAGACACAAAAGTTCATCAGAACTTTCTGATGAATCTGAAAATTTTTCAAATAAAGTATTAATTCTCGCTCCGAAAATGGCACCCACGGGTGGAAGATCGCTGCCAGCAAACAAAACCAAAGGATTATCGGGTAACTATTGGGCACCTCTGAGTCAGATTGAAAACAACGAAGAAGGAATGTCAACAAATGAAGTCGTTATCAAGGAAAAACGTTCTCCCCCCATCAACATTATCATAAGCCCTAGTCAAACACTACAGCAAAAAAAGAAACACATCGTTGCTTCTGAAATTGGTGAGAAGTACAAGCTAAAGAACACAAGTATTGGCACCCAAATTTATTGTAACACCTTGAAGGAGCATGAAACATGTATAAGTATCTTCAGGAGAAAAGTTTATTGTTTTTCGGTCATAACAGCGACCCAAGCGAACCAATAAAAATAGTTCTGAAAGGATTGCATAAAACCGATATTCAGACCCTTAGACAGGAATTAAAAGATAAAAGCATAACATCATTTACTGAGATCAAAGAAATGACAATTAAGAACTCACGTTATTCCAATCAAGCAACGTATTTGTGGTACTTTCCTAAAGGTAGCATTAAATTAAACGAACTGAAAACCAATTGTAGAGTTTTGTTCAATACAATAATTCACTGGGACTTCTACAGAACAACAGGAAGGGGTCCCACTCGCTGTTATCGTTGCCAAACCTACGGACACGGTTCAAAGTGGTGCAACTTGAAGCCTAAGTGCAATATATGTTCTGGAGCGCATGAAACAAATTTGTGTGAAAACTACGCCAAGTTTAAATTGAAAGATCCAACTATAACAGTAAAATGTGCAAATTGTCAACTGCCTCACCCGACCCAGCTAGTGCTATCGGCTGTCCAAAACGATTAGAGTACATCGAATTACAACAACGACTCAGAGATCGAAATAGAGCACGAAATAGCAATCCACATAAAAAACAGTTACGCTTACTCACCAAACAGCTTTCCACCTTTAAACAAAATGAATTTAGGTAATACATTAAATTTTAATTCTAATTATAACAATGAAAAAAATAACTTTGACCCAACTGTGAATTATTCTGCAGTCCTCAAAAATAACAATAATTTTGCAACTAATTATAATTATAACACAAATAATTCTAATCTTTTTTCTATTAATGATCTTTTAAATATATCACAAGAAATGATATCTCAATTAAAAATATGTACAAACAAAGAACAACAGCTACAAGTTTTATTTAATATTACAATTAAATACTTATATAATGCAGATTAATAGAAATAAATTAATCATAATGTTTTGGAATGCAAAAAGTATTTCTAGAAAAGATAAATTTTCTGAGTTTTACGATTTCCTGTAAAAGTAGACATAGCTGTAGTAACCGAAACTTGGTTAAAATCAGAAAACACTTTATTTTGTCCCAACTACATAGGTTATCGAAGGGATAGAATTAGTACCCGAGCCGGAGGAGTAGCAATTTTTGTTAAAAATGACATCAAACATCTTCAGTTACCTCATCTAAAAACAAAAATAATAGAAACGTTAGCTATTCAGATATCCCTTAATAATCAAGCAATCAAGCTTATAGGAGCATATTTCCCGGGAGGTAACCCTACATAAAACAAAAAAAACGATTTTATTAATGACTTGAACTGTTTTAATAGACTGAGCACTAATTACATTATTCTAGGTGATCTGAACTGCAGACGTAGGCTGTAGAATTGTGCAAAGAATAATACCTGGGGTGTAATCCTACATGACAAACTTACAATACACGAGTATGAAATAATAACTACGACTGACCCAACATATTATCCGCATCAATAAGGGGTATACCCTCTATCTTGGACATAATTTTAACAAACTGCTCAGAACTCATCGAACAGCCAATAGCGATTTAAGATTTGGTTCAGATCACTTACCGGTATTAGGAAAAATTCATTGCTCTATTACCCCATTACTTAAGAAATTCTATATTCACAAATTAACTGGGAATATTTTAAAAACAAACTGTCCGAAATATTAACGCCGCTAGGAAACTTTCACGAAAATTTGACGAGCAATATATGTATAGACCAAGCAATAGATTACCTTGTGGATAAACTCAATATCGTAACAGATGAAATGGTTCCTTAAAAAAGAAATTAAAAATCTAGGAATCAAAAAAATTCCGTCCAATTTAAAACAATTAATACAATATAGAAACAGCAGAAAACGTGTCTGGCAAAGATAAAAAAATCGTCTTGTCAAATGGGAAGTGAATTCTCTAAACAAAAGAATTTCACGGGAATTTAATAAAATATTGAACAAAAATTGGGACCAAAAGCTAGAACAATTAGAGGAAGGCTCCAAACCGTTTTGGAACTTAAGTAAAGTCTTAAAAAACAGAAATCGATCTATTCCAGCTATAATCACCGATACAAAAATACTAAATACAGATGCAGAAAAAGCTAACGAAATCGGGACGTATTTCGCTAAAAATCACTCCCTAACAAAAAATTTTAGTGATTCTGAAACTGAGCAATTAGTTAAAGACAGTATCCAAATAATCAATTCGCGTCCAATCAATCATTACCAACTAATCAAGATTACAGAACTAAACAACATTATTTCAAATATTAAGAAAAACAAAGCTCCAGGAGGGGACAAAATCAATAATATCGTTATAAGAAACCTACCTAAAAAAGCTATAAAATATCTGCTAAATATATTCAATAGTTGCTTAAAAATTGGTTATTTTCCACAAGCCTGGAACAAGCTATTGTTGTATGTATAAACAAACCAAACAAAGACCGGAATAAAGTAGAAAGTTATCGCCCAATTAGTCTGTTGAGTTCTCTTGGAAAATTATTTGAAGAATGTATCAAAAAAAGAATAGAAAAATACCTTAACACCAAGCAGATTTTATCCAATGAACAATTCGGTTTTAGGAATGGTCATTCAACTACACATCAACTAAATAGAATCAAAAACAAAATAAAAACAGTACTTAATCAGAAAAAATCAATCGGAATGATTACTTTAGATATTGAAAAAGCATTTGACACCGTTTGGCACGATGCACTAATCCACAAATTATTAACTAGAGACTTCCCTAATTATTTAATAAAAGTCACTCAAGCCCAATATTTTATAATATCTACACCAGTGACATTTCCAAAACAAACAATACATGTTTAGGTTTATTTGCAGATGATACAGCTATACTGTCTTCTGAAGTATTTCCCTTAGACATAAAACAAAACCTCAGTAATGCGTTATTGAAGAAATTAGTTCTCATTTTTACAAATGGAAAATAAAAATCAACTCTTCAAAAACACAAGCAATGTTCTTCACAAGAAAAAGAAAACAAATTTTTTTACCTCAAAGGCCATTAACTTTAAATAACATTGAGGTGAACTGGAACGACAACATAAAATATTTAGGTTTGTACTTGGACCAAAAACTAAATTTCAAAACTCAAATTGACAATAAATTCTCTAAAAAAAAGTAGACTCTTTAGTAAAATTATTATATCCTTTATTAAACAGAACATCAAAACTATCCACTAAAAACAAAATCTTGCTTTATAAATCAACAATAATGCCCATCCTAACCTACGGTTGTCCTGTATGGGGAAACTGTGCCAAATTACATCTAAATAAACTTCAAATAAAACAAAATAAAATATTTAAAATGATACACACTTTAGTACAAGCCAACTTCATACCATATCTAAAACTCCGAAAATAGTCGATAAAATAGAAAAAATAAGTATTAAATTTAACTACAGCTGTTCAGTAAGTAATAACGAAGTGACACGTAGCATAATAACAGAAACATTGTAATCCTCCTCTAGAATTTAATTTTTAGCAAATAAGTTTTAAAAAAAAAAAAAAAATTTAAAAATAACTATCACATAGAGGTTTTTATCTCCTGTTTTATTCTACTTAAAATTTAAATATCAAAGATAAAAGTATCTATTCTCTTATATGTAACAAATAATCTATTAATTAGTTGTATAGGTTAAGAATAATCTAATCTCTTAGGCAATAATATGTAAATAAGAATACAAATGTAAAACCAAATAATGATTACAAGGAAATAAATAAAAAAAAAAAAAAAAAATTGCAATAAATTTAACTTGTGAAAAGGAAAACACATAAAATTCATTGGACGGTGTGTTATGTATATGTATACAGGCCTGTCAAGAGGGGGGGGGGGGGGGGGGGTATAATTCCCTGGGCCCACAGAGCTAAGGGGCCCGCTTGTTTAATTTTTTTTGCGACAAAAACAATATACATTAACATTATACATATGTGATATTAAGTTTCATGCTTAAATGTTTATTAAGTTTCATGCTTACAGTCATTATTGGAAAAAATTTACATAAAAAGTCCTTGATGATGGCGTCAAGTAGAATTTTTTGTAATTTGTTATGGAAAAAAGTGTATAAAAATTTTATCATTAGTAAGTATAATTTTAAGGTGTTGATTTTTCAGCTTTTTTTCACAAAATTAATTTTCTATTTCTACTATTACTAGACATCCAAACTGTTCGTATTTGTTGGACTGTTTGGACCGCGGTCCGAATTTAAATAATCTAGGAGGGGTTGTCTTTATTAATTATTTGTGATTTTTTAAAGTGGTGTAAATTAAAGTTTTTATATTAAAAGTTTTTATATTAAGCGAAAAAACTTTACATTCTGATCATATGAGGATCTTATTTCCTACCCTGTACACCATAATTCATATTTCACAAGTAGATTTGTACAAATGTACAAAGTGTGACTATTAATGATAAAAGTATATGTTTAGGAGTCTCAATTAAGTAGTATTATTTTCATAATGTTAAAACCTATAAAAAACCTGTAAAAAAAATGTTTATTTGTAAAAATCTTTTCCCGGGCCCGGTGTTGGCTATCGACGCCCCTGTATGTATATATGTACATTTGAATTGTCACATATATATGTATTATACAATTATTTGTAACAACAAACGTTCATTTATGTTTATTTATGTTTCTTATTTATCCAACATACTATAATACTTATATAGTTTCAAACATATGACATTGATTACATATTAATTTAATTAAATTTTTTTATTATTTTTTTAAATGTATATGTGGTTTATAAGCATATACTATAAAATACCATAACAGAAAAAAAGCAATATTACTATTAAACATTTTTATTTTCGAAAAATAGTTCAGCAATGTTAACGTTTTCAAAGCTTTTTTTGAATTTTCTCACTAATTTTGTAAATTATTTTATACAAACCATTAGATACAAGATATTTAGACTTCTTCGGCGTCGGTACGATCAATTTAATTATATAATGATCGGCCTAAAAGAATAATTTTATATAGAATCGCATCAAAAAATTTTTAATTTCAAATTCTGAAATAAAATTAGAAACCTTCACAGGGCACTCATGAAATTAATTTGAACTCGACTTGTTCAAAACATTGTACAGCCATTTTATTGATACGGATGGAAATTTATTGAATTTCAACATTTCACAATGATTTATAGTTATATTTCTTGCAATAGGCCGATAATTATGATTGTCGGAAAAATATTTGTAAATCAAAATATTGAGATATAAAAAACAAATTTTAACGATTAAAAAAATTGTATCTTATTAAATCAATTTTACCCAAATATCTTTCAGCTCTCTAATTAAATAAACATCATAAATAAAAGCTGTTGTGATATTATTTTCTGTAATTAGGCTGCAAGAAATATTTCCCACAAATTTGGAATTATGTTTGCATTCAATATTAACAAAATTTATATGTCCTTCCTTAAAGATAATTAATTTCAAATTATTTAATTTCGATTGTGAATTATGTGAATTATGCAGGGAAATTAAAAACAAATATTTGTATCAAATCGAAGAACTCGAGCACACAAAACAAACTAAACCAGATTTAGCAGATAAATGAAAAAACAAACAAAAAAAAAATACATCGAAGTCTATTTTAATTTAAGTTATTTTTTGAGCATTTTTGTTTAAAACATTTTAATTTTTAAATGAATCAATCCCAAGAAATTAATATCGCAACTAATGTAAAATTTTATATATGGTTAATTTTAGGGATTCTAAGTTGAAATAAATAATTTCAAACAAAATCTAATTCTATAAAAATGTAAATTATATCGTAAATAGAAATTTATTTCTACATTGATTATAAAGTTTTGTTAATATAAAATTTAAAAAAAAAATTAACGTTATGCGTCCAGGTATATTTAAGTATAATGTATGTATACTTAACTGTATAAATATTATAAAAAAAAAATATAAATAGAAAGAAAAATCTTCGATTGGCCGTTCTCCAAATATTATTCATTTGGAAATTGAAATCAAACTAACATTCTAAATGAAACGATAATAAAAAATAGCGAAAAAAAATATACAACAATGACCCATTAGTTATATAAAATTTTTATATAGTTCTGCCGCATGATTATCATTTTTTTTCTTTTTTTGGTCAAAATTACAAAATTCAAATTGTTAAAATTATCTACATTCAATTATTACCTTTCAAATGCATGATAAATTTCAGTGTCATTAAAAATTATATATTATATAAATTTGAAGGTCCTTATTTTTTTGCCTTCTATTTTTTGAATAAAGTATACTCAATTTTTTTCCTTTTTTTTTCGTTTTGTTAAATGAAGTTTATCAAAAAAGTAGTGCGCTCTTACACTCTAAAAATATTTGTTTCAAATACATAATATGTATAGATTTTTGTAAAATTATAATTGGAATTTTAAATAATGTTTGTCGATTCTTCTGAATTTAAACAATACCTTTACATTTAGTTTTTCTAATTTTGTTTTATTTTTATTTATTTTTTTTAAATTTTACCAACGCGACGACAGAACTTTGAAATTAAATGCTCTAATTATGAAATTTTATTTTAAAGTTTTACAAAAATTTTTTAGAGTGTAAAAAGATAAAAAAAAATAATCCTTTTCAGTTTATTATAATGAAATAATTCCGAAAAATATTATGCAGTTACAACACACGAATAATTTATATGGAAAATAAAAGTATTCAAGATTTTTGTAAATAAGTGGGAAGTAACAATAATAAAAGTTTATTTTTATATTATGTTATTAATTTTTTGTTGAATAAAATACAGAGAACGGAGTCAATTATTGACAGAAACTTAAATGTTAATGAAATTAATCATTCAATTTCAATTTCTATTATTAATAATATAGTTTGATAGTTAACACTTTATTAAAAGATAAGTGAAAATATTTCCCTATTGAAATTCGGGTTTAAAAATTTAGAATAAATTACTACAGCTAAGTATATTCTATATGTTAGATTAACCGTCAGAAATAAAGGAATGCGTATTAAAAAATAAACTTTACACTTAATTAATTAGAAATGTGAAACATTGATTTCAAGAATTGTAAATCTAGGTATCAAGTATCTGAAGGAGGCATAAGCTTGTTAGCAGGACGAAACAATTTAACTATATTTTAATGATTTCAAGTAAAATGTTTTAACAATTAAGAGCAATAAAATTTTATTAGTTTTGTATGTAAAAATAATAATTGCTTTCAAGTTTCATTCCTATTGCTAAAAGTTAAAAATTACGATTTTAAATTTTCCACAAATTAATGAAATGAAGTGTGTTACCATGCAATAATTGCCCACTTACCCTATTTTTACCATTCTGATTCAAATAAGTTGTTTTTGTTTTGCATAACATAACGCAAATGGAAAATTTTGAATTTCAATATTTTCTTTTATTTCTAATACTCCTATATTTTAATAATAAAGTTTTTTTTTAATTATTCTGCTCTTGATGGCGAAAACTTTTGACTGAATAATAAAGAATATACAATTTGAATTATTTTATATGTACTGTACTAAGTTATTATGATGATTTAACCAGATGCTTTGCATACTTAAACAATTAATTATTACACTATCATCAATGGTTCAGTGGGAATAATGTAAATTTAAAATAAATTAAAAACCCTTTACTGTTTTCTAATAAGGTCTATATTGGAATATATTTACATTGATTGATCACCATAATTAAAGATTAGAAGCTGTGCATCGTGCATTTTTTATGCACTTTTTATTGAATTTTTTTATTTAACTTTATTTATATATTTTTTTTTTGAAAAAAATGTTTGGAACTCCCAAATCCTATTAAGATAATACTAATTTTACTCATTTAGCTATTTTGTTATTTGTGTTTAAGTGTCACAAAAACCCTATTCAGTTTCCTTTAAATTATAGCATTGAGTAATAATATTTATAAGAGGGACAGAATTCATACAAGTAAATTTAAGAATTTTTTTTTGTCAATAACTCAAAAATGATGACAATATTATCAATGTATTGATTAAAAATTTCCGACTCTAATGTTTTTATCTTAATTTTATTATTATTTTAATTCCTAGATTCAGTCTGCTTTGATTAGCTAATGACATAGGATCATTGTCGGATTTTTTATTTTATGTTTTAAGTAGAAACATATCATATGATTCTATGATCATATGCTTTTTGATTTTAGGCGAAGTCAAATATTTTGGTACAAAAGTTTAATTGTTTTTATTTTTATATTGTTCCATAAATCCACTTACTTGTAATTTTTTTGAATTTATGAAGTGGAATGAGATAATATTTTTAGATACCGCATACTGATTAATAAACGCCTAACGATCTTAAAAGATCAATTAATAATATCTGAATAATCCAATTTTGCACAGAACTCCTAAAATATCATTCATGGATAAAAAACAAATGTCATAAAACGTACATATAAACTTTCAAATTGGATTTAGTCGAAACTAACTGAATGGCGTTTGGACTAAAAGGATTCTAAGCCGACGATATGTGGGCTCATTAATAATTCTACTAGTTTTCACGAACGTCTTCTACCAGTGATGCGCAAACTTTTTCGAACTGTGCCCACGTTTTTAAAATAAAACAATATTCATAATAATATGCATAATTTATTTAAATATTCATAAAAATATGCAAAAATAATCTTTACAAGAAAAAACTTTAACAAAATATTTAATTACATATGTACACATAAAAAATTTTTTCCAAGTAAAACCGAATTTTTTATCCGGGTAAAAATTTTTTTTCGCATAAAAAAAATTCTTTTTACGGGGTAAAACTGAACTTTGTACCCGCGTTATTTAAATAAGCTTAAAATATATTTCCGCGTAAAATCGAAACCGCGCAATTGAAGTGCCGCGTTAATCGAGGGTTACCTGTATATAAATAAGTTGCAAAAAACAAAAATTACACCAATTCCGAATTATGATAAGAAAATAAATTAGTGAGAAGAGAGATCCTGAATTCAGGGGTGGAATCATATAACAATTGTCACCGGTCGACAATCGACAATTGTCACAAAATTTAACAATTGTCGACTTTTTGCTTCATGTAATTTTAATAGGTGGAAATCACATTTCTCATAATATTATTCAGAAATTAACGAAAAAAAAATTTTTTAATTGTCGACTTCGATCACAAACACGACCAATTCGACTTTTTTGCTTCATGGAAAAATATCGTGAATTTTTAAATATCGTTTTAGCAAAAAATATAGTGTAGATAATTTTTTTTAAATATTAAACCACATTTTTTCTCTCTCAATAATTTCTTAATTTAGTAAACAAACTCAAAATTTTATACTGTATTTATGATTTTAAAACATACACTAACAAAAGGTTTTTAGTTGTATTCTTTATAATGGCAACGTGAAAATTGATATAGAAAATTTTTTATTTCGTATGTGGTGTGGTGTTTTATGAAATTTTTGAAAATTGCGCATACTTATTTTACACTTTTTCATAATTGTGTTTTATTTATAATTCGTAAATCATAAAAATGTTTAGAACTCATCTATTTAACTTATGCTTTCATATTGATTAAAAGTACCTACTTATTTTAAAGATAAATTTTAAACAAATATTTCAATCAATTCATTAATTTTGGAAAAACAAAACCATTATTTTACTTCATTAAAATGTATTTATTTAATTAAAAAATGATTGTTTTCTTAACCGATTTTATTTTATTCAGAACTAAGTACTTCTGCTTGGATCAAATATTGTGTTAATATTTAACATACTTCGTTTGTTCCGATTCATATTTCTTCCTTGACAATATTATCTAAGGGATAAATAACATAACAATAGAATGACTTATCAAACGTGCTTCTTTAGTTTTTCATCATTTAGCTGAGTCAAAGCAAATAATCTTCCTTGAATTATGTACATATTTACATTGGTATCTAATTCAAATTTTATAATTTTAATTTCTGATCATTATCTAGGAAATAATAAATTTTTATAAAAATTTAGGTTTTAGGAGTCATAACTAATTTAAATGATTTTAAGCGTTTAAAAAATTAAATTTTAATTAGAGAATAAATTATAACTATAAAACAATTGTTTAAGAATAAACAATTTATTTTAATTATTTTTATAAATAAACCAAGTATTTTCTTTCAATAATGGTCAATCAGATAAAAATATTAAACTATCAAATGGCCCAAAAATAAAAAAATTCTATAATAAATAACATTCAATAAGGCATCTTGAAAACTGCCATTCAAGGATTAAATATTAGCCCTTCTCACCTCCTACAATTCATAAAATCGTAAATCAAAATTTTAAAATGATACATTGTAGTTTTTGTTAATTTATAATTTAGAAATTAATGGCCAAATATCTAGACTTTCTTATTATTGAAGTTTTTAATTCACTTCAAAAATAAAACGTTTTATTTTTTTAAGATGCTTATAGATGTTTATTCTTTATTCAACAACAGTTTGAAACTTCGACGAAATGGAAATAATTAAAAAAAAACGAAATAAAATCATTTGTTGAATAAAAGTAAATTGACATTTTATAAAAAAAAAATTTTGATTTATTAATTTATTGTTTTAAAATTGACGACCAAAAAATAGCTGTCGTTTTTATTTGATAGACAATTGTCTATAATTTCAGTTATGTGAAGCTAAACTTTTTTTCGACAATTGTCTATTAAAATCAAAAAAAGTAGGTACATAATTTTTTTTTCTCCGCGCTCACATTTTTTTAAATATTTTATAAATCAAAGTTCACTCTATAAATCAGTTGAAATTTTAGGTTTTTATTAAGTTTTATAACCCACACATTTACAATTTGGACTCTTCTTTTCTTGAAGTAAGCTTTACTTTGTATATATTTTCTCTTAAAGAGAGGAAATAAACTCTTTTTTTGCCAGAAAGAAATATAATATACAACAGATGATGATGATTAAATACGCGAAGCAATAATATTCATTGTCCATACAAATTGATCGTGTTTGAAATTGTCGATTGTCACAAAAACGACAAAGTTACATAATTCCACCCCAGATGTTATTTGATCGAAATTTGGTTCAATTGCATGACGCGAAAATTTTCTTATCTGAAACAAAAAAAATGTTTGCATATTCGTTCATTCGTTCGTTTTTTGTAAGAATTAATAGCAGGAAAAGCACAAAAGATTAACTAATTATATTATTGTATATTTCAAAAAGGTAAAATCATTTTTTTCTACCCTCCGGAGTTAATCGCGACATCAGTGTGAGTCGCCACCCACATTTTGCGCATCACTGCACTAGATAAGAATTCATATATAAATAACATTATTCTCATCTGATTAGAAAAACATAGAATACTTAAAATTAATTCAAATGCATTTTACATGTATTGCATAAAATTGGCAACATATCATTCATACCATCTGTTTTAAATTCAAACAAATATATCATAGAATCATATAATATCTGTTTTTATTTAAAACATAAAATAAAAAATCCGACAATGATCCTGCCTCATTAGCTAATCAAAGCAGACTGAATCTAGGAATTAAAATAATAATAAAATTAAGAAACACATTTGAGTCGGAAATTTTTACTCAATACATTGATAATATTGTCATCATTTTTGAGATATTGAAAAAAAATCTGAAATTTACTTGTATGAATTCTATCCCTCTTATAAATATTATTACTCAATGATTATAGTTAACAATTTAATATAACACTAGTTTACAATAAACATAATATAATATGTGAAACATTTATAAATTTAATATTTTTTTATATTGTTTTCAAATGCGTTCTTTTTATCAGTAGAAAAACATTTTAACTTATATCGGTCTATATAATATTTGGAGCCAGTAAGTAATATTATCATTATATGGTTTACTTTATATGTATAATACAAATTTCATACTTTTTAATTCATTGAATTAAAATTTTAGCTAAGTAGCTAAATTTCTATTACATGTCATTATAATACATGTATAACATATAATGCGAAAAAAAACCAAATTAATTTTTAATACATATTATTATTGAAACCGTTCTCCCACAACATTAAAATTTAATTTTCATGTTTTCTGTTATCAAAAAACCATACGCTAGAAATTAAATTGTAAATTTAAATTTTTTTTTTTTTTTTGAGGTTATACTTATTGGAAAAAGGCTTCATTTTGTAATATTACAAATTAAACGGATAAATTCTAAATTAAAAAATATAAATAATATAGAACAAATAGGAAGTCGATAAATATATATATTTAAGTAAATATTCTATCCCGTATAAACATAAATACACTGCTTAGATACATTGTTTTGCAAATATAAAATTGTTCATAATCTTGTCGATATAATTGTGCTTATAATTATTTTATTGAAGTAAAAGTAGATTTTAATCACAAAAATTAAATATAAAGTAAAGACTTTTGGTCTTAAATTCAATCACATGTGTTTTCATTTCATTTCCATTAACTTTCATCATGCGATAGTAAATAATATTAAAAATGTTTCGACAAGAAAAGTTGGTAGTGCTGTTGTTCATTCATTAATCGATGTATCTTTTTTGAAATTTTTCTAACCTGTTTAACAATACTGAAATAATTACTGTTGACATAAATATTATTTGGTAAAAAAATCATAAATTTTAAAAAATATTTTTAAAAAAATGCTAAAAGCTAAATTTTTTGTTTTCAGTAAAAAAGGTTTTATACATTAGTATGTTCACATTTGTCATACAAAATTATTATAAAAATTATTAAAAGGATTTTTGATATAAAAAAATGTAACAAATTTTTCAATAAAATTAAAAAAAAAAAACTTTAAAAAATTTCCTTATACATACCGTAAATTGGTGCTATCATTAATCTAAAAATTGAGTTTTGTTTCAATTAAGAGAAGATGGAGTAAGTTGTATTATCGATATTCCTGAACAAAAAAGTTTCAAATAATTATATTATTAATATCCTACGGTTATGAATTCAACTATTTTCCAAGTTCCAAGTTTTAAATGTTTGTAAATTTGTACATTTGTAGAGATTTTTCGCAGTTAATCTTCAATATTTGATTTTTCTTTTAAGTTTAACCATTGAGTAATAATAATTATAAGAGGGACAGAATTCTTACAATTAAATTTCTGAATTTTTTTTTGTCAATAACTCAAAAATGATGACAATATTATTAATGTATTGAGTAAAAACTTCCGACTCAAATGTGTTTATTATAATTTTAATTCCTACATTGAGTCCGCTTTGATTAGCTAATGAAGTAGGATCATGTCGGATTTTTTATTTTTTTTTTTAAATAAACAGATGATAATGATCATATGATTTGATGTACATTTCTTTAAATATAAAACAGATGATATGAATGGTATGTTGCCAATTTTATGCAATACATGTAATGCATTTAATTTAATTTCAAATCTTCTAGTTATTATGTTTTTCTAATCAGATGAGAATAATGGTATTTATATATGAATTCTTATCTAGTGCAGTGATGCGGAAAGTGTGGGTGGCGACCTTTACTGGGGTCGCGAATAACTCCGGAGGGGTGTAAAAAAATGTAGTTTATCTTTTTGAAATATATAATAAAAAATAATATAGTAATTTAGTTTATTGTTGCTTTTTAATCTTACAAAAAACGAACGAATGAAGGAGTGTACAAACATTTTTTTTGTTTCAGGTGAGAAAATTTTCATTTCATACAATTGAACTAAATTTCAATCAAATAACATCTGAAGTACAGGCTCACCCTTCTCACTAATTTTTTTTTCTTTATCATAATTCGAAATTGGTGTAATTTTTATTTTTTGCAACTTATTTTTGAACAAAATATATAAATACAGGTAACCCTAGATTAACGCGGCACTTCAATTTCGCGATTTCGTTTTACCCGGAAATATTTTTTAAACTTATTTTAAATAACGCGGGTAAAAAATTCAGTTTTACACGTAAAACAATTTTTTTTATGCGAACCCGTATACAAAATTCGGTTTTACGCGGAAAAAAATTTTTACGTTTACATATCTAATTAAAAATTGTGTTAAAATTTTTTCTTGTAAACAGTATTTTTGATTTTTTCAATAAATTATGCTAGGTGGGGTTAGAATATTTTTTTTATTTTAAAAAGGGGGTCGCAGTTTATTAGAATTATTATTGAGCCCACATATCGTCGGCTTAGAATTCTTTTAGTCCAAACGCCATTTAGTTAGTTTCGACTAAATCTAATTTGAAAGTTTATATGTAAGTTTTATGACATTTGTTTTTTATCCATGAATGATATTTTAGGAATTCTGTACAAAATTGAATTATTCAGATATTAATAATTTATCTTTTAAAATCGTTAGGGGTTTATTAATCAGTATACAGTAACTAAAAATATTATTTCATTACATTACACTTCATAAATTCAAAAAAATTACAAGTAAGTGGATATGGAACAATAAAAATAAAAAAAAATTAAACTTTTGTACCAAAATATTTGACTTGGCCTGAAATTAATTAATCTTTATGCGATATATAATATATAAAAGAGAATTCTTAATCTGTGAGATGGAACAAAATAATATATAACGATATTTTGACAACAATACAAGATGCAGAAAATGAAATCTGAAATTTGGAAAGGGTGTTTCGAAACTTTTAACACAATATTAACTTCAGAAAACAGGAAAATGAGGTATATACTAATATTTATTGTAGGAGTAAAAAAATAATTTAATCCACTTATGTACTTACCAAAAAAATGTAAAAAATAGTTATTTCTTAACTCTAAAATAATGATAGCCTTTTATAGTTACTTACTTTTACTGAAATATTAAAAGTTTAATGAGTTTTGAATGAATTCAAAAACAGTTTGTCCTATATTAATTTATTAACGATTCCAACACCTTCTTCTAGACAAGAAATCGCTTCTGTAATTTTAGAACCATAAAGTTCTGAATAAAACTGCAGAATTAAAAAATAATAATTTTTATCACCTAACTTACCATTTACACAGGATGTTTTCGAAGATTTAAATCAAGATTTTTTTTGACTGTGTTTGTAAAAGTTGTATAAAAAAAAAATCTTGATTTTAGTCTAGACTAAAAATCTTCCTTAAAATATTAATTATTTTCTATCAAAAAAAAAAAAAAAATGGAAAAAAAAAATTTTTAAATAGAAATATCAAAATAAAAAAATAAATAAAAGTAAAACTGAAAACGAAAAAAAATATTTTTGCTTTATTTTATTTTTTTGATACATAAATTTAAAATTAAAATCAAAATTTAAATAGTTTTATTAAGAAAAATATTTTAATCCAAACTAAAATCTAGATTTTAATCTGGGCAGTGAAAATTATTTCGGAGATTTTTAGGAAAATACATTAAAAAAAAATCTTAATTTTAATCTTCGAAAACATCCTGTGTAACTGCAGGTAACTTACGATTTCTTATAGTTATATTTATAATTATGAAAATTTACTTTTTTTGTTTTGCGAATAGATTAGAAAAACATAATAACTAGAAGATTTGAAATTAAATTAAATGCATTACATGTATTCCATAAAATTGGCAACATATCATTCATATCATCTGTTTTATATTTAAAGAAATGTACATCAAATCATATGATCATTAACATTATCATGTTTATTTAAAAAAAAATAAAAAATCCGACAATGATCCTGCCTCATTAGCTAATCAAAGCGGACTGAATGTAGGAATTAAAATAATAATAAAATTAAGAATAAACACATTTGAGTCGGAAATTTTTACTCAATACATTGATAATTTTTTTTTGTTTTGGATATATGGAAATTTGTTTCGATCGCGTTCGTCCACTCTGATCTCATCAGTGGCTGATGAGTGGACGAACGCGATCGAAACAAATTTCCATATATCCAAAACAAAATATTTTACTAGTTTTTAGTTTAAAAACCTAGAGGTCTACTTTGCTTCCTTATGTTGACCTAATAAGTCTAAGTTGTTTTTCACTTTAACCTATTTATTTAGGTAGAAAAACATCAATAGGAAGACAAAACAAAGTATTGGTAATAAATAAAATAAAAAACATTGATAATATTGTCATCATTTTTGAGTTATTGACAAAAAAAAATTCAGAAATTTACTTGTATGAATTCTATCCCTCTTATAATTATTATTACTCAATGGTTTAACGTTTAACTTACTGAATATCTAAATATATGTTAAAAGCAGAGAAAATATATTTATTTATGTTCTAAGAATGTTTAAACATATAAATACTAGCTATTCATAATAATTATAATATATTATACAATGTGTATACATACATACATTTCTCACATGATATTTGTAAGTTTTCTAAACACTAACGATGTGAAGAAAATATATCATGATTATGAAATTTTATTCTTTAATAAATGAAATACTTCTAAATAAGTATATAAATACACATATGTATGTTTATGCTCGCAAAGTGGGAATTAATTCTGTTAAAAGATAATTAGGTTGAGGCGAGACACAATTTATCAAATTAATAAAATTTTAATAAAGCTATATATATCTCTAAGGATTATTTAAGCGATAAAATATTTTGAAAAACCACTGAAAATTTAATAATAAGATTTTCTGTCACGGAAAATTTTACCCCATTACTTAATTTTCTTGTTAAAGAAAGTTTTTGTGTGCATATAAAGTGCAAACGTTGCAGTTAGTTTGTGATTTAAAATTTTACATTTTAAATGATTATAAAACCACAATTTTTTAGATTCATTTTATATAGTTAAGAATTCCTCAATTGTTTAAAATAAAATTAAAAAAAAAAACTTATTCAATGTAACAGAAAATACTGTCATATCAAACATTACGAAACGAAAGCCACAAGCCTGGAAAGTATTCGCTTGTATTAAGCATTTGAAATAAATAAATAAAAGTACAATTTTTAGAGTCTTGTTAAGGGATTATTAGAGGGTTTTTCCTATATTAAAGCACCCCAACTGATGAAAATGTACAATATAATAATAAATGGTACGCAAACACATAATTTAAATATTATTTTTAATCTTTAACTGATATGATGTGAAACTAATGCCACTCTTACATAAGATTGAAATATAATTTAAAAGTTGGCTTCCTCAATCAGATCAAATATCTACTATAAATTGCTTTATTATCCATCTAATGTTTAAAACGAGAACACAATTCTAATATATTTTAGATTTAAACATTTCATTTCAATGTCATTTCGAAAATTTAAATTGTATATATTTGAAATAAAATGCAAAAATATTTTTTTATTATTTTATTATTATTTTGATGATTATAATAAATGAGTTTATGCTTAGAGCAAATTTTCTGCAGATTTTCATCTTTATAATAATTTTTGATGTTCACATGATTCTAAATTTCAACAAAATTTTCATAGAATTATCACGGAACTTTGTATGAGAATAATTTTTATTATTAAAATATTGTTGATGCTTTTTGAATTTTAATAACCAGAAAATTTCATGTTTTGATCCAATAGATTTATCTTTATTGGTATTGCAGCAGGAACAACCACATATTGTGAATATTTAAGGATTTAAAAGTTTCAAATAGCAAAACTGAATTTAACCTTAAATTAAGCAAATAATGTTTATAAAGCTTTAAATCCGATTTCATACATAAAAGTACTATCAATTTTGAAGTTTTGAAGTTAATAAAGTTTATTTAGAATTAAGTCATTTTATAGAATAAACATTATGTTATTTCAAACGGTCTTATTTCAAAACATTGAAACCATATTAAATTTTTTAATTTGAAATACGTTTAACAATATTAAAGGTTGATAACTACAATAATTATTTAACTATTAGATAAAATTAAATAACTTTTTTCTACGCACCATCAAACTTTAACCAGTATAACATATTTTGGTTTCACATTCTTTAGTTAAAAAAAAAATCCAATTAAATAGGTAAATAAAAACAATAAAAAAAAAATTATACCAATATTATGTAGAAATTTTTTTTGTAATTATTTTTATTACTCCTAATTGATCCCTTAATGTTAACGTTAATGAACCTAATTCTTGGCAAGAAAAATATAATAAATTTTGGAACATAATTTTCAGGTATACATGTCTTAAGTGGAAAACTACTTTTTTTTTCTCGTTATTGATTCTAATTATATTTTGTTATACTTGTACCTTTTCGAAGATTTTTTTTCTAAATTAGTATAATAAAATTTATAATACCAAATTCAAATAATAATTAATTATTAATATTTTATTAAATTTTATTGTTATATCTTTAATATAACAAAATATCAAAGTGTGCAAGTATTTAATATCTTAAATGGTTGAAAACTTCGTTGGATAATTCTAGAGATACTTGATTATGTCTACATACATATTCTATATTTTAAATTATCAGACGTAGATATAATTACTTAGAACATCATGTCTATTTTATAAAATTTTACATTCTGAACTTCTGACCAAATTTCAGCTTACAAGTGCCAAAAAACATACTCCGCTCTTTTCTAATATGAATTATACATGTACATTGTTTTTTTACATAATCACTCATAAGATTTGAAACAATTTTCAATTCAATCAAATGATTAAACACTTTATTTAATTAATTGTTCATTTTTATTTGAAAATGTTTTGTTATTATTCCAATATTATGCATCCATAATAATAAATACATACATAAACATTTACGTATAATATATTATAGTTTTAACTTCTTTTATTCATTAATTTTCATTATGGTTTTTGAAGAGCTTCTTATTATATTATTCAATCTACATTCATGTTATTTATTATTATCCTTATAATAAGAGGATAGTTATAATGACCTAAATTTATATATATATATATATGTGTACTTGTACATAATATTTAAGAAAGTTCATAAACCTTCAACCTCTAAAACCCTAATATAATAAAATAAAAATTTTATATTATTATTATTATTTTTTTTTTTTAACAAAATTAAATCTTGACATGAATTTATCCTACAACTATTATACTTGCAGAACCTCCCGTTTTATTTTTAAGTTTATACTCATAGTTGCAAAGAAGTAAAGTTTTTACATATTATAGTGAAACTTGTTGATTCTTTTCTGAACTTATGCAGACTTTATATTGTAATACATGTACATCTAAAATTTAATTTTATATAGTTACTTTTGTTATGCTTTTTTTTCTGATATTTATGCTTAAATTATATTGAAATTCCATAAAAAATAAAATGATAATAATAATTGAATTCTATCGAATTATATCTGTTATTTTTGTTCACGTTTTAATGTTAATGTTTTTGCCAAAAATATTAAACTTCTCCCAAGTTTATTTAAAATCATAATGTTTTCAAACTTAATAGTTTCGATCTTGATTTCATTTTCCCGTACTCTCAGATAATTTAGCCAATTTGAAAACTTTTATTTTAATATTAATATACATGTTGTGTATATTTTGCTTTCAGTATTTTCAAAAACAAAAATATCTTTTATTTTCAAATAATTTGTTTTTAAAATAATGTGTTCATAAAGAACTTAGAAAATGGAAAATGGAACAAACTCTTTTGTCATCATTTCAAATATTGATATTTCCATTATCTTAAAAATTCATGTTGTTGATGAAAAAACCCGGACAACTTTAATTATTCAGTTTATTATTGTTAAGGGCTGGTACCACCTAATTTAGGTATCGGAATAAAAAGTACCGTGACAAAAATTTTCAATCTTTTTAAACTTAATTAATCTCAATAAAATTTTCAAAATCGCAAGTTATTAATTTTATAGAATTTTGGAAAAAAGAATATTTTTAAAATATTTTATAACTATTTAAAAAATTTTAGTTTATTTTTTTTTTTTGATTTTTTTATTCAAGTATCTTTCTGTCTCAATTTGGTAATAATCAGTTAGCATACGTCACCTCCTAGAGGAATTTTTCAACATATAAATTTAAAATTAATGTATATTTATTTATTTATACGATGGTGTCACAATATCAGAGTTTTAAATTCTTTGCTGTTAATTTTTATGCACTACTAGGGTTTTTGAAACTCGATCATTTTCGTAAGCTCGAGCCTTCAAGCTTTTTGTATAAGGAGGATCGGGTAGCTCGAGCCTTCTTCAAAATAAAATACATATGAAAAAACAAAAGCATAAAATTCAACTTTACTCTTCTTTATCTATCATTATTATTAACCCATTACAAAATTATAAAAATTATAAATATTGGAAAATTATTAATTATTAAAGTTATAGAACATTATAAAATATAAAAACAGAACATCATAAAATATAAAAACATCAACAATCCATTTCAGTGTATCATTTTTTGTTAAAATTGACGGTGACTTATAAGATTGAAGTGAAATATTTCCTTATATAAACTTTTCTGTTCAATCCAAAAACCCTATGCACAACTACGTGGGAGCAAATTTTTGGGAAGAATGCTTCAAAAATTACTTTGAGGTAGTAGCTAAGACCAAGGTATTAAAATTTGTTAAAAAAAAAGAAAAAAATAATTATAGCGCCTTAAAAAAAATATTAATTAAGTAAAACTACGTACATACAAAAAGAATTATGAATGAAAAGGAAATGAAAACGGAAATATGTCATCCGGTTCAGAGAATAAAACTATAATATTAAAAAAGAATAAAGGCATTAATTGCCGTAGCTATATTCTATTTTCCCCAAAAAAATTGTCACTATAATATTGATGTTGCAAATGGAATCAAGATAAATAAAAATTGCATGATAAATGTAATCGAGTACCTACCTAATTTTTAATTCTTAAATAATAATTGTAAATTCGATTAAACAGAATATTTTCTTTTTATATTTCTTGTCTTTGATAATTATTATGAAATAAATTATTATAGTTAAATCATAGACGATGGCTGAAAGCTTACCCGTAGCCAGGGCTTTTTTTGTGGGGGAACGCAGTGGAACTCAGTTCCGCTACCTTTTTATATTTAAAATATTTTTTTTATATTTTTCTTACGAAATAATGGCGAGTATTTTTTTTTAATAAATTTTATTTTGACAATGAAATTTCAAAATTAATTTTGTGTATAAGTTTCGGGATGGCAGTAGCTTACAATTTTGCATTTTACATTTTTTTTGTAGAACTGTAAACTTAGAAAAGAAGTACCTATCATGAAATTTCAAAATTAATTTTTTCGAATAGGGTTGCCAGTTTTCCTAAATGATGTATCGGGAATTTAGAAAAAAAATTTGTGCTGGATTTACGGATAGACACACTACTTTTGCATAAGCCTAAGGTCGCAGATTTAAAGGGTCATCAAAATAAAACATAAAACCGATAAAAAAAATTAAAATTTTCAAAAATAAATAAATGTTTGTGTTTGTAGGATTGAATATGTAATTAATGTACAAAAAAAAAATAAGAACGTATTTTGAAATCTAAAAATAATTTAATAATCTAATCTAAATAGTAAATTGAGCTCATCTAATATAATAAAAGGTGAACTCACCTCTTAAACGACCTTGACAGTGTTAGCACTTTCCTCTATTTATTTTTTTAAACGTAAATAATAAATAAAATAACCGAATGACTATGCAACACTGAATGCAAGGCATACTTTGATAAAAATTTTAAAATGTAAACAAAAAAAATCAAGGCGTACTTTATCAATAAAAAAATAAAAGCATTCTTTTCGAAATGACAAAAATCAACGCATAGTTACTAGGCTAGGCCTGCACTATTTTTTCTGTGCAGGCTTTTTTCTAGTTAAATAATACAATTTGTTCCTTATTTAAATTCAAATAACTCTAAAATTCTCAAAAAGTAAATCCGCTCCTGTGTTTATTGCAAAAAAAATACTTATTCATAGTTAATTAAATAAAATATTATAAACAAAACTAATTCGTATAAAAAACTTAAACAATAAGAACAAAAATAAAAATTTGCTGAGACCATTTTAAAACAAATAAAACAAGCGTTTGCTTTAATTGCTCGCAATTTTCATGTTATTCAAACTAACACAAATTTTATCACAAATTATAATAAAAAAATCTTGAAATAAGTTAAAGCCAGAGCTTTGCAGTTTAAAAATAAAAAAAAAATCTTGTTGAAAATATCAATTATTTTTGGTAAATCGGGAATGACGATTGTATATCGGGAATCGCGAAAACAGTTTTAATATCGGGAAATTCCCGCCGAAATCGGGATACCTGTCAACCGTGTATCTCGATAAGTATCGAGATGACAGTAGCTGTCAATTTTGCAGTACTACGAGCTCAGAAAAAAGTACCTAGAAAAATATTGAGTTCCCCATCCTTTTTCTTTACAAAAAAAGCACTGCCCGTAGCTAATCTTAAATCAAAAATAATCACGTTTAAAGTAATAAACTCATAATAATAAATTATTGAAAAACCGGGAATTCTAATATTATTTGATAAACACTATTTACCCGTACGTATTCTTATACATTAGATCGGTATATGCCATTGGGAAGATTAAAATTAATTACTAAAACCATTATTATAATATCCAGATTTTTTTGTAAAGTCATTCAACTTATACTCTCTCAAACTTGAAACTATTCTTTTCAATAAACAAAAAAAAAACAGATGACTTCCTCAATAAAAACTACTTATTTTAGTGTCAGATAACATTCTATATCAATTTTCTTTAAATGTAATAAAAAAAAATGGAGAAAAAGAAGGGAAAAATGTTTTTCACAAAATACAATAAAAACAACAAAAATGAAATATTTTCTTTTACATTTTATACGTCTGCTTTTTTTTTTTTTTTTTTTGTAAATAAACATCATAGAACTTCATCATTCTAATTCGAAATTCAAACAATATTTTTTGTAATCTACTGCTTTTTTTTTTTTTTCTTTTTAGTTTATTTCTAATCTAAATTCTTAATTGCCTTAAGGATATTTTATAACATTTTTAGCATAAAATTGAAACAAAAATATATAAATAAGAAAGTGCTTTTGGCATTTTCTGAAAAATATAAATTACTTTCAAAAAGTTAAAATATTATTATTTATATGAAAAATAGTTAAATAAATATAATATGTATAATCTAAAAATGATGAATGGCTCTTACATAAACTCCTTCGTAAAAATAAGAGAATCATTAATGCCAGACGTTTCTGTATTAAACTTATTTTACATTTCCATCTTCTTGTAAAAATTTAAAGAATTTGATAATGTATTTAAGTATTTATTATGAAGAACTATATTAAAGAATTTTCATATTATTTTCAAAATTTACTCTGTAAATTCGTGAATAGTGTGCTGAAGTGCTTTTAATTTACCTCCTTTTTTGAAGATATTTGTAAAAAAAATTATTCCTTATAATCTTCAAAAAAAAGTCTATAACTAATCTAATAAAATTCTTAAAAATAAAAAATTTACACAAAACCTTTTTTCCTATTACCTATTATCTTTAACAAAATTAAGCATAAAACTTATAAAAAAAAAACAGAACTATGGTTTAGATTTGGATTCTCAAAGTTTTATAATAAAAGTATCGATTATGCTACATTTTTCAAAAAGTTAAAAAAAAGCTGAGACGCAAAATTTATTCAAACTTATAAATAATACTCCTAATATTAATTTTTTTTTCATGTTTCTTCTCCTTTGTGTTTAAGTTTAAAGTATCTTTTTGGAATAAACATGTTTAGTAAGTATATATAAATTTTAGTATCAAAGAGGAAAAAATAATAATATCATATAAGCTTCATATATTATAATAATAAATTTTAACATAATATAATGTATACCTACCTAAATATATATAATATATAAAATATATATAAAAATGTTACATATTCATATACAAGATTATTCATAATTCTTTAAGTAAATAGTTACAACAAAATATTTTATTATGATTTATTAGTGCATTGTCATTTTCAGAAAATTTGTTTACAAAACGAAAATAAACAATGAAAAAATGTATAAGCCAATTTAGTCATTCGTTAACAAAAAAAAAAAATTATGTCATGTCAATTTTTCTTGGTTTGGCAATAACAAAAAAAAAATTGTGTTCATTAATTTTGGTATTTATTTAATTTTCGTATTTCAATCATTGAAGATTATCAAAATATTTTTTTCGGTGATGTGACAATTTTAGAAATACATTTATATTTTTTTGTTGATTTTCATTTTGTTAAGGTATTAAAATACTGTATATCTGGATGAAGAAGTAAACCGTAGTATGAGTATGTCAAATTAGAAAATTAATCAAAAAAGTATACATTTAATCAAAAAAGAATAAAATACTCATATTTTATTGAATTAGTAAACCATGTTCACAATCCATCTGCGTTAAAATTGGTTTGAATTAGTTCAAGAGTTTCAATATTAGGTAAGATGTAAGATGATTTTGAAGAAAATCCCACTAATCTTTACAGTGAGATTATTAATCCTACAATTGTTTGGCGATTTCATCTTTCATAATTTATGAAAAAGTCGAATTATTAAATTTTGCTTCACTTTTCTTTTTATTATATGTAATCAGAATTTTCTTATCTTCACAGTCGAAACAATTATTACAATACAAATTCGTTTGATGAATATAAAATTTATTCTCTTATGATTGCTTTTACTTTAATATTTATTTAGGTATTTAATTTTTTATTAAATTTCTTTTTTTTTTTTTAATTTTTATTTCAATTTAATCACCGTAAATGTTAACTTTAAAAGAATTTATAAATTCAACCAAAAATCAACCTAAAGTTACCCAGAGTTCTTAAATTTCAAGATAAATAAAAGAATAAAGATATTTTGCCCTTTTTTGAAAATCCTTTTTAATCTTTTTTTTTTTTTGTTTTTTTTTTTTTCTTTTAAATAAAATGATTTATTTTCATGCCGATATTTGTTTTCACATTTCACATGATGTGTCGGTTTATATAATTTTCTGTTTTATCAGTAATTTTTTATTTTTTGCGGTACAAAGAGAAGTTTAATAAATTTTACGCAAAAAGTCGTCGAATAATAATATAGTGAATGGACACTATCTTATTACAATAATATTGATAAGGAAAAATTTTAAGGCTGTATGAAACTATTCTCAAATTCTTATGAATGAAAAAAAGAAGTAAATTATGTAAAAATTTTAAAATTTGCGTAGGTTAAATGTCGAGAACTTTTTTCATATCGACATAATTATAAAATATTTAATTTACATTTTTCTTTTGTTATGGATTTCCCAAAGAAATCTTATGAACTAACCACAAAAATCTTATTTAGAAAAATAATGGTTACGTCATCACGGATTATCAAAAAAAATTAAATAAAAACTTTGCTGAACGTTTGATAAAAAAAACCCACCTTTATGTTTTTTATTCCTATTTTACTAAATAAACATGAAATAAACGAATAAGAGGACATTAAAAATTTTTAAGAAAAGAAAATTTGTATAACACTTAATGGTTTATGTGCGTAAATTTTTGTTAAATTTTTTTTTTTTATCAATGACTTTGTGCGCCTAAGTTTCGACCCTTGAAAACTTTTCTTTTTTCCATAAAAATGTAACGATAATGTGGGTTTTATTATTAAATTTTTTTTTTTTTTTGCCAAAAACTGATATTAAATTACCAAATAAATATTTTCTTTTGGTGACATAAATAAATTTCCTTCCTTTTTTTATTTTTGTAAAGTGTATAGTATGGTATCAATTCGATTTTTTTTTTTTTTTAATTTCCATTTTATTTTTATTACTCCTAATTTTTTTGTGGGAAAGCTCTATTCAAAATTCATTTATTTATGTAAATTAATATTGATTTAAATTTTCATAAAAAAAAATATATAATTTATCTTCAGAAAAAATGTTACAAAAAAATAAAAAAAAAATTATAAGTAATCATGGATTAATAAGAATTGTTTAAATACGTAAACAAGAAAAATGATATGTCAAAAAATTGAATATCTTAGATTTAGAGTGAAAAAAAATTTGATCTTTTTTCTTTGATAAAAAAGTAAAGTAGATTTATCAATGTCAAACTCTATCTGAAGCATATTTATGTTTCAGTTCGCTTGGTTAAATAAACTAGTAAAATATTTCAGTTTCCTCTTGATTTGAGTTCGAATTTCGTAAATGCTCAAATAGAAATAGTATTTTTTTTTGAATTTTCATTTATTTTCACACGGATCATGCATTGTCCGTTTAAATATTTTTTAATTTCTGCATATCAAAACTGACCGCATTCAACAGTTTTCTGCACTTTTTGGTATAAATTTTATCGAACACAGCAGTGAGTGGCTGTATTCTTGAAAATTATTTAAGATGATGACACTTAAAAAAAAAACATAATATTAATTTTTTTTTTCTCTAAAATTTTTCGATACAAAATATTTTTGTAAATAAAAAAAAAAAGTGATCCTTTTATGTTTTAAAATTTTCATTTCAGCTGTTGCTTTTCAAGAGCAGTTTCTGTAAAAACAAAATTTTTTGCCTCTCCTAAAAAAACAGAAAAAAAAAAAAAGGAAATTGTTTTTATCTTTAAAAAAAAAAAAGTAAAAGAAAAACGAATCAAAATTACAAAATTATTTATTTTATTTTTTTTATATAAAATTGGTTTTTATAAATAAAATTTGCCTCAAGATAAATTTTTTAGCGATATACCTAATTTTTTTTATATATCTATATATTGTATTTTTTTGTTTTCCAAAAAAAAAAAATAAGAAAATGTTGAATTAGTTTTTCGTATATTTTTATTATGTCCTCCATATTTTCATTAACATTATATATTAACAAAGAACATAAATTTTCATATAGTATTCACATAGAGAGATTATTTTTAGAATTATGTATGCATGTTTTATATTCAAGTGTTAATCAAAATGTATATATAATCAAAATGTATGTATATTCAAGTGTTAATCAAAATAATAAATTATTTTTAGCATCATTGTTAATTGTGACTGGAAAATAATGTGACTTGTTAATAGCTAATTTTAATAAAATTTTAGATGTAAATGTTTGTAAAGTTCTTCTGAACTAACTTCTTACAGCTACGAGCCCTGTTCTGCTGAACCAAGTAAAGTTTATGTTTTCCAAATGAAATACTATCTCTCAAACTTTTATTACCTCCATTTCGTTCTCATAATAATTACATACTTGTCATTTACATCAATGACTGCAACTCAAAATAAATTAAATTCATACTAAATTTTATTATGAAATTTTCTACAATATAAATGTAAGGTATATAATATAAAATAAAACTAAAATAGTATTAAAATAATATGAAAAAAAAAATTGATCAAATTGATTTTTATGACTAAATAACTACTTTATAATTTGAATAAATTTTCAATAAATTTTATATTATTTTCTGTTTTGAAAATTTATTCTTTCCAAAGTTATTCTACAAACTTTTGTAACTGAAAAAAAAAAAAAACATATAATATTTTATTGAATAATACATTTTTTAATACTTTCGAAATTTTTTCCACCTGTATTTTATACATAAATATATATACATATATTTTTTTTACCTAAAAAAATGAAAATTTTTTTATTTTGCAAACAAAAAAAGTTTAATAGCATAAAAAAAAGATATGGTTTGAAAATGACAAAAAAAAAGTAAAAAAAAAAAAAAAATAAAATGAAAAGTGTTTTGAATTGTCACATCATTCAAACGTTTATTAACATTTTGAGAGGTGAAACATGTTGTTGTAATGGTTATCAAAATGTGTGGAAAAACACCTGACACAAAAGTACAAAAGACGCTCATTTTTTTTCAAAACTAAATACACTGCGAAGAAAAAAATTTAAAAAAAAATTTTTTTTGAACCCAAAGTTTTTAATTGAATTTATGCAACCCAATTATTCGTAGCGAAACTAAGCTCAAAATTTATAGTCTCTAATATTTTATGATTAAAAACAATTTTTATACCATAAATTTACTTTTGTAAATTAATAAGAAAAAATGATAATATAAGTTTGGTCACATGATCTCAGTTTTGTTCATTGTTTCAAACATAATTTTATTTATTATTATTATGAAAAAAGATACTGCATTTTATCTGATGCATAATCTTTATTGCAGGAAACAAGGAGAAATTAAATTTAAGGACATTGATATGTTCTTTTTTTCTAAGTATTTGTCTTAACGTAATTGCATATTTTTGCAACTAGATATTTGCGTAAATTCCAATGCATAAATTCCTTATTTTTGTAATTATATACTTATCAGAGAATTTTTTTTTTTTAGGGAGAGAGAATATATTTTTTTCTTGTAAATTTTTTCCCTGCAAATTTTTTATCGAAAATTCTGCGCCAATAAAAAGTCCTTGATAAGAAGAATGAAATAATGTCAGAGAAAATGGTAAAGAAAATAGCAAAGAAAATGCCACAATAAACTTACTTGCACATAACGTCAATAAAAACAAGAAACTTAAATTTAAAATAAAAACTTTTTTTTTTCCAGAAAATACTTGTTTTAGGTTTTGTAATAAAATTAGCTATTCTTCATTTTTCAAACTGTGCAAAAATTATAATATAACTTTGGGTGATTTTTAGTACATATTATTTCAAATTTTGTTCAGGATATTTTTTATTCATATAATATTGAATTTGTTTTCGATATACTTCAGAAAACAATTATTATTTAATTCATTTAATTTAATTAATATTTAATTTATTTAATATTTCGATTAAATGGATAAATCACACCTAGCTGCATAATAATTATTAAAAATATGTATATTTTAAAAATATTATCTTTAAACACATTAATTTCTTATTCAATGGTAAGTTTAGAATTCGATGAGCATGAATAATTCGAAATACGCATTTATAATTTCACTATTTCACTTTAACATGAATGTAGATTATGTAACACATAATATACTATTTTTCAAAATTTATTTTGAGTGCATAGATTGTGTTAAGGTTGTGCACTTCAAAGATAAACCTTGGAAAGTTAAAGCAAAATGATTAATGTACAAAAGTATTGCTTTCTTCAGTAGAATTTTTTTTTTTTTTTTGCCTCGACACTGTTTGTATTTTATTATATAAAAAAAAATAAAAATAAAGAAAAAAAGGGAAAATGTATCTAATGATTATGATGATAACAGTTTTTTTTTTTTTTTTTGGTTTTTGTTTTTAAATGGCAGTGCTTTAATATTCAAAGTCAAAAGATTAAGGTAATTTATAACAAAAGTCATAAAATTAATATTATTTATTTATTTTTTACCCAGCCAGATATGAAAAATATGGATAAATTTTTTTTAAATTTTTTGATGGTTTTTTTTACTCTGTTAGGGTTATATAAATGTATATGTATATAACTTATTAAAAAAATGTTTTTTTTTCTTATAAAATTTTTAATAAAAGAATTTTATTATATAAAACTTTATTTTAAAATATTACTCTGCCAAGTTTAATCTACATCAAATAAATTAAATCTATATAAGAAATCAAGTAAATAATTTACTTTTCTAGAAATGCATATGAATTAATTTCAAAATAAATAAGAAACTAACTTTTTTACTATAAGAAAACCTTTTCATATACAATTTCTAAAATGATGGAGAATATAATGTTAAAAATATGCATAGAAAAGTTGTTAAATTAGAATGTGTAAAATTTTTTTTTTATACCTAAGAAGTGTATGTTAGTATATTACCCGTACGTTGTTGAGAAAATTAAATTAATTTATTTTTAGTAAGAACTGACATTTTAATTAATCATAGTGTTATATTTATTAGTTACTTCTTTCATAAACTGCATTAATACTATAAAAATTCTTTGCTTTCATCATAAATTTAAAGGAACCACAGACAGTTAACGTAAAATTTAATATCATTACAATAAATATAATTTAAATAAAACAGACGGTTTTTTTAATAAAAAAAAAAGTAAAGTTATTGTATGTAAATGTCTCCAATATAAAATGTCAATTTCAGCCCACCAATAAGATTATCTAACGCTCCTAAAATATATTTTTTTCTTATTTTTACTTTAAGCTTATTTATTTGACCAGGTAATAATTAAAAATTGATGTGTGAACCGTGAGGTAACTCTGTCGGACATAAATAGAATATATACCTAACTTAAATCTTCTTTATTTTCTGCTGTCTTTCAACTAAACATCCTTTTAATGTCAAAGAAAGGTTTTTCACTATTTTCTTATAAAAGTAACCAAGGATAAAAATTCTAAATAAAAGTAAACGTTAAATAAAAACCGAGAAGGTAAAATTTTATTTCATTTCATATAACAATAAATTTTATTTCAACAAGGATTTTTTTTTTGGAAGAGAATAACTTAAAATAAATTTTTCGCTTTTATGTCCTTAAAAAACTTATGTGACGGTTTGTTGTACAACCAGTTTATTCCTAATGCATTTGAAAAAAAAAAAAAATATTTGCTTAGAAAAAAATAAGGAAAATAATTTTTTCCAAAATTTAAAAACTTAAGCCATACATAAATTTAAAAAAAAAAATCAAAATTATTTAATATGATAATTATTTATTATTAACTATTTTTATTGAATTAAGTTCTTTACTTTATACGGTTTGAAATCTCACGAAAAAAAATATTCTCGTTCTTAGAAAGAAATTTTCAATGTTCCAAAAAGTTAAAGCGGATTAATTTCTGTAGTCCCTTATCAAAACTAATTCATACTAAACTCCTATATTTTCAAGACAATCTTAAAAATCAAAACACCATTGACTTGAATAAAATTGCTATTTACAAACTAATATCTGATGCAACTTAACAAAAAAGAAATTGCTGGAAAAAAATTCATCCCAAATGCATTATTTTTAAAGAATTAGTATATATATTGCTTTTGAAGGAAAATAAATTGTAATATGTTCTAACAGGAAAAAAGAAATAGAATAAAAAAATATAAAATGTACATATATAGAAAGAAAAATTGTTTATGGTAAAAAAGAAACTTTTCTTCAATATTGTATTTCAATTTATTTATATATTATTGCACACATTATTGCCAACGTTATAAGTTGCAACAAAGCGTTTCAAAAACGAAAACAGAGAAATAAATATTTTCTCTTAGTGAAGTTTTTAAGAATTTTTAACATTAAAAGTAAATTGAGATAAATGTTCAAGATTATATGTCTTAAACATACCCAAGCGAATTTAAATAAATAATAATAATAATAAAAGTAATAACTTAGCATATAAAATTGTACATATATATGAAAATATAAAAAACTCTAGAAATTTCGAAATGATATTAAAGAAAAAATGTAAGCCAAAATTTAGAAGAAATAAAATTATGGAAATACTTTATTTTATAAAAAATTTCATCATAAAACAATTTCAAGTGTTTCTATTTTAATAATAAAAATATTTTTCTCCTAACTTTGTATAATAAAACAAATATTAAACTTTCAATTCCATTTCACTGGCAATGTAAACTTTCAATTAATTTTATACTCTATAAGTATATTCAAGCTTATTTAAAAAAAAATAAGCATGTAAACAATAATATACATATGTACAAATGTGTACTTCCTACATTGCAAAGTGCAGTGCTTGTTGAAGTTGATTCTAATTTGACATTGATATTTTATTTTATTTTTCTATTGCATCATGGAAAAAACTACATTATAAATGCTTATGTAATATGTAAATAATGTAGAAAAATAAAAAAAAATTTAAATGATGTGGGTTTCTTTGTTTTTAATTTTTATGTTAACTTTTCAAAGATAGTATGTTTCTATTTTATTTTTTTATTTTCCATTGTACTGTAAAACTATAATAGCAAAAAAAAATCTCTTTAATTAAAATATAGAAAATATCTTGGGGATTCATTTTATCTGTAATCCGTAATATTATTTTGTATATGTGAGTAATTAATTTAATTACTTAATTTTCTTAATCGAAATTTCCTTTGAATTAATTTTTGTTTATGTTAAAAAAAAATTATTGCAAATATAAAACATAATCATGAATTATAAGTTATAAATAATTGTAAATTCATTCAAAACTTTAAAATGAAATGTAAAGTTAATAGAAACTGTTAATGATAATTTGATTTTTATATAGAAAAAAAACATTTCTTACTATATACAAATTTATCTAGTATCTAGCAGTATATTTTGAATCATTGGGACTTGAGTTATTTGTCCCACATGTTTAAATTTTGAGTTCTTGATCCCTGGATGAAAACCTAAATAAAATCATCTTGAAAGCTTATAAAGAAACTTTAACTCACTAATTGGTTCTTTCCTTTTGAAGTTGAAAAAATTTCCGCCTCAAAAATTATGATTTTTCTTTTCATATTTACCTGTGATCTTGAGTTAAAAGAATTAAAGTATGTTAATTTTATATTAATTAAAAAGATCTAACTTTTGTGTTTGAAACAACTTCCATAAAAAAAAAAAAAAAATATATTTTCTTTAAAACAAATATTATTGCACATCAAAAGAATAAGGAGTCATAGTATATTATGGTTGGGTAGTGAAAGTATATTTTTTTGTAAAATTTTTCATGTGGATAATAATTAAACGAATAGTGAAGTGTGTATAATGTGCAAAAAAAAATTGGCATAATGCAAGGTGTAAAATTCATAAATACACTGTAAGGTCAACATTCAAAACACGTGCAGTTCTCAATTACATAGATTATTTAAGGCTTTAATAGTATCGGATTGAAGCTATTCTACCTTAATCCAATAGTTATATTTCTATGTTCAGTTAGATCATATAAAACTACAAAGACGAAATTGAAATTCTGAAATAAATCTTTGATTTTGTATGTATTAAAACCATCCACGCTGAGTGATGATTAAATAACCAAACATGATATTTGAAAAAATAAATAAAATTAAATTATTTGAACTTATATAATATGTTATACCTATATGCACATAATATTGAAAAAAGGAAATTATTTTTTTCAACCTTATGACTTTATTCAAGATAAATATTTTCGTGAGCACTAGTTGTAACAAAATATTCCCTAAAGCCAATGGCAGAATTAATAACAGATGGTCAAAGGATATTTTTTTTTATTTCTAATCTTCTTAATTTTTCAACCACATGCAAGAAATTTTTTTAATAACAAAAATATAAGAAATATTAAATGGAAGGATTATTAGCTATTTCCAGGGATACTAAACGCAAAAAAAATAGATATATGAAAAGAATAAAGTCCAAGGATATTTTTTTAGTTCATGAAAACTAAATTTATATATAGGAAATACGAATCTAAAAGAAAATTATTTTTTGTTCTTGAATTTAAGGTACTTAAAATAACATAAAAGATTATTATATAATTTTCATATAAACTTAATTTATTTTAATAAAATGAAAAAAAGGACTAGTTTTGCGTCATGAAGATATTCTCAATATTTTTTTTTTTAAATTGTACCTGACAAAAATTTGTTATTTCAGGCTTTTTAATATTTTAAAGATTTCTTTAAATTTTAATCGAAAGAAAAACCTTGAGAAAAACACCAAATCGCATCTAAAAAAATTGGGAAAATGGTAAGATGCTATTTTGTTAGTTTAGATTTTTTTTAGTTTAGACATTATTTCATAATACCTTCTTTTAAAGATTCCAGAAAATTATAGACATTCTGTAAAGCAAATAAGTAATAGGCTTTCTTAGCCAGAATACATTATTTATAGAAAATCGTTAGCAACTGAATGTATTGGTCCTAAATATACAGACTGTTTTGTTTATTTGAACCAATTTTTCTTATATTTGATTTTAATTAATTCAGTCAGGCATACTAACAGTAACAGTGCCTATATATGTTTTGTAAATAAACTAAATAATATTAACTAGAAAAATAAGATATTTACTGCAAATGTTTTATGATAAATTAAATACATTATTTAGTCGTATAATATATTTACCATAGTTTATTAAGTTATGTTTGTACATATATAGTATCCTACTTTTTATTTGAATAAGAAATAAAATACACATACTATATATTAGGTTTGTTAAATGGATTTATTTTTATATAATTTTTAAATAAAAGTATGTATAGTTTTATTATCGGTTTCTTAAGATCTTTTAAGTATTTTTTTTTAATTCAATTGACTTCACATTATATACTTAATCTGAGTCAAGGCTGACCAATGCATTGAGCAAATCTAATATAACAACAATTTGGCTTTATCTTCACATCTGTATTAAATAATTCGAATGTGAAAAAAAGCTTCCTAGTTATGATTTTCCAGGGCGTGGAAGTGATCTAAAAATAATAATTTCCAAAAACTGATAGCGAATTTTTTTATAGAAAAGGGAAGCAACATTAGATTATTTAATTTTTTTGACTATGAGTAACTTTGAATGTAAATATATTTGACATTAATTATGTTTTTGTGTTTGTATTTTTTTTAAATTTAATCAAATATATTTAAATAGGAATAAGTTCACATATTCTACAGTCTAATCTAACGTAATCATTGTCAAATTCAGTCAAATGTAATTACAGTCAAATGAAATACAGTCTAGCATACCCAACCCGAAAACTATTTTTTTTGTTTATTAAAAAGAAATTAAATTTATTGTGGAATTAAATTTATTATGGAATTTTTTACTTTTATAAGAGTAGAGAATTTGTTATTGTTCTTTAATAAATTTATTCATTTATTATTCAATACAAAATTCTTTGATAAAATTTAAACATAGTATACAAAATTATATTTATTATTGCTTTCATACCCGCGCTATATAAATTTAAAAATAACACCCAAAAGTGCTTAATTGGAAAAGAAAAATATTCAATGTTTCTTCTTTCACATAGTCTGCCAAAAAAAAAAAAAAAATAGAAACAAATTATTTTGGACAGTTCTAATTTATATGTTATTCAAAAATTAAACATAAGTTAATTCTGTACGAAAAAAAAAACATTTTTTATTTTTTCATTCATATAATGAGAATTTTGTTTAATTGTATGGAAAAGTAATTTTTTTATTTTTGTTTCTATGTTTTGTATTTTTCTTCTTTTCAATTTTTGAAGGATATTTTTTACATTACGAAGTCCCAATACTATGGCATTATCAAGTCGAATTATTTCTAAGAACAAAAAAATAAAATTTAATAAAAACATGCATTTCTATTCCAAAAAAGCAATTTAAACCTTCATTCTTTTTATTTAATTTTAAATAAATACATGTTATAGGAATTCGATCTGTTTAAAAATTAATAATAATCTTAAATTCTGTTAATTATTAAACAAAATAGAAAAATTAAAATGTATTCACTTATTGTATTTGTGTAAAATTATTTCGAGAATGTCTTGAAGAATTATGTTTGATATTAATCAAATAATTTTAAACTTAAATAAATATCAGTGAATTTGTTTTTCAAAAATAAAAATATAAGATATTTAATCTATTTGTTCTTATAAGCTTTTATCTGAAAGTAGAATACATATCTTGTAGAAAAAAATAAGAAAAAGATTATCCCTAGAAATATATTATTGAGAATCTCGCTCGTAAAAACAGCGTATTATTGAAGTTTTTAAAAAATATATGTACCTACAATATTTTTAAGGTTCGAAAAGTTCTTTGGTTTCTCAACATTAGAAAAAAATTTGGATATAGATATCTAAAACTTCAATTATTAACTAATTAAAAATAAAATTACAAAAATTGCTATGAGATATAAATAAATTTAATAATAAATTTAAAAAAAACATGAAAATGTTATTTACCTACCCACAAACAAAATCAAAAAATTTGGAAACACAAAGTTGTTGTAAGGAAAAATAGAATAATAACAACAAACCCGTGTAGAGTAACGAACTAGACGTTAACTTTAGCTATACATTAAGAGCATTAAAAATGTTTCTGGTAAAATGCAATATAATATACATTTTGTATTTTACTTTTATATATATTCATTTATCTGCTTCAACGTTTCCATATAATGTGAATGAAAACCAAATTCCATATGGGTGCATATGTAAAATTTAAAATAAAAATCCTGTTAAAAGGATCAACCCATTGCTTTTACTATAAATAAATTATTAATAATTCTTTTCAGAATTTAAACATTATAAAGCAAGGTAAAATTATTTAATTTTACGGATTTCGTGAAAAATCTCAGAAATAGTTGTTAAAAAATTATAATTTTTTTTTTTTATACTTAGCTTGGTTAAAAAAATTACAATAATTACCTGATCCTTTTAACTCTATTTATTTAAAGTTTTTCTTAAAAAGAAAATGCAGCATATGAATTTTAGATTTTGGACTAAAAAAACAAAATAGAAATAACAAAATAGAAATGCAATGTAAAATGATTTTCAAATATTTATCAACAATTTTAATTTCCCCTTGATTCTGTGTTAAAAAAATCTCAAATATTTATTAAATAATTTGGCTCTTTTGTGAATTAGGAGCTTAATTATTATTTAAATCAACTTTATTTTACAATGTTTTTAATCGAAAGTGGTTTTTGATTCCATGTTAAAGAATATTTAATAATTTTTCTTTTCGGATTTTAACCTAATCCCTGGTCTCAAAAAAAAAATAAAAAAAAATACGACGATTGCTTGTTTCAGAATGTACAAAATGTTAACATTATCAATTTAATTTAATTTTACGGTTGATAATAAATATGTTGTTGACTTCAAGTAGGAAAGAATTAATGCATATTATCTACATTCATATAATTGAGTTTAATGTATAATGTATATTGTTTGTTACTACAATTTAAATTACAAGTTCTTACATTTTTACCTCTGAAAGATATTTTATTATTAAAATAAAAGTTTATTGATTTAAATTTGCTTATTTAATAACGCATGATTGCGATGATTTATATTTAAAGACCTTTTATATGTGAGTGTTTTGTATCAATTTGTATGAACTCATTTTCAAAAGTATTATAATTCGATTCAAATTTATTAATAATTTTTATTAATTTTTTTTTATAGCAACTATAAAAACACAAAGTTTTACAATATATTTCAGTTTATTTGAATAAGATTTTACTTTCCACAGCTCTCAGATATTCGCGGCTATATTTCGAACCAATGTGAATATTAATATATTTAAGTTTTTTGTTAACTCTTATGCTAGAGATAGAGTCGACGTAATTCACGCGCGTGTACGCACGTAAAAAATCAAATTGTATGAAAATTTATGAGACCGGCTATACGCAACGACGTAAAACGTAGCTAACGCGCGTAAAAGTTGAAATATTTTAACTTTCCCAGTATTTTACGCCGTACATTGTGGAAATCATTTGTTTATAATTGTGTTGTTTATTTTGTTGTAATTAGAAAAAAAAATTGTGTTGTTTATTTTGTTGTATTTAGAAAAAAAAAATTTTACAAACAAATATTTATTTAATAAAATAAAAAAGTTCATAAATATAATTATATTCAAAAATAAAAATTAAATAATTATTTATTGCAAATTTATTAAAATTTTTTATGTTTTATTAAGTTATAAATAAATTAAAAAGCATTATAAAAATATTACAAACAGAATCCATTTTATTTTTCTAATTTAATTTTTCTCTTTTTCTCTTTTGTTTTTCGCATGTGAACGGCGTTGAGCATAACAGGTAAAAAAAAACAGGTTTTTTTTATTTTTTTTACGCGCGCATACGCGCGTGAATTACGTCGACTCTATCTCTAGCATTAAAGTTTAACAATTTTAAAAATTATTAAGTAAAACAGAAAATATTTAAAAAAAAAAATACATGCTGCACACATATTAGTTATATAAAATATAAAATGTATAATCTACAAACATTTTACGCATTATTATCAAAAATATATGTATATACTTTGTATACATCAACCCACAATAGTGTTATCCTTACAGTATATATCTAAAAATAATAATACATTTATAAATTATGCAGTAAATTAGCTAAAATGGTTGTTCAACATTAAGATGAAAAATAAATGCGAACAAACGATTTTCAATATTATTTTTTATGTATGATGTTGTATGGTGTAGTATGTTGTATGTAAGATATAATGAATGAATGGTAAAAATAGAAAATCGTGTGGGCTTAAATATTAATCTATTAACCGCTTTTATTTATACATCTAAATTATTTATTTTGTAATACATGTTTTTTTTTCTAAATAAACAAGAATCGATAATATTGAATAGAGTTATTACGCTATTAATATTATTTATAACCAATGACGTTAGCATAAATAAAAAAAAAAAACTTTTTTTGGTCATGGAAAAGGAATAATAAAGGCTATTGAAATCAATATGATTTAAATCAGTAAATAAATTTAAACATATTTATTGAACTATGAATAAATGATTAATGGTAAGGAAATTGTACTAACAACATACTGAAGTACTTATTTTTATTGTACATTTATTGTATAAATGGATAAATTATAAAGTAATGATATTTCCTAGAATATTTTATGTAATATCTGTTGTGCATAAATTATAATTTCATAAGACCTGTAGGAATCATAAGATAAAAGAAATTTTTTATTTTTTTTTTATTTGAAAATCCCACAACTATCCCAGATTATATTTATTCTGGAATCATAAATTGAATACAGGAAAAATTAATTTTAATAATTCTGCGTACTTAGCTATAATAAATATCATTCATTTATTTAATGTTCATAAAATAAGTAAATAAAATAAGGTATATAAAACCTATAAATAAAAAATACTTTGGGTTGTTGTAAATCATAAATTCTGTAGATTTATTGTTTTCGTAACAATATTCCAGAAAATAATCACGAATTTGAGATGAGGTTGTATTCAACCTGTTACCTGTCATTTGAATTGAGCATTTTTTCTTTCAACTATATGCGTTTTAAGTAAAACAATGTGTTGCGTGATTTATTTATAATGTATTTCGTATGCATCACAATTTTTGTTCTACTTTTTTTTAAATTATTTGTCTGTCGAAAAATTAGTAAATAGAAAACAAAATAAAGTAAGTATAAGCATAGGTTAAGAATACAGATGTATGAAGCTTCCAATCTTTCTGTATTCTTAATATATGGTATAAGTAATAAGAAAACATAAAAAACAATAAAATGTTTTTTGGGTGCTATGAAATCGCAGCATAATTCCCAAAAAAAATTGTAATTAATTTTTTATGGTATTTTTTTATTATTTAATTTTACCGGGCTAGAATAAAACAACACAACACTTAATTCAAGTGGACAATTTGTTTAACACAAAGTCTAATCCGAGGTGGGAATCAAACCCACTGTCGAAATTGGTGAAGGATAATGGCAACAACACTAGACTATGATGGTGTAGCATGGGAACTTGTTCTCTCATAAATCCTGCTGATGGTGTCTAATTAAATTGTGAGCATCATGTTTTCTATAGTAAATCAATAGTGCAATAGTGCAATAACCATTCGCGATAAACGTGATAATCAAATTTCGTCAGTGTTAAATATTAACACTGATATTTATTATTAAATTAATTAAAATTTAACAAGAAAACCTGAGGCCTATTATAAACAAACCAATTGACGGAAGTGTTTCACAACGATATTATTTTATGAACAAATAATATAATGTGATTTACATGTTTTAATTATTGAACAAAATAAATATTTTAAAACGATGCAGATAAAAAAAGAACATATAAATATTATTATGTAGAAAAAAATTCATAATACATATATAATTTTTCAAAATATTGGTTTTGGTTCATTACAGAATTTTTTGTTTTATTTTTAATTAGAGTTATACTCCTAATACGAATTTAATATACATATATTTTTTTTAAATACACCTATTTTAAATACTTGACATGTCTGATAAATTAAAAAAGAAAATAAAAATCTAGAATCCAAAAATTCAAAAATAACTTAAATTCTAATACACATTCTATCCAGTTTATATTCTTCTTCTTTTTTTTTTAATTAAATAAAAAATCTGCAATGCGTGAACTTCAGATTTTTATATATATATATATATATATTTTTTTATTACATTATATTTTATTGTTCTGCCGAGATGATGACACTTAACATTCTAATAAATGATTTTGGAACACCAATTTTATAAATGTTTGAATTTTGAAAAATGTATAAAAAACTAACTCAAATGATCGGGATCTATATAATCTTATGATTTGATTAAGTTACAAGAATATTTTCCTTTTATTGAAATAAAATTAAATAGTTTTTAGAATATACTCATGGAATTATATGTGGCTATATGAACGACATCGCGTACGCGGATTTTATGTTAAGTTTTTCAAATTTTTCATTCGCAACTTTATCCAAATTAACTTTACTCTTTGCACTGCAGATAATATAAGTATAGATTTAAAAAGTTAATAGCGTTCAGAAGTTAATATGATTTAACTTGTGTTTGATTTGACTTGTGTAATGAAACTGAAAGTATCAATTACACCGATTCTCAATTAAGGTGATTAAAAATATATTTTTAATTGGAAAATGCTTAAATGCTATTAAAAATATGAATATTAAATATAAAAAGGAACACAATATGAAAATCTAATAAAATAATTTTATATGCTCCAAAACATTGGCTACATGACATAACCGCGAATGTCATAACCGCGAAACTTTTTTGTCATAACCGCGAAATAAAAAATAAAAGTGTCATAACCGCGAAAAATGTCTTATATTTTTTTTTGTCATAACCGCGAAAAAATATGGCAAAATATTTAAAAAATTTCTTTTCGCGGTTATAACAAAAATTTTTGTTATAACCGCGAAACACAAAATTTCGATTTTTATCATTTCGCGGTTATAACAAAAATTTTTGTTATAATCGCGAAATGACAAAAATCGAATTTTTGTGTTTCGCGGTTATAACAAAAATTTTTGTTATAACCGCGAAACACAAAAAATCAATTTTTATCATTTCGCGGTTATAACAAAAATTTTTGTTATAACCGCGAAACACAAAAATTCGTTTTTTTTCATTTCGCGGTTATAACAAAAATTTTTGTTATAACCGCGAAACACAAAAACTCGATCATTTTGAAAAATGAAATAAGACCTCGATAAAAAAATGTTGTGTGGTAAGCACACAGGAGGGGGGGCAGCAGGGCGGCGGGCGGGCGGTTGGTCAGTGGGATTTGCGGCTGGCGCCAACCGCCCGCCCGCCGCCCTGCTGCCCCCCCCTTCCGTGTGCTTACCAGACTTCGAAAAAAAATGTTGTGGGATAAGCACACGGGGGGGGGCAGCAGGGCGGCGGGCGGGCGGTTGGTCAGTGAGATTTGCGGCTGGCGCCCTGCTCCCCCCCCCCTTCCGTGTGCTTACCAGACCTCGAAAAAAAAATGTTGTGGGATAAGCACACGGAGGGGGGGCAGCAGGGCCAGCCGCAAATCCCACTGACCAACCGCCCGCCCGCCGCCCTGCTGCCCCCCCTCCGTGTGCTTACCTCACAACATTTTTTTATCGAGGTCTTATTACATTTTTCAAAATGATCGAGTTTTTGTGTTTCGCGGTTATAACAAAAATTTTTGTTATAACCGCGAAAATTCGATTTTTGTGTTTCGCGGTTATAACAAAAATTTTTGTTATAACCGCGAAATGAAAAAAATCGAATTTTTGTGTTTCGCGCTTATAACAAAAATTTTTGTTATAACCGCGAAATGAAAAAAATCGAATTTTTGTGTTTCGCGGTTATAACAAAAATTTTTGTTATAACCGCGAAATGACAAAAATCGAATTTTTGTGTTTCGCGCTTATAACAAAAATTTTTGTTATAACCGCGAAATGAAAAAAATCGAATTTTTGTGTTTCGCGGTTATAACAAAAATTTTTGTTATAACCGCGAAATGAAAAAAATCGAATTTTTGTGTTTCGCGGTTATAACAAAAATTTTTGTTATAACCGCGAAATGAAAAAAATCGAATTTTTGTGTTTCGCGCTTATAACAAAAATTTTTGTTATAACCGCGAAATGACAAAAATCGAATTTTTGTGTTTCGCGGTTATAACAAAAATTTTTGTTATAAGCGCGAAACACAAAAATTCGATTTTTGTCATTTCGCGGTTATAACAAAAATTTTTGTTATAACCGCGAAACACAAAAATTCGATTTTTGTCATTTCGCGGTTATAACAAAAATTTTTGTTATAACCGCGAAACACAAAAATTCGATTTTTATCATTTCGCGGTTATAACAAAAATTTTTGTTATAACCGCGAAAAACTTGACATTTTTTTTGTCATAACCGCGAATTCGCGGTTATGACAAAAATAAAATTAGTTTCGCGGTTATAACAAAAATTTTTGTTATAACCGCGAAACTCATACAAATTCTAGTATCGCGGTCATGACAAAAATTTTTCGCGGTTATGACATTCGCGGTTATGTCAGTTCACCTAATTTTATATGCTCCAAAACATTCATACGTATAGGAGTATAGGTATATGTAGTTTAGAATACCTAATTCATTTTCTGCTTCGATAAAGAAATACCCTGTTTTTACTAATCATATTTGTAGTTATCAGAAAAGTATTACATATGTAAATAATAAATAAAATTACGAATATATTTATTTTAGAAATTAATTAAATATATAATTACATATATGTATATATAAAGGTTTTGTTATCTCAATAAAATATTATATATAGAAATAAAATGATAAATTATAAAAGATTTAAAATATAAATCAAATTTTAGATATTTTTATTGCACACATCCTCCTAATATGTTGTTAACAAGCGAAAAATATAATTCAAAGAAATAATACAAAGTTTAAATTTTTTTTCATTCCAAATATATCGATGTGAAAATGATTTAAATTGTTTTGAAACAACAATGCTAAAATTTTACATTAAAAATTGTTCCAATTTCTATAAATGCAAATCTATAAATCCAAAACAAAGAGTCAAAAAATAATTTTATTAATTAATTGTTAAAATTTTACAACCTCAAACAATATTGTACAGTTCCAATTTAACATGAGGGTTATTTCATCCTACGATGAACATTAAATTTATAATTTCTGTGATAAAAATCATCCGAATATTGTGTATTTGAAATAATTAAAGTTACAAAAAAAAATAAAAATTTTAAATTAAAAATTGTTTTTTGAACTAAAGTTAGCACAGGTTTTGAGAAAATTGTAGTATTAGAAAAAAGTTTATGAAACATTTCTGCCATATATATACAAATACATCAAGAAAAATATTGCACAATTTTTAGTTTATGGCACTTCGCCCTCGAAATTTGCCTTTTTTATGTCAAATTTTCTTGAATTTAAACAATTTGTAAAAAACCAGTGAAACTTGATGGCAAAAATTATTTGTTTTTTTGTTTTTTATTGTATGATTTTAGTTAGACAAGTAAAAGTGTATAAAAATCATTCGCATTTTCTATTTTTTATTTCCAACATAACAAATAAAAACATTATTTTTATTTTTTTTATTTTTTTTTAGAATTATCTGATTTGTTTAAATTATGATAAAACCGCAAAACAAATTTTGAACTTACGTCGTTTAGATTTAATGTCACTATACCGCAAATATTATGTGGAAAATATAATAAATATACAAAACAACAAAAGGGTTTAATTTTTATTTTTTTTTTAATACAACAAAAATTTTCTGTTTACATAAAGTTTTATGGTATTATTAAATTTTATAATTTGTTTAAGTACAAAATTTATTACAACTTTTAAAAAATATATATGTATATATTCTTCCATAAAAATAATGTTTTATACCACAGGTGAAAGATACGCATTTATTTGTAAAAAGTTTACAAATATATTTTATTTTGTAAACTTTAAAATATTTCATAATTTTTTATGAGCTTTAGAGATTGTAAAACACCTACAAGCTACCTTCAACAAAAAAAAAGCATGAAAATAATGTAAATCACTTTCAGGAAAAAGAATTTTCATATTTTGTGAAAATATAATTTGCATGGGATTTACTTATTTTATAAACAAAGTTAGATACAAGGTTTTATCTAATATTTGTGTTTTTTTTTTTGTTTTTTTTTTTTTTAGTTAAGTGTGTCAAGTTAAAAGGGGTCTTAAACAACAAAAAATTTAACTTTGAAAATTTTAAAGCTAAAATAATTTTTTTTAATTATTTATATAAAAAATATTGTTAAAGACTTAAAGCTGTTTTATGAAGCTCAAATAGAATCTATCTTTTGAATTTTCACTTAAATTCGTTAATAATTTTTCTATTCAGAATATATCATGTTATTAGTTTCATGGGTAAATATAGATGATTCTTTATCATACCCAAACAACTTACATTCTTATGAATTTCATGTTAAAGGTATGTAAGAAAGGATCACAGTCATTGCAATGTGTAACATTATAGAAAAGAAAAATTATTTTAAACTCACCATTGTCTGATCTAAATATGTTTGATAAAAAAAAAATATAAATATATTTATAGAATAAACTTATAATATAATTTTATATTTTCTTCTTCTGCTTTAGCCTCTTGAATAAGTTCTTCTTTTTTCTCCAATAATAAAATAACCAACAGATGTGCCAATTTTAACTTCTGTTTCCGTCCAATACAGTTCTAAAATATGACGATACTTCCCATTTGGGAATACTGATCTAAACTTAAGAAAAGCATCTTCAATGTTAAGATCTTTAGCGAAAAGATGTTCGTTTGGCTGAAAATATATAAGATAAAATTTTCGCACAAACAAATAAAAAAAAATTACCCCAAACGGACATGTATGATTAACATTTGTTTCAACCATCAGTTTCGCAAATAAATCGAAAATAAAATTTCTTTTTGCAGAAAGAACGAACTGAGCTGCTAAGCAAACATCGACATCAATATCAATTACCCAAGGTTTCCATATTGGACCAATTTTTTTCGATAATTGTGAATAAAACTAAAAACATACACCTACATTAGGATAATTTTAAAACATGAATAGACTTTGTTTTATATGAGCTCATACAGATTACTTAAAATAAATTAAAAAAATTATTTTTCAAAAATTTTGAACATACTTTGGCTTTATACTCAGATTTTTGACTAATTTTTTTTAGCAAAATTACTGAACCAGATAATCGAGATGAGTATCTGGTGATATTTTTTAAAGTGCAACTCATATTAGCAGCATAATCTTTTCGAAGTAGTGTACAATTTACTGCTGTAACTTTGGCAAATGGTATTGTGTTAATAAGTGATAGTTTTGAATACAAAATGAAAATCAAGATAAAATAATTCATTTTTTACTTTTTGTTGATTATCTTAATAAAAAATATTTAAATTTACTATGCCAGCCATTCCTAAATTTTTTTAAACTGATTAGTAATTTTTTTTTTAAAGTAAAAAATTTTGTGAACACAGAAGTAATTATGAATGAAAATAATGATTGAATATTTTTAAAAATTTTATTATATGTATGATTTATTTTATATATATAGTACTTACTTATTTAGCCAATTACATGTTATAAAAATTATCTCAAATAATTGTTCGCTCGTGCGAATATTAATAATTTCTTTTTTTATATTAAAAAATATATAATTTTTACAATTTTCTTGATATTTATAATTTTAACGCTTGCTTAAAGTCTGTAATCCATAAACACGTTTGCTTGAATTTAAATAACGACAATATTGCATCAATATAAAAATACGAAAATTTTGAGAGTAATCACAATGAAATTCGTAAGCTTCAGTTAAATGAATTTGACACATAAGATTTACAAACTCTTCATGTTATTTTGCTTGTCTTATTTATAATTTTTAAATTTTGTTGACCTGAAAAATGTTAATTCATCTTCTTATTGATTCGAAATGTTTTTTTTTTTTGGTTTTTTTTGAAGAAGCACAGGATTTTGTTATCTTTAGAAATGATTCATTATGCAGACAAAAAACCATTTATCCTTTCGTATAATTTAATTTGGTTCCTTTTATTTTTTTTTGTGGTCACTCTTGCATTAAAGGGTCAATTTCAAATGTATATCAGTATGTATATATACAAAATCTTCGGGTTATAGAAAAATCCTTTTTTCTAAATTCAGATATTAAAATAAAAAATGAAGGAATCATCCAAAACCTAAAAGTAAAATAAACAAAAATTTTTCATAATAAAAATCACGAGTATTATATCTATAAGATTTTCAAGAATATATTTAAAAACGAAAATATAAAAACGAAAATAATTTTCTACTGGTTTACATTAAAGTATTTTTTATATTTTTCTGTAAATATTATTTTCAATCTTTTGATTTGTCAATTTCAATTCAGAACATTTTTTTTTTGGCAGGAAATTATTCAAGGAAATAAAAGGATCGGATTTTACAAAAAAAAAAACAATTTACATAATATTAGTCCTTTAATTCTGGGAAAATTAGCTTTTTTTTTCTCCCAAAGAAAAACGATAAGGAAAACTATTCCAATTTCACGATAAAAAAGGAATTTATAAATATTTAAAAAAAAAATTCATTCATCTAACCTTAAATCCCACAAAAAAAAATAACTATATGGATATTTACATAGCAGAAAAATTATTCCACTTACTTGGTAAGTAATACAAAATATGTAAGCAAAAATAATTGAAGTTATTAGCTATATCCTTATAAAGCTCTTCTTTAGCCTATTAGCTTAATTTTGTTTTGTTTCAAAAAATTTCTCTGTTCTGTTCTTAACACACTGATTCAAATTTCGTATCTATATGAATTTTTTTTTACATTTTTAAAAACATAACTATCTTATCATAAATCAAAAATTATTATTACTAAAAAAATCTTAATAAATTTCAAAATTTTGGAAATTCCTCTGTCATTAGTGTTTGGTATTTGCCTGTATACTCATAATAAATTAATTTATGTAATTATTTCATTATTAATACATTTAATGCGTGAATTATTACAAATTATTATATTGGTTAGAATTTGAAAATAAATAATAACATTTTATGGTCTTCTAAAATGTTGTTAACATCTTTTTTTAAATATTTTCTCATAATTGCCAATTTATTGATGTTTAATTAACCAATTAAAAGAAATTCGTTTAAAATAATTTATTACGTCTGAAACATTGAGGAATAATTTGTTATGGTTTTGAGGTCAAAAGCTTTTGATGAATATTATATTATATATGTATATATTTTTGTTAAGACTGAAACAATTATATCAAAATTTTTTGTAAAAAACTTTAAAATATATTTGAATTTAGAACCCTTTTGTGTAAAATTGAATATTTTTTAAAAGATTATTAATTTTATGATAATCATACGAATTTAAAAATTTAATTACTATAATGTAAAAAAAAAACAATATCTAAAAATACATAATTTGAAAATAAAATAACTATAATTGTGGTATAGAATCTAGTTAGTTGAATCTACTGATTACTAATTATAATTTAAAAAAATAAATAAAAATAAGGATTATAAAAATTAACTGAAAATATTGTAATTAACTAGATTATATATTTAAAAAAAATTAGTAAATCTGTACTAATATAAAGAACTATTATACTCATGGTTTTCTTCCATCACATTTTATACTTTGAGAGTCAAATAAATTGAAAAAAAAATTTTAAGCGCAGGCTTGACAAAATGCCAAAAATTTATTATTTCATCTTTACAATATGCAAAAACATAAATCAAAAATTAAATTTTTTGGACAAAACAATTTTTTATTAATAAATTTTTATTTTTTGTTTTCATTATAATAATATGTACATATATAATGTGGATAAATTAAAAATATCTTGTCCACTAATTTTAATTTATTTTTAAATGTTTAAAATGAAACAAAAAAAAATACATATTTTTATGAACTCTTCCATTAAAATTTTTGTAGTTCTTTTATTACAATTAACATTTTTAATTTAATAATTTATCATTTATTTTAATTACATTCTTATATAATATAATTTCTATTGTATATGTGTATTACATTTGATTTAGAACTAATGCAAAAAAAAACAATTGTTATAATTATAATATGGTAAAATTATTCAAAAATTGAAAAACAAATATTGTTGAAATTAAGTCAGAATATAATATTTTAACATTCCTTTAACTTTAGTTTTATATCAAAAAAAATTAACTGTGTAATTGAGTAAAATATTAAAAAATAAATTCCATTTAAAGAGCAAAATTTAAATTTAACAGCGCAGAAATAAATGTCAACCCTATATGCTTTAACTGATAATGATAATGATGCTTATACATAGCCATTACATAAAAACATTGTTAATCAAAATAATCGTACCGTGATAAATTTTATCAAAACTAATTGTAGAATTAAATCAATAGGGAATATTTTTTATTGTATCGAATTTTATTCTGTTGTGATAGAGAATAAAATCTCGTACGTGGTACTTTACAGAAGTGTTGGGACTTAAAAGTAATTATAAGAAAAAATAATATTATTATTTAACTAAATGGTGGAAATTTTCTGGTCCCAATACTCTTATGATTCTCTACTTTATATATATACATGATTTAATATAAATATCGTCATCATATTGTCGATTAATAGGAAGTCAGGAAACATTGAACGAAAAATGTTATTGGAATTTTAATTTTGCTTCCAATTTAATTTTACTACCATGTGCATCTTTTTTTTTTGTGTGTTTTTTTTAAATAATATTATGCAAAAAAAAAAAACTTTTCATTACAAATTGAGCAGGTCATTGTACGAATATTCAGTTTATGTTATCATGTGAATTTTTCTTCTTTTTTTTTTGTACAAGAATCGAAAACAAAAAAATATGTTTTTCTAGCCGAATTTATTTTTTTATGGCCATATTTTTTATTTTATTTTTTTTTTTTGATGAATGGTAGAAAGGAAAAAAAAAAATTTTTAATGGAACTTTATCCTTCTGAAGCTTTTTAATTGTAAATAAAAAAAATCGGCTTCTGCGGCTTGGTGATAATATTGAAAGCCTTTCTAAGGATTATCATTTTTTTATTGTATTTTTTTTTTTTTTTGCTCTTTTTTCAACTTTCAATATTCTGTGCCGAAAATTCACAATTTTATGACAAAATAAAAAATAATAAAAAGCGAATATAAATATATGAATGGAATTCATGAGAAAGGACTTCTAAGACTGGCAAGCATAATCCGAATTAAGTTTGAAACGATTTTATGGCACTAATTCTGTTTTCTTTTAAAGAGGACCTGTGCGCTGCTTATGCATTTATTAGTATGCATTAACTATGCATTAACTAAAGTTATGATTACTAAAAATCTTTATTTGTGATCGAGAAAATGTTTTTCATAAAAGTGGTGAATTACAATTTAATACACTTTTACTTATTTCTAGATTAATTTTTAATCCAATTGTTATAAAAATATTTATTCATGGTCGAAATGTCTATAATATGTAACATGACTAAAATTAGATTAACTATAAAATAAGTGTCAAACACTTCTATATGTTTGTGATGCAGAATAATATTTTTTATCCTGATCAAGGTGTCAAAATATTTTTTTCAATGTAAACCGTATTATAGGTACGTTCATAATATGCAAATTATACTTGTTCAACTGAATTTTTATCATTAAAAGTTCCTTTACAATTTTTTCAAACAATTTTATTTTATATTTTTTTAACTGAATTTTAGATACGGGGTTTACGTTCTTCTCTATAGGTTTACGTTCTAAAAAAAAAAAAAATATTGTTTTTTTTTTTTATGAAATTTTATGCAAATATTTTTTATTAGCCTGGCCAATGACCTATTGCTGTGTTTATTTTTATACAAAGAAATTTGACATAAAATAAACATAGATTCAAAGAAAAAGTCCACATTTTTTGTGGATTGTCATGAAAATGGGATAAAAATATTTTTTCAATTAACTTTAAAAAAAAAATTTTGAGTGCAAACAAAAAATTTACTATATAATATTATAAATGTGGAAGTCTGGAGAACAAAATATCAACAAGGATGATTGAAAAATTTTCGATTAATTTGCAAAACAATATTTTCAAGAATTATACGATTTATTTTTCTAAAATTTGATAAAAAAAGATTGTTAAATTTTTATTTGATTTTGAATTATTATAATATTTAAGTCGTTATAAGATCTCTATCAAAGTCTATAAATAGGTACTTCCAATACACTAAATTTTATATACATATATAGAACTCTTTAAAGGTAGTGAATACTTGTAAGTACATAAAATTAAAATTTAGATTTGGTGTTTCTTACACCAAAACATAATTTGAAAGTTTGCAAAATAAAAATAAACCACAAAAATTTTTATGTCGAAAGACTCATTTGAGGTAATTAAAAAAAAAAGTCGTCTTTCGCAATAGACTCGATTCGAACTGAAATTCTGTTAATAAAAAAAAAAGTGGCTATACTTTTTGAAATAAAAGCTTTTGGGATTTTTTTAAAATAAGTTTAAAGCCTTGGTTTAAATTAAAAATGCAACCCTGTATGTGTTATAATTTAAAAGTAATTTATTATATTTAATATCAAATAATGAAATATGACCATTTCTAAAAGGCAGAAAAAAATTTTTCTTCTTTAACATAGTTGTAAAATTGTATTTCCAAAGAAACTTTCAAAGTTATAAACATTGCATATAACCTTCATAATATTTTTCATGTTCTCAAGAGTATAATATGCTTGAAAAAAGTTTTCGTTATTACTAAATTTTAAGATAGTTTTTTTTTAACCATAAAGTGTAATATTTTTTTATAATTTATATTTAAATGTTCTTTTAACTTAAAAAAAAAAAAAACGTAACAAGAACATAAATAATACGAAATCATTGTTAAAAGAAAATGATCATAAATTATAAAAATAATAATGATTATTTTAATGAAAAAATATTTTTTTACATTCTATTCTGAAATTTGATTTGCGAACTTTCATTTAGCTAACTAAATAGTTAATTCTATAAATTACCCATAAATGTATTATTGAACTGAAACTTATTTTTTAATATTTTAATTATTCTTGTTTTTCTTTTCATGGTTGATAACCAAGTCGCTTTATACCGAAATTTGAACAAAACCATGTGAAAGTAAAAATTCGTTTGTCTTTTCTAGCCCTTTTACAATTAAAAATGAAAAAATGGTCTATAAATTTTCAATTAATATTCGACAACTGATGACTGAACACAAAAAAAAAAAACAGAAAGAATTCCAATGCAAGTCAACCAAAATCATTTAAATCGAACAATTACAACAAAAAAAAAGAAGAAAACTTTTAAAACAAAATATTCTAAATCCATTCAGTTTTTGATTGTTTTTTCAAATAACAATAATTTTTTGATTAAGGAAGAAAAACTCGATCGTTTTGAATAAACAATTTTTATACTTTAAACATTTTCCTTTTATATTTTCAAACCAATAATAATAATTTAAAAAGAAAAACATAAAGAAATATATTTACTTAAAAAACCATTAAAACTGATAAATTAACAATAATTTATCATCCTCAAAATAAATATTTAAATGAAAAAAATTTTTGCTTAAAAAGGAGTAAAATATGAAAATGAAAATTTTCACAATTTTAAAGAGATGGGTTTCGTCTGTTAGAAAAAAAATTTGTTTTTTTTTTCTGGAAAATATTATTTAAACTTTTATAAAAATTTATTTTTTCATCAAAATATTATTGATATCATATGTACGCGAACATAACTAGTGTGTAGCCTTTTTTCATATTATTCTATATTTAATCTAGACTTGAGAATTTGATTCTAAAATCTTAACCATGCTAAAAGCAGAACATTAAGTAAAATATCATTCAAAGCAAAAATATTGTTTTAATATTTAATTTTTAAAGCATCATTTTTTATTAAATTATCAATTTCCATATTAAGAATTTTCAAATTCATGGCATCGAAATTTAATTTCATTTAACACGAGAATTATTTACAAATTTTATTCAATATCATGCAACCAAAATTGGTTTGAATAAAATTGAATAATAATAATTGGTTATTGTTTCCATCCGATTTTTTCAACTTCATGTTGAATATTTCTTTTTTGCCTAAAATTGTTTCTTTTCAAACCTAGAAACGAAAAAAAAAACCAACATATTTTACGTAGAAAATTGTTTCCAATTACGCGGCAATGATTTTATTTTCCTGTTTTCCCATATCTATCTACTTTTGAAAAATTTATCTTAAATCTATTCTCTTTTTTTTTTTTTTTGTTATTTCTTTCATTTATATTATTTGGTTTTGGAACATACATATTAAGTATATCATTCACGTTTAAATATTTAGCAATCCGTATAAAAGAAAAAAAAATTTTTTTGTACCTTCTTCTTTTCTCAAAAGTGGTAAAAAGTTTTATGCATGTCAAAGTTTTTATAACACAATTTTAATTAAAAGTTGTTAATTTCTAATTGTCTGAAAACATGTTTAATATTTATTGTAGTTAAGAGTGAAGCTCACTGAATACGTAATCTAACACTTGAGAATAAATAATTAAGATATTATAAATGACTGGATTGACGTTGCCGTTTCACTACAAAATTACTAAACTACTGAACTGCCACTATAAAATTTATTTACTTCTCACCTTAAAATCCTTAAACAAAATATTAAAATTGTATATTAAAATATGTGTACAGCATACATTAGAGTTCAAATTAAAAATAACTTAAAACTTTATCATCTAAATTTTCATTAAAAATCAAAATGAAAAAATAAAATCATGAATTCATAAACACAACATTTATTAATAGCAGGTGATGAATGAATTTTGGCACTGCAAATTGAAATAGGTATAATTGTATGTAAATTTACGATGTACTTTTTGTAGTTTAAATTAGTTTTCTATAAATTTTCAGTTCAATAAATGTTTTCTATCGCAATTTCTCACATAAAATTTTCTTCATAGTTTGGTAAAAAGATTTTTTTTTTTGTTTATGATTTTCTAACAATTCATTCGCAGCATGTGTTTAAATCTGGTAAATTTTCTAACATTCTGTACTTTCATAACAAATATAAGAAAATTTAATTTAATAAAAAGCTTTCTACTATAAAACCAATGAAAAACTAATGAGTATCCTGAATGAAAAATTATATGGAAGCAAATTGGATGCATTTTTTATAATTTAATGCATTAAGAAATTATTAAAATAATTTCAAAATTCAGAATTCAAAATTCAAAATACATTTTTATGTACACGCTTTCTTATCTACAGTGCAGTGCAACTGAAAATGGAATTTTTTTTTTTGTTCTGCAGTAACTATATAATAATAGGGATTTTTGAACCGTAAATAACAACCATATTTAAATTATTGAAAAAAAAAAAAAAAATTAAATATATAATCACTGATAAAATTTTTTATGTTGTTTCAGATAATTCTTCAACTATGATGTATTCTCAAATCATCTTCATAATACCCTAGCATAAAAGAATGAATAATGATAATTTATTACTATATCCTTTTTGTACTCTTTTTTTTTATATAATAGATATACTTTATTTTTTTGTTGCTAGTTTTTCTATATACAGAGGAAGATAAAATTATGTTTTCTTAATATATTCTTAATTATTCTATCAAATTAACATTTTTAGTGTAATACTATTTAATTAGCTATCAAAAACAGCAGTTAATTATGTATATTTGACCTTTACCATATTGAATTTTTATTCATGTATACATAATGAAATTACGAAATTAACATTATTTCTCTATTTATATAAAAAAAAAAAATAATACATTAAGTAGGTATATTTCGAAATAATTCATATAATAATAGTATTAAATGTATAAAATATCCTACATATTTACATATTATCTACAATATCTAGATAAAATTTAACCTAACCATTAGATAAAATGTCAAATTAAAATCGACTGAAGGAAATGTTCAATCAGAAGTATATAGCAAGTAATGGAATTAAATCCAAACATTTTGAATAATGCAAATAATCTGGCAAAACAGAATATTTTTATTTTTCCAACTCACTTAAGTTAACTATATATAATATATATTTATTATAATTCTGATACTGATATGTCAATTATCATGGTTGAAACTGTCATATTGAATATTTTTTTCCAATCAAATTCAATTTTCTACACATTTATAAATATATGGATTTTTCTATAAGTATACCAAAGAAAAAAAGGCTTACAACTTATTTATTTTATTTCGTTCTATTGACCTTTCAAAATGTATTTGAAGTTTTAAAGAAAATTTCCACCTTTCAATCAAATAAGAATAATTTTTCTTAACATTCTTTTTAATGATACACACACACTTTATTTCCTTACACATGGAACTTTAAATAAAAACAAATATACATACAACTTTATATGTACAATTTTATTTTTATTTTTTTTATCAATAACAAATGATAATTTATGAATAATTCATAAAGTTATAAAAAAATTTTAGTTTTCCTCAATATGCATTGTACCTACATGTTTATGTGGTTTATTTTGAAAATTCTCAATTAAGCGAGTAAGAAAATATTTTCTGGAATATTTTTTAATTCATTAAAGAAAACATTATGGATTCAGATATTTAGAAGATGCTACAATTAAATTTGTATGTTAGTGTTAATTTAAACGCTAGTTTTCAAAATAAATTGTTGGTAGGTACAAAAAATTCTCAAAAAGAAATTTTTGTTCTAACATATTTTTACTTTATAATAAATAATAAATAATTTTCGACAACAAGTAACAAACAGGATAAAAAATAGAAAAATTTAAATTTATATATTTAAATTTTTTATTGAAAAGTATAGGAGTTTCAAGTTTAAACTATTAAATTTAATACAACTATATACCATTTGCAAAAATCATTTAAAAAAAAAACAACTGTAAAAATCTAATTTAAATGAAATTTAATATAGTAAGTATAGAAATAATAATTATAATAATAATAATCCTTTTCGTTTTACAATTTTCCCGCGCTGCTTATACAAAATTTTGATTAATCAGCATAATACATACTAAAAAAAAAAAAATTTAAAAACATCTGTGAAATAAGTTTTTTTTTTGATAGAAAATTGCAGTTAAAGTTTTAATAAAGTTTTATTAACTTATTCCCTTTCAAAAGAAAAACAACTTTGTGCCAAAGAAATTTTTTTTTCTATCAAATTTCCTTAATTTGTTGAATTAATTTAATTTTGTATTTACATTATTCTTAAGATAAATTTTTTTTTTTTAGTTTTATAATTATTATAATATCAGTATTCAGATTTTTCTCATAAATTTTGTCATAAACTTATTTATATAATGTTTGACATTTGATAACTTTTGATCTTTAACAAATCGATTATAGTCTTCTTAAAGAAAAGGAAAGCATATAAATCTTTGAAACTATAGAGAATTTTTCTTGGAAAAAGAAATTCGCAAAACAAAGAAATTACAATAGAATCATATAATGTTACCATACCAGTCACTTTTATAGTATCTGAGTATGTTTAATGAATCGAAGTGACGAAACCAATTCGCTGAAAAGGGTGCATATTATTTTAGTTTACATATTTCATCTTAAAATAGACCTATAGTTATATTTTATTTTTAGATTATTAATAAATACTTCATTTTATTCATTTTATTATGGAGCAATTGCTATAGGTTTAAGTTAAAATTGTCGCAATATATACGGTATGATATAAAATTATGTTTTTAAAAATGTGAACCAAATTTTAGTATTTTATATTAAAATGAATTCCTTCTTTTTAATATGAAATTTTCCTTTATTTTATGTCGTTTGTAATATGCGTCCCAATGAATTTTCAATATAAAATTTATACTTAAAAAAAAAAATAAAAAGGAAAAACAGTGTTTTAAATTAAAAATGAAAGAATATTAGATTTAGGAAAAAAGTCAATGCAAATCACCTTCTAAAAAACCTTAATTTGGTTGAAGATTTAAAGAAAATATAAATATTGAAATAAAGAGGAAACAAAAAATTATAATAATAATAATGTATGTACCTACCTACATAATATTCTGATAATAAAAACAAAAGATTTTTTCAGATCCTTTTTATGTTTATTTTTCGTTAAGGTATTTTAATTTAATTCAAATTTTTATTTTTTTTTTACACTGACGGTACTTTAATTAAAGCCGAAGCTGTGAAATAGTTCTGTTTTACAGGATTATGTATTCAGAGTTGAATCAATTTTGCTACACAATATTTTAAACAAACAAAATGTCTTAATCAAAGAGATGAGGTTTAGAATTTAGAGTTGTTGTGAATTTTAAGGGCACGAGTATAACGATTGGGAAAAATTCTCGTTACAAAAATCAAAAAGAAGAAAGCTTAATTTTTAATTAATTAAATTTGTTTTTTGTCTATTCAGAGCACATTCAACTTCAACAGATGTATGTTACAGAAATTTTTTAACAAAAAAATCATCAAAAATTTAAATTTTTTTTTTTTGTTTTTTTTTTTTCTATTGGTCTGATAAAGAACACGTTTGTTATTTCAGACAGAAGCTTTAGAATTCAAAATTAATGCAAATGTATACCAGATTATCTTATCCATTTCATTATATTGAAAAATATTATGTCAATATCTAGAATAGATATATCTAAAATAAGCAAGCATGCATTTTGTTTTTATGCTTATACAATCATCATTTATATTTTTGCATAAATGAATCAAAATGTGTTTCAGTTTCAGTTTATAGTTTACCTAAAAAATTGTTTAATTGTGTAATATAAATATTAATATTTCGGTAAATAAGCGCAAGTATTTATGTATGTACCTATTTATAATTTAGAGCTAATGAAACCACACAGGTATCTACAAAAAAAAACAAAAACTAATTTTATAAACATACTAATTCATATTGGTGGTTATGTTTACAAAATTCACAAATTTTTGAATCTTTTTTTATTTAAATTCACATTTTGGTTCTATACAAAAAATATATTTGCTTTATGTTAACGACATTGAAAACTATAAATTAAACACAATAAATGATGTTTTTTAAGGCTAAAGTAAACGAATCACGAAGTTCATAAATCTCAACAAATTGTTTTACGTAAACATTTATTTAAAACAGATTATAATTTAAAACAATTACAACTATTTATTGAAATCATATATACTTAAATGCAGCAGTTCATCACATACACAGATAAGTTATAAATTAAAGCTTAGTTTTCTTAAATAAAAAATAAATATTGTTTTTCTCTAAAATATGCAATATCAATTTCCTTTTTCATTATTATAGATTTTCAAATTCTAGAATTTCTTCTTTTTTTTTGTCTTCACCTAATTCGTTTTTAAATTTGTATTTTTTTTTTTTTTCAACCAATTCCTAAAGATACTTAAAAACATAAAAACCAACCATTATCTAAAAAAAAAAAATCATAATTGATTCCGTAAGATTGCTTCAATCTGTTTCTCTTATCATATACTCTGTTGATGAAATAAAAATTTCCAAATTTTCTTTATATATTTGATATACATAATTCTGTTATGAAGTATAAGTAATAAAATTTAATTTGATTGAGGGAAAAATAAAATTAAAAGTTTTCCCCAATCTGCCAAAAACCAATATTGTTTGAATATTAATTACATAATGTTTAACATTCCTTAATAATAATCTTTGAAAATAATATCTTTAACTTAGTTAGAATATTTGTTTTTTTTGTTTATTCTATTATATTTCTTGTAATACTTTAACATTTTAACCTTTTTAACATAATCACAACATTAATCTGTGTAATGTATATACAGCATAACGAATAATCAATTTTTTTTTCCATATAATATAACACAATTTAATTCGATGCTGTTTGGAATTACGACGATAAAAACTTTATATGATTTCAATTTTATGCTTTGTTGAACTCCCAGCAGTAAAATTGTAAAGCTTATTAATATGTATGAGATAATAGGATTTTCCCTGTACTACAATCTCTAAAATACAACAAAAAAAAAATCATTTTTTTTTTTTTCAAAGGATATGCCAAGGTATATATACAAAACACTATATTTAACATAATAAAAGCTAGTTATGACAAAAACAAATGTATGTACGTACATACGCGTAGGAATTATGCTAATAAAAATTTCTAAAACATTAATATTTAGTTTGAATTATATTAAAGGTATATATTTTACACACATATTAATTGAATAAGATTATAAAAAATTCATAAAGTTTAAAATATAAAACCCTTTTTTTTTTGTTATACATAATAAAAGGATAATTTAAATACCGTAGTACGAGGAATGAAGTAATGTTTTTAATTAAAATATTCACTAATATTATACGGATATTGAAGACTAAACGACGGTTGATAATTTAAATACCGTAGTACGAGGAATGAAGTAATGTTTTTAATTAAAATATTCACTAATATTATACGGATATTGAAGACTAAACGACGGTTGTGGAAACGGTTGAGGAAACGGTTGTTCTTAACTGCGTAGTTTGGTACTTATAGTTAATTAATCTGCCTTATTCATTGCTAGCGTCCTTTTAAAGTAAAAATTTGTAAGGACAAGGACCCCGCCAACTCTAATCTGTCTTAAGAAAAAATATCTGTCAAAATACGTTGTAGTTTCATTAATAATTGGGCATTGATTTATAATTTATGTGATCCAATTAAGTTTAACGTTTGTAATAAAATATCTGATCGATAGAAATTCTGACCTTTAGCAATATGGACGTAATTAGATTTCATTATTATCATCTTATCTAATAATGTATCGTTAAAATGTTGTTTTGATGGGAATATTGGAAATCAGTTCGTTAAAACAAAATTGTTATACAAAACCAAAACATCAAAATGTCTAGATTTTCAACAATTTTATGATTTTTTTTTGTTGTTAATATTCATAAATCTGCTTGGAGCATTTGAAACAGATATTTATTTCTCTTGAAATTTAATTTTTTATCATAAAATTTTTTACATAATTTCATAAACATAGAAATTTACTCATCTTTGTTTTTATAATTGGATTATTATTATTATTTGTTTTTTTTTTGTTTAATATTTATACAATTCATGAAATTTATTATTTTAGTTAAGTTACAAATCGGAAATATTTTCAAAAATTTATGAAAATAATGTATTTATCACTTTTTTAAAATAAATTAATTTATGAACTTTAAAGTGATATTTCTGTGACTGCTATAGGCATTATAATCAAATTTGTGGGTATTATATACAAAAGGTCTTCTTTTATATAACGTTTTCATACTTCTCAAATTGGTAACACTAGTAATACATAGGTGGGTATATATAAATTGGTAATATTCTTTGAATATAAACAAAAAACACTGAAAATTATAAAAATGTTGGAAAATCATTACATGTTTTTGTCATTTCAGGCAAAGAAATATGTTTGCTAAATCATTTATTTAAATTGAAATAAAGTTAAGTTTTAGGTTACGTTAGATTGAGCTGGTTGAAAGTCTTCGAAACTTATACAGCTAAGACTGTTGGCCTATTGTACAAATTTACCATAAAAGTACAAGGAATAAAATGTTCACTGATAAAAAAAAATTTTATTTTTTTTTCAACGGTTCCAGAAAACGAATTGGTTATTTTCGGGAATCTAAAGACCGTCTTATATGAGAATTAACTGTGTCATTTATTATTGGAATTTATAACATAAAACCTACATTCTTTAATTTTGTACATAACATTATTTCAGATATTTTGAAATATTAACACAATAATTTCCTTCTCAAATTTATTTCAGGTAAAATTTAAATTCCAAACTAAATCTTTTTATATAAAATTTTTTTTTTTTTTATATTTTCTTAACTTTGAATTGTACAGTATCAATTTGATATTATTTTAACTTAGAAAAATAACTTTCAATATTAAATAATTCCAAGAATTTATTTCATTTTATTTTAGATAAATAATAGAAATATTTATATTATTGACATTTTTGTGCAAAAAAAAAAAAGAAAGTTTTTTTAATTAAAAATTATTTTATTTAAGTCAAACTCCATTGTTTTTAAAAAATACTTATTCAGTGCTTATTTTAGTTTTGAATAGGCATACAAATAGAATTCAAGAAGATTGTGTGCGCCTTTAAAGTTTCTGTCTTTGAAAGTTTGATCTTTTATATTAATTATTGAAGTTGAAAAAAATTATAAGAGATAAAATAAGATTTAAGATCTTTAAATCTATTTTTGGTTTAAATTTTTTTGTTTTCGATGTTAGTCTATTAAATATACAGTAGAGACATCAAATTTATAATAATGTAATTTATTAGACAAATCACACAAAAATAATCAGATTAATATTTTTCTCTCTAGGTTCCAAATAAATAACAATTTTATACACAAATTTTATTTTCATATAGGCATAGTTAAAGTTCTTTATGCCAAAATATAAATGCGTATATACATACATATATACATATTATATAAATGTAATAAAAATAGGAATAGAAAATAAAAAACTTTTTTTTTTATTTTGTATTTCTTTTCCCTAAAATCTATTTTTAATTTAATTAATTTTCCTTCATTCCCTTTTAAAAATATATACATATATATATATATATATATATATATATATATATATATATATATATATATATATATATATATATATACATATATATATATATATATTTAATATTAAAATACAATTATTCTTTTTATATATTTTTTTTCTGACAGTGATAAATTGAATGCTTTTAGAGATTATTTTTATATTCCCTGAATGTTTTTTAATGTCTAACGAATGAAAAATCCATGTTTTTTCTATGAACAGTTAATAAATTTTTGATAAAAAATAATGAAAATTCTTTGTTGTGAAATGCAAAAAACTCTTTTTGATATTTGAAAATAGGTAGGTATATATAAAATTTCTAAATTTTTTAATTGTAGCGAAAAAAAATTAATACTATTTAGTGTAGTTTTATCAAAAGTTGAAATGAAGTTCAATTTTCCTGCAATTTTATTTTTAATAAATTTTAAAATAGTTTTTCTCATTCCACAAATCATTCAAAATTATATTTATTTGTTTTCATTTTGAATTGGTATGAATACTTTTAAAACTTTTATGTGAAAATTGCCATCAAAGATGAGTACTTTATTTTGGCGGAAAATTTTTAATATTTTGAACTAAAATTTTTGTTTATATAAAATATTCAACAAAACTAAAATTATAAAAATACATATAATAAATAATCTCGATATAAAGTTTCTATACGATTTCTTATGAATCAATCAAATCTTTATTGTATCTACGTACATAAAAAAAGAATTAGTTGAAGTTTAAAAAATTTATCTGGGGCATTATTGTGGTCTTTATCTTGCTCCAATTTTTTTTTTTTTTTTTTTCTACAATTTTCATTGCCACTACAAAACTATTCTAATAAAATTCATTATGTGCATAAGTTTTTTTTTTTTTTTAACATAAACTATGTGTACAACATAATATTTCTATATAGTTATAGAATTTTATTGATTTTTTTTTTACAGATTTATCTACAGTAAACCACATTGGGGTTGATCTTAATATGTATGTAAGCTTAAAAGAAAAAAAATTGTTTTAAATAGTTTATATTTACACAAAAAATTGCAATTGGGATATCTTTGTTGATACTTTTTAATGTTTATCTTCATACTTCATTAAAATTTCAAGTGTCAACTTAATATCAATTAAATCTTCATATAACCGCATAATTGAAATATTAAAACTAATATTAGTTTATAATTAAAGACTTACTTACTGGTATTAAATTTTTTCAAATTTTTAAATTCTGAATTTGGGGTGAAGAATAGGTTATATCATTATAGATGTATATAAGAATGAAAAAGGAGTACTACTCTATATCCAGTACGTACGGTTTATTTTAATCTCAATTTTACATTTCAAATTATAGTGGCGACTTGAAAACTCTGGAAAAAGAATAGGCATATAATTTATAAATCCGACTGAAAAAAAATACTTCTCTTTCATTAAGAATTTTAATTAACTTAATGGAATCAAATTAAAAGATTTAAAAAGGATTAGTTTTTATTATTCATTTCATATTTTAACAAATTATTATTTTTAAAAATTCGATATAATGCAACTGTTTATGTAAATTGAAAATTGCATAACAACAAAAAATAAAAACATATAATATTCAATTCAAATAATTTTATATTTCGAAATGAAAATAAAATACAAAAGAGAAAGGATTTGGATGTTTAATGTACACACATACAAGCACGTATATGCATGTTATATAAATAATAAAAAAAAAGCAAATATGTATACAAAAAATTACATAAAAAAGGTTTTAACATTAATTTAACAGACAAATTAGTGAACTCATAATATTCCAACATAAATGTTGTGTACTCATAATTATATTATATAATATGCATTATACCATCTTATATTTATACAAAATCATACATTTATATATAAATATAATAATACTGCTGATATATAAATATAGTATTATGTACATAATGAATTATTTAAGCGTTGCATGATGTTTCTAAATCTCTAAAACAAATAGATCTTAATATACATATAAAACATTTTATCTATTTTCATATAAATTTATTTTAATAAAAAAAAACTCTTTACGCATAAATTATGAGAATCATTAGTATATATTTTCCGGGATATTTTCTTTTTTTTATTAGTAAATTATCATGTCATGTATATTTTATATATGTATACAATACATGTTATCTGAACGAACAAAAAAGTGTTGGAATTTTAGATAATATCTAACTCTATTTAAAGATTTTGTCTTCTTGTAGAGTTTTTTGTCCAAAAAATTTTATTAAAATTTATTATACTGTAATATTAAATTAAAACTGTGTTCATCAAATATGTGAGAAATCACTTAAATCTACATTGAAATTAGTATTATTCAATTGATGGATCTCTTGCTGGAAAAATACACAAGAGAATAAGGTGGGAATAATAACTGACTGTCTTGTATCATACATGAAAACTATTATACATTATTAAATTAATAAAAGTTTTGATTCAGACTGCAGTGTATAAAAAGTTTTTCATGTTGTCTTCAGCTTAAATTTCAAAGCAAATCTATTACATAAGTAAGTTGAAAAGACAAAGTATACGTAAATAGTTTAAAAATAAAAATAAATAAATAAATGTTTGTTTTCCGGATACAGGTGCCTTTTTCGTGATAATTTTTAAATTCAGATTTATCTATGTCACTTTTATTTTTAATATATTTAAATTCTAAACAAATAACTAAAATTTTTAGGACAAACAAAACATAAGTATATAAGAATAATAATAATAGTATCGTGTATAAAATTAAGATACATATGAGAATAACGATATTTACGTAATTTTTGTAATTATTTTATACACATATTTTATTCGCATAAATATATATTGTATTTCTGAAATCTTTATATGTTTTGATTTTCTTTGTTTCCAGTTTAATACATATATAAAAAAAAAAAGTTTTTATTCAAAAAATTGTCTTAAGTTTTTAATTATTATACTCATTTATATATGTATATAAATGCAGATGTATATTTGTTTTTTTAAAGCGCCATAAACAATTTATGCCAAAATGTTTTTGCTCTGATTTCTTAAGAAAATTGGATGCATTACAAATATAATATACATATCATATGTGTATGCATAAACATCGTATATTTAAAATAATTTTATATTTTCAATAATTATGAAAATGAGCGCATAATATAAAAAAATTAAAAATAAATATGAATGAAAAAATTAAATTGTACAAATAAAATTAAATTATAATGATAACTATATTATATTGAATGAATATTAAAAATCAATACATCACCAATGCAAAATAATTATTTATACTATCATAGTGTCGTTATAAAAGCAAAATATAAAAATTAATTTTGAAATAATTTAATTAATATTTTATATTTATAAATTTAATAGCCACAAAAATATTATCACATTGAATTTGTCCACAGAAATGATTAAATATTAGTAGCATTGATGTATGGTTGGTATTCACTTTATTTTGTATATAAATATAGACTAGATATCAGTTTCAGTATTGAAGTATATCACATAATTATTTACGAAGTTATTAATACTTACCACAGTCAGAAGAATCAGACTTATTCTCAACCTTCGTGTGAACCAATTTTTGTGCTTCATCCTTGAAATTAATTTTCTTAAATTCTTCTTTTTTGTAATATAATTTGAGGAATTTTAGTTTTATTAATTTTTGTGGCTATAACTAATAATAACACCTGAAAATCCTAAAACTATCATTTATTTATCATATTTTCATTCGAAGCCCTTTTGATATCGGGGTCTGAAGTTTCATCTTCATTCAGTGTAGCTAACCTACCGCTGTCATTGATTGATAAATAAAATATTTCATTAACAGTTTTTTTTTTCTTAATTAAAATATATCTATAAACAAATATTTCAATTTTATTATTTAATTTTTTAAACAACTTTTTTTAATTTTAATAACATAATTTCCTTTTAAAGAGGTTTTTTTTAAAATACATTTATAATACGTACATATATGTATATAAAAATGAATTCACATAATTTAATAAATTTTACCTATCATGCTTTGATTAAAAAATGAATCTAAAAATCATTTGAATTCTGAAAGGAAATAAAAATGAAAAGAAAAAATATTGCAGATTTTTCTTTTTCTTTGGGGGTTTCAATTTGAAAAATGAAGTGAAATGTTCACCAATAAATAAAATTGTATTTTTCTTTTCTTTATACACAATATATCTGTTGTATATAAACATGGCTGTTTGTCGTCGGTTCTAAGGAACAATGTTATAAATGAAAACAGAAAACTTGATGTGTTTAGAGACAAATAAATATGTACTTTTGTGAAAATAATACGGGTGCAGGAAATTGAGCAAAATCTAGTGTTAAATAATAATTGAGAACTATTAATACTTTTAATATTAAAATATTTTATATGAATTCGGTAATGTAAACTGGAACTCTAGGAATTTTGCTGCCTTTGCGCCATTGAAAATAAATTATGAACGAAAAGTAATTTATTTGAAATTCTTCCCTATAATTTGAATTTTTTTATCATTTACGTTGAGAAACGCTGGATGTTGTATATTGCATATTATGCTACATAAAGAATATTTTCCTTTTCCATATGCATACAGATCCTTGACCTTGAATTTATTCAATAAAAAAGAAAAATTAAAATGTACAATATAATAATATGTACTACTGTACGTATGTTCTTTAGTATACAAATTATATGTATGCGTGCTACATATAGAACACAACCGAGTAATAATATTGAATTTTTCTATGTCATTTTAACGCCATAAATCGTTGTTTCGATATTTATTTTGGCTGACATTTAGGAATATAATTTTTTTTTTTCAAAGTGTTGACAGTTTTCTTGAATAAAAAAAAAATAAAGGAAATTAGATTTCTCGCATTTCTATTTTATATCAATAATTCTAATTTCCATTTTACTTCGAGAGAATAATAATTATTTAAATAAAAAATGTGTTTCAGTAATTTTTCATTTTATTTTTGATTTAATTTGACAAAAATAGTTAATATAAAATGATGTTAAGTAGAAAATACTTATATATACCTATATAAAAATAAATATACATGTGAACAGATGAATTGTGTATATAATTTTATAATAATACAAAGGATTAAGATTCATCAATATTTTGTTAGAGTAAATAATTTACTGATTCTTTTCTGTAGTCCAGCTTACAAATTTTATGAATTTCAAAATATATCTAATTCTAGGTCCCTATCAAGCTTGACAAATTAGTGGTTATTGAAAGTAGTTACTTAGTTGTATCTCGCAATAAATTCCTCCTCGGAATAAAAAAACTCAACAAATAAACCAATTTTTTTTTTTAATATAATAAAATCTTAAAAGTAGAAATATAAATATATTAATGGTTATTTTGTTTCAAGGTTAAAAATAAAAAAGAAGGTTTATTTTTTAATTAAATAACTTAAATATTCGTGAATCGTGGAGAAATTAAAAAAATAAAAAATCAAGAAAATAATAGAAGAAAAAAAATTTCTTATAATTTATATTTAGATAAACTTTATTAAGCTTTTATAATTGGCCCTTGCTTTCATCATCATTTTTCATTTAATTCATTAAAACTGAAATAAAATAAATTAACCAAGAAAAGAAAAATTTCTTTATACATATAATATTTTATTTCAAAATAAATTAAGTTTTTTTGGATATAAATTTATTTATATAATTTTTATATTTATATTTAAAATATATGTACTTATTTTTTGTATGTATGTTGTATAAAAAACAATAATAATATATAGATAGTTTATTGAATATCTGATTTTAAGGATTAGATGTCAAAAGGGTATACTATTTAAATTATTAAATTTTAGTTTCTTTTGAATATTTCAAAAGTTAACAAACAATCCACTGAAATTTTAGGAAAATATTGTATATAAAATACTCTATATTAATGGCGAGGTTAAATAAATAAATGAGCTTCCAATAACATCTCGGAGTGTGTATCTCATCATTCTGACAGTCTTCTAATTTAATTTATTTATTCAATTATCCAAACTGGATTTTTTGCGTCCAATACATTCTTCACCACATCTTAACAAATTTAAAAAAATAAATTTCAAAATTATTCTTTTAAAAATGTGACAGTTTTGGTAACATTAACGAAATGAATTCCTTCTCATAGATACATTATGTTGTGCATCATATCATTAAAAATTACGAAGAAGTTATTTTGCTGTCCAAATGAATTTCTTCCTTAATGAAAATTTAAATCCTTTCGATAATGATAACAAGTACTTACCAGTTACATAATACAAACATGTTATGCTTCAAATGGAAAATATGTACAACTAGGAATTTATTTTTAAAAGAAGATTTAATTTTTGTTTTTATTTTGCTGGATGAACCGAGATCACAGAATATATAAATTTAACTGACAGAATAATCTTTAAATAATAATTGGAAAATAATCTTAAAATTTTTATCGTCAAAATGAAAAATCCACATAAGCAATATACATAATTGGAAAATACATTTTCGTAAAACATTCGGTAAAAAAAAAAGAAGTAAAAACGCGTGTGTAAAATTTCCTTTCTCAAAAGTAAATTTTATCTTTAGAGAGAATTTTTCGTTTTTAAGAGAAAATCACTAGAGCAGTATTAAGGAAAAATTTATGACAATAGTGAGCAACAAATTCCTTCCCATAGTTTAATGTTAACAACTTAGAACAACTTAGTATTAACTAATCTTAACAAAATGGTAGAAAATATTTATATTGAATTGACTTATATTTTGTTTTTAATTTTTTGGGCCAATTTTGAAACATTGCAAAATTTGTAATTCTTTATCATTTGGATGTTATATTATTGAAAGAAAATTTGTGATCTTTGACACATATAAATTTGAACTATTTCGCATAATTACAGTCTATAAATTATCATAAATAGCCTTAAGAATTAAATATGATTCAAATATTTATTCTATGCAGATAGACAGTATAGAATAGAAAGTTTTGAAAGTAGTATAAACGAATTTTTTTTCTTTCAAATCCCATAACGATGGCAGAATTAAATTCTCTAATTTTGCCTTACTCTAATTACACTCTTTAAATTATAATTTAAGTTTTTCCTGCACTCAAAAGTTTATTTATGATAACTATTAATATCGTAATTTTTTTACCTATATAATTTCCATCATCAGAACAGATAATTCTGCGCATAACATAAATGAACATCGATTCTCGAAATTAAATTATTCAAATAAAGTATTCTCTTCAAATTTCATTCATAAATTTTCTTTCATTCATTCTGTTTTATTTCTGCACTAGAACATTATGAATATTCCCATCAATTATTTATACCTACATAAAATATAATTACAAACTATAAAAAGCAAATACCATTAAGTGAATCATTGAATTAAAATATAGCTGTCTGCAATAAATAACTTATTATTTATATTATTACTAATTCACTTTGATTAGTTAAGTGCAGCGAAGTACTATGTAGGAGATTGCAATTTTATTTTTTTTATAACGAAAACTCAAAATTCTAATAGTATGCAAAGATCAAAATAATGCCAGTTTCTGTTTGTTGCAACCAGTATTCTTCATTAAATAATTTTTCCCTAGATTTTCAAGTAAAACAGTAAAAGATAATAGTTTTTGATAATTGTATTGAAGACTCTTAATCTCATTAACTAGGTTTTAGAAGAATTTTGGAAGGATGTCATAAAATAATATAATTCTTAATGAAAATATATTATGCAAAATAGAATAATGAACTTTGAAAAAATAAAATAAAAAATTTAAAATAGAAAAAATCAGTTAATTAGCATATTACATATTTTATGTTTTAATATGAGCATAATAATTAGTTGAATTTTTTCTGAATTATATATGGTCTCGGATATGAAAAAAAAACATCATTAAAATCAAAGATGCATGAATAATTTTTTTTTTCTTTTAGTTTTATATGGAATTTCGTGACTATAACATAAATAACAATCTTTTAACCCTTTTTTCCTCTCTCTATCAATTTTTCATGTACATGAAAATTTTTCCATTATTATTGTTAAAAAAAAAAAGTTCTGAAGGAAAAAAAAGTTAATAAACTATGCATGCTGAATAAGGAATTTTTTTTCCCTTGACTAATAAAAAATTATTTATAACTTATACATAATTTTTATAATAATAATAATAATTTTCATTTAAAAAAAATGGCATATCAGCTGCTTTGAAATAATTTCTTTTATGTTCATGTTCGTATAATAATGTTGCATATTATGTATTATGTCTTATCAAATCCTCTTCACAAAAAAAAAAACAAAAAAATTTAATAATAAAATTAAAATAATTGACATTTTTATTGTTCTTTATAGTAAATTTTGAAATATATACGAGTACGGTACGATTTATTTTGTGTTCTTACATTTCTAGAACTAAACTAATAGAAGATTTAATGTTAAATCACATTTAACATAATATTAGAATTTATTTAAAAATTCTTTAGTTCCACGACTTAAGTGAAATATACTGCAATATATTATACACAATAACTTCTTTTAAATTTATATTCTTATTGATATTTTTCTTGGTACAAAACTATTGACAATTTTATAATTTAATGGCAACGTTTTGTTGATCTCAATACAAACTTTATCAAAAGGCTAAAAATATTTTTCTATTCTGTTTGGAATCAAAGTAGATCTTATAGCCGAACAACTACAAAAAATTAGTTTATAGCATAGACAGAATTCGGACCATGGTTTCGAATGGGTTCGGGCTATATTTAGAATGTGATTCTGTTTGATACAAAAAAGTTTTTTTTTTTATTATTGAATTGAATATAAACAAATATATGATTCAATTTTTTTTTTAATTATTTTTTTATGATGAATTTGATTCTTTTCTGAAGTTTTAAATCTTTTCTAGGTATTTGTACTAACTACCACACTTTTTTGAAGCCATATTCTTAGTTAAATGATTTAAAATATAACATTTTGAACTAAAATCCTTTAGCTTCAAAAAATGTGAAGTGTTAGGTTTACTTTAATTCATTAAAACTAATTAAACATTTTTTTTTTGTATTCAATTTAATTTATTCAATTCAATTAACAAAAAAATATAATAAGTTTCAAATTTACAAAAAAACAAAAATTTTTATTTCCATTATCGACAAATTTACCTTATTGACATAATTTAATTAATAAAAAAATAAAAAGTTTTTTTTCAAAAATTTTTTCTATTTTAATTGAAAAAAAAATATCTTTTTTTTGCTCAAATTTTAATGATGATAAAATGAAAAGAATTTTCATATAATAATCTTTATCAATATTTGCATTTTCAATTGACTTAAAAGACAAAAAAAAAAAAACACAAATTCCACATTTTTAATAAAACATTTTTTTTTTTTCGATTTAAATTAGAAGAAATGCAATCATTATTAAAAATAATAAGAAAAGAAAATCAATTAGAGTATAATGAATTTTCATAAAAAAAAAAAAAATTTTTTTTTTGTTTAATTTTTTCGGATCCCATTCTTCATTAAAGAAAATTTTTATTGTTATATATATAAAATAAAATACTTCATTTAAAGAAAGAAAAGCTAAAATAAAATAATAATCTCAATATATATCTTAATCTTATTTTCTTCATAGTATTTTTCATTTTTATTTTCTTAATATCTCGATATTGATTTTATTTTTTTATTTTTTGTTTTAAAAATGAAATATTTTAGATATTAAGCTTTTCATGCTTAAAAATTTATTATATTATTATGTCTTCGACTATACGACTATATATAAAGATTAAAGTTTATTAATACGCGAACTCCAAAATTAATGGAACCACATTAATAATACTTTACTTTAACAGTAGAAAGATTTTCCAATTTAAGACTATATTAAAATTAATTTAAATGTTTGGATTTTGAGCTTGAAAATAGCGGTAACAAAACAAGACCCATTTACATCTTAAATCAGCAAATTTAGAATACAGAAAACTTAGTAAAAATTCAAAAACTCACATCCCTTTTTTTAAAGAAAAATTTTACTTATTTAACAGCATTCAAAGCACGAAAAATTTAGCATGCTCAAATTCAGTTAATTTATTTTTCAATAAATAAATAATAAATATTATTAATAATGTTTATCTTTAAGTTAAAAAAAAAAAAAATGTTAACTACAATTTCATTTAGAAAAACTAAAATCTTTTAGCTACAAGCAAAGAGCAAAAAAAAATTAATTTTTATTTTACATCAACTTTACAGAAGATAGAAGAAAATTACTTTGTAGAAGTTTAAAACTTAATGTACGATGTCATACCTATACATAGGATGTTATATTTACAAAAAAATAAAGAAAAATCTTTTACTTTTAGCATCTATTTAAGTTTAGGACACTTGAAATTCTTTTAAAGTTTATCGTTCAGTTAATCTGACAAAGTAAAAGAATATAATTGAAATGGACTTGAATTTTTCAGTATCTATTCATCATGGGAAAAATTATATTTAAATTTTTTTTTTTTTTTTTTTTTCAACTTAATATTAAAATAGATAATATCGTTATATACATAAAGAAAAATAGTGAATTTTTCAATGTTTACATCAAAACTCAAAACATAAAGAATATTTTTATTTCCGTGCAAAAAAAGATAATTTTTTTTTTTCATTTAAAACAGATTTAAAGGTTTATTTGACCGTAACAATATTTAATTTTTGACGATTGAAACAATATTATTATAATTTAATTTACTAAAACTAATATATAAGTTTAAGAAAATGTTAGAAAAATTATATAAATGTTGGAGCCCATAAATAAATTAGGGGGCCCGGTTATTTTGTTTAACATTGCTAAAATTATTCTCCTTTCATGAAAACTATTTAGACCCTTTAGCTAAGGTTAGGGTGAGTGAGGTTGCGCGTCTTTTGATATCAAAATTCACGAAAGCGGATGATAAGAACTTTGATTAGTTGCAAGCATTTCAGTGTAAATCGCTGACAAACATAAAATCGAACAGATCGACGGACAAATATTCAAAATATATAGTACGTTTTTTATTTATAACTACGCTTAAAAACTAAACAAAATTTAATTTTCCAAATTATTACCAGACATTTTTCTAAGCATTTTCGGCTTTCATATGACAATTTTCCATTATTTAATATTAATGAAGTAATATGTGAGAAAAAAAAATTATTCATGCAGAGATTATTTATTTTATTAAAGAAAGAAAACCAATTTTTTTTTTTTCACAAATCTTATTTATAATATATTGGTCAGAAAAAAAAATAAATAAAATTGTTAATAATTTATAATAAAATACATGGGATTTATAATTTTCTTTTATGTCCTTAGGAAAGTGCGTTATAATAACTTTTTTTTCAGAGAAAGTTATACAAAAAAAAATTTATTTACAGAAAAAAATAAGAAAAGAAAATTCATAAACCTAGACACGATAAAAAAAAATGAATAGCTTTTGGCTAACAAAAAAAAAAAAAAATCTAAGACCAAAATAAAAATAATAAAAATAAAGACGAGAAGCAATAAAATTTATTAAATTTGTATTTTATTTTATATTTTATTTTTGTAAATGAAAAAAAAAAAGAAAAACAATATTATTTTCTTCGCAACTCTTTACAAAATAAAAAAAAAGAAAGGAAAATTTTATGAAAAAAAAAATGTTTGTTTCTTCGTATTCGGTCTCTTCTTGTAAATTGTATATATATTTTTTTAAGCAGGATAATATTGATTAAATTTTGCTTTCATTTTTAAACTAGATACCTCCTATAATTTCATAGAAATGACCGAACGAAGTTTGTTTTATATTCTACCACAAAAAAAAAAAATTTTTTTTTAAATATTTTTCATGAATAATCTTTATAAATTTCGTATAAAAACAAAGTGAACATTTTTACTTAAGTTCGTTTTAAAAAAAAAAAAATTGGAATAGCTTAAGAATATTTATATCCAATAAATTTTCCATAAAACATTAAAAAAAATAAATATGAAATCCTTATAAAATAATGCGACGTCCGTTCTAAGGAAAAAAGAACTCAAACTAAGTTTAAATTTTGATCCTTACATGTTCTCCTAAATTAACACTTAAATGAGTTCACTTCTTCCAATTAAGTTTATATTTAGAATTTTAGATTTAAAGTTCATATCAATAGGTATATATAGTTCATGAACTTAATTACGCATTATAAACCGATTAAACCGAAATAAAAAACGTAAAATATAACTATGTCAATTAAAATTATAATATTTATCTAACTTGATTTTCAATATTTGAAACCTAGATATTATATTTGATCTATACTTTATTCTAGATAATATGGAATGAGTTTTTTCATCTCTGGGGCGTTATTAATTTTTATGGACTATGCGTATAATATTTTGAATAATTTTACCATTGAAATAATTCCCTGAACAAAGAAAATTAATCAATTTCAATTTTGTCTCTACTTTTTTTTTTTTCTTATTTGATAAATTGATATTTACAATCAATTAAACAAATTTATATATTCTACTTGCCATTATAATAATAATAAAATATTAAAATATAATATGCTTTAAGAAAAAAAAAATTCATTTATGTGATAAATTTTATGTTTGGTTAAATTAAGAGAATATTTTTCATTGACTCAATATGTATAAGCAAAAAAAAAAGAAAAAATCTAGATTAATTCCGGATTCCAGAAAACACAATTTAAAAATATATCCCTTCACCAGCAGCAGTTGTCAGTCTAATACTTATTCATCTTCTAATCCAATAGAATCTCAAGAAGATAAATAATTTTGGATTTTATCTTTATTTGTGTGAAAATTTGTGTCTGTCATTACAACTTTCGAATTCGGTCAAGCAGTTCACTGGTTATAAACATTTTAGTGTAAGACAAACGGACGGACAGCCAGCTTTTCACGGTCTAAAAAATTAAAAAGCTCGTGGCTGACCGCCCCACCATTTATTCATTATTAAACCAAAAAATGAGTTATGACTACTGAGACTATCAAAATTAAAATAATTTATTTATTTTTTTCTTTTTTTTTTTAATTTTGTATATTGCTTTAGTCTAGTTGGAAAATTGCCAAAAATTTTAATGGATTGATCAGATAATAATATAAATTCAATTGGAAATTTTTAATCAAAAAAAAAATGTTTAAGAATATTATACTACACAGAATGGAATTATTATTTTATGTGTATAACATTTATAATGGACATAGCTTAATATCCTCTAATAATTTTTCTTATTTTAACATTATATAATAGTAGATTATTGAATATGTAAACTAATATTGTTATTAATTAAGAGTTCTGTATACACAAAAATACATTGACACGAGTCAATACTTATATCACGAGACCGAAGGTCGAGTGATATAAATTGACAAGTATCAATGTATTTTTGTGTAAATACAGAACGAGTTGTATAACAAATTTTGTTTACATATCCAATATACTGTTTTAATGCGTAGGGGAGAGGTAGTTGCAAAGAGAGAATATTTTTCTTCTCATTTTTTCTCTTTTTTTTTTTTTGTATTTGGCTGTATTGAAATATTGTGAGAGATATTATGTTTGTTTAGGTATTACGTAATATTCAATATGAAACATCTAAATGATTTCATTATTTACGCTGATGCATCTAAATTTTTTCATTATATACGCTGATGCATCTAAATTTTTTCATTATTTACGTAGATGCATCTAAATGATTGCATGTGTATTGACGCATATAATACTCCATTTAGTGATCTAAATTCTATAGCACTAAATACAACATAACGATCCCCAACGCATTAAATTATATTACATTATTACATTATTCAATTTACTATATGTGTATTATAACTTATTTCATGTAATTTTTCTTATTATTTTTTTGCTTAATTTTTTATATTCTTTAAGAAAATTCCTACATTTAATATATATAAAAAAAACAATATGTTATGTTAAAAAATATCAAAACTACAATTCGTTTGCTCGTGGCAGCGTTGAAGTCCACCTTTTTTTTATTTTTTCAATATAATAAATCTTAAAATAAAAATTAATAATTCTTAAAATAAAAATTAATGATAATGTCGTTATCAGAAATTGATGTTAGTAGTAAGTAGCAGAAATTTTTAAATGTGACTTATAAGAACGACCATAAATAAAATTTGACATGCTACTTTCAAAAAAAAAAACCTTAGTTTACATGTGTATTTTCGAGCCAACGAATAGATCCTTGCTCACTGTAATTAATAATAAGCTAATAAGAATACTATATTTTCTATGTTAACTCTTGTTGCTAGAAAAAATTATCCAGGCACTATTTGTTTGTTTTTTTTTTTTTTTAATAAAAATTCTTTTTGAATAATCATGTATGAATAGAAAAGTTATGAACTTTAGTGCAAAAAAAAAATAAATAATAGAATTTTTAGAAATATTATTATTACATAGGCCAGACAGTTTTTGTTTGCAAAAAATCAAATTCTATTACATTAAAAACGAAAAATTTTTATTTTTGAAATAATTGCAATTTTTTATTATTTTATTTTTTTTTTTTTAATTGCATTTTTTATTTTTAAACTTTTTTGTATATATTTTTTATTACATAAAATTATGACCCAAAAAAAATATATTGCACCAAATTTTTTTTTTTTTGTTTCCTTTTTACTTTCATACATATTTTACTCATTATTGTGTTATTAAAAAAAAAAAAAAATAGTATATATAATGAAGCTGCCAAAGTATTTTATTTTTCATCTTATTGTTTCTCGTTTTACCATATAACCAAAACAAAAAATAAAAAACATAAATAGGTATTGCAGATTTCAGCAAATGAAAATATTGTAATAATGAAAATTCGTAGAAAAAAAGTTATACAACATTTATATATTGTTTGTATATTATACTCATAATACTTCTATATACTTATGATTTTATAAATATTTTTAAAAAAGAATCATTTAATCTAAAAAAAAAATTTTATAACAAAGTTCTTGTTTCTACCAATCCTGGAATATTTTAGACAGAGCTGCAGATATTGAAGGGTCTGCAGCCGTAAGTTCTTATAACTGAGCGATCCTAGGCACAGAAGTTTAAAAGAGCGAAAAATTTTAAGTAAACTTGAACAAACTATTCGAAACAGATAAAATATAACTCAGTTGCTTGGAATCTACAATAGTATATGTCTAGGTTTTTTTTGGTTTCCTGAAACACAATCCTCAATATATACAATGTATAAAAGATTGCAATAAATAAGTCATAATTATAATAATTTTTTTTCGAGAATAATCCTGGATAAACTCGACTTTGAATATTATTTATATTATATTAATGTTTATTGTTTATATTATTGTTTATATATTGGGTTATTTTAAATGTTTTCCTGAAATTGAAAACTTTTCATTAATAAAGTTTTTCTATCGTTTGCCTTCTGTTCATAATAAAAATTTAATTTATATATATCATTAATTTTTCCAAGTGTAAAATAAACAAAATTGAGGTAAAGTATATAGTGATACAATGATATTATTGCAATCGAACTAATTTAATATTTGAACTTATTACACAGTCAGTATATACACTTGAAATTTAAGTGTTTCGGATGAATGAAACAATATTTGTTCTCATGTTTTCCATGTAATATACATAATTCTGTACAAAATAAAATTCAAATATTGTTCTACGTTATTAATTATATATATTAATATATTATTATTATTTTAAATAGTGTTGACATAATTAAGTGGGAACTATATTTATGATTTTGACTTTTATTAAGATTTTTTTTTTCAGTATAATTATATACGAAAAAATATGTTAATGTCATTAAAATCAAACAAACTCATTCATTTAAAAAAAAAAATTAAATAATAATAAACTCTTTGTTCATTTCGCCCACAGTAAAAATATTAAAAAAAAAAAAAAAAGGAAGAAAATTGATAAAAATTTTCTATTAACTTTTCAGACAGAGATAATAACATTTTTAAAATAATCTGTCTAAATATTTTATCTTTTTTAACTTAGTATCAAAAACGCGTCACATTTTCCTTTAAAGAAATTATGAAAATATTATAGTGGTGTTGTGTATTGTTACTATGTATATTATTTGATTTATTTAAAATTGTTTTTTTTTTTGTATATTGCGATGCTGGTGACCTTTTATGTTCTTTTTTTTCTTTGAAATTTATGGATAAATTTAAGGCGCCGTTCTTTTTTTCTCCATATTTATAAAAATCCTTAACAAACCTACTATACTTTTTGCCAAATATGTGTATACAAAAAAAAACATGAATTTATTAATATTATTTAAATAAAATACTGATTCAAATATTTTTAGTTTTATACATTATATATTATTTATCTACATTATTTTAAAACGCAATTTACAATATTGTATTACTAAAGAAAAATAAATAAAAATTTAAAATTAAAACTCCTTAAATCTTAACCTTGGGTGATATTCTGAATTTTTTAAAACGGTTTTATTTTGTGGGGTTTAAATTTTTTGAATTTCTGTTTTCTCAACTTGTAGACAACCTTATAAGCAACCTAAATTCGATATTTGCATGAAATAGAACATTATACACAGTGTTCAATTTATTAAAGATGTGTAAATTAATTTCATGTACCTTGAAGCCATTATGGTCTTAGAGACCAAATATCTTTATTAGAAAGATGAATATAAAATTTTCAATATTATAAACATAGTAAGTAATAGTCTTTTTAAAGTTTCCTATAAACAAATGTCAAACGTTTTATCCTTATTTTATTTCATAGTTTCTGTTTCATGACTGTTTTAATATTTACTTTAATATTTTTTAATGTTTTTTTCTTTTATACTGCTGAAAAATCTTCCTTCCATTCCTTTATTAAAGAGATTTTCCGCCATAGTATCAACATTAGATCTTTTAAAAAGTAATTTTTCATAAAATTCCCAATAATAAAATATGTTTTATCTAAAAAATTCTCTTTGACCATCAATATTGAAAATAATTTTTACAAATATTTGGAAAAAAAAAATATATCTAAAAATTTCATGAAAATATAATATTTTATCGAAAGATTTTATGTGAAAAAGGAAATTCTTTTATATATATATATAATTTTTTTTTTTAAATTCCTTTTTGATAGCAATATGCTGGAAAAAGTTTAAAAATTAAATTCGAGTTAACATAATTTTAAATAGATTTTTATTGAAAAAGAAATTTTGTTTTTATTTTTTATTTTTTATTTTTATTTTTTATTTTTTGACAAAATGAATATTGATAAATGTGTTAGAGAATTATTATCAAAACATGTAACTAGTCTTGGGGAAAAATACCAAAGATAAATTCCGTCAAGAATATTAAATATCGTTTCTTTAATAAATTGACAATGGCATTAATTTTAAAATAATTTTTTTTCATAATTTTTTTTTTTTTTAAATTTCGTTAATTTTCCGACAAACAAAATTTATCAAATATTATTTTAATATATATACTTGAGGACAAAGCAATATTTAACTTTAGTTTAACTATTTCAGTTGCGTCGCCATATAGTTCTAAATTTCAAAGGTTTCAAAAATTCCAGTTAAGGTTTAGAATTACATAATATATTTTAAATTCTAATTTTTTAATACACACACTTTTATTATATTTTTGAACACATTTATTGAAACAAGAAAATATTACATTTATAGTTATTAAATGATAATCATATTTATGTACATAAATTGGAAATTTGAATAAATAATTTGATATGTATATAAGTTAATATATTTATATTTTGCCTTTGTTACCAATTTCCATGTAAATTGAAATACTTAAAATCATATTCTCACGTTTTGAGAATAAAATCGTAAAATTGGTCAGATACAATCCGTTAGAGAAGGAACTAAAAAATTTCTCCGAAATACTATCGAGTGAAAAATTTCTACCGATAATTCTCTCATTTGGCTACAAATAAAAAACATTAATGTAGGTACCTATATTTTTAAAAAAATTAAATTTTTATTAATATGGATTGTAAGGTACAAAAAAATAGTTTTTAACATATGCATTGTAGATATACTTAATCAGTATAATCACTAGGGTTGTGATTTTTAGGTAATTACCTTTTTTTAGTCGTGCGTAATAACAGATTTTTATTAAAATATCTCCACGTTTCGAAAAAATATGTTAGCGACTTTTTCTACCTATTTCATGTTTTAGCGACTATTTCGACTTTTTTGACTTTTAATGACTTTTTTAAACATTTTTGACTTTTTTAGGAACTATTTTACCAATTTTGTTCTTACATTAAAGGCCGTCATAATAAAAAACATGGATTTTGCAATTTTGAAAGCAATTTCAAACATGATATCTGGCGGAAGAATGATATTTGCGAGCAATATAAAGTTCAGGAGATAATCTCCTTTAAGTATGCCAATGACCCTATTACTTTGACAGAAGTTGAAAGATCATTTTCTATATATAAAAATCTTTTCAGATCTAACCGACAAAAATTTGAATTCGAAAATTTACGCAAGCATTTTGTAATTTATTGCAATAAATCAATCAATAATTAATAAACTCGGTTTTACATTTTTATTTCAAAATCCATGTTCATTTTTTAAGTTTTTTGTGCAATGAAATTTATATTTTTTTTAACTTTTAAATGAAATTGCTATATTAATATACTCGCACAATAAATAATATGAAAAATCAAAATTATTATCCTTTTTATCATTCGTAGATTTGAAATTTTTGTATCAAAATCTAAATTTCTGTAAATTTATGGGAAATTTTTTTTAACTATTTTTTTGGCGACTTTTTTAGTGTCTTTTTAACGACTTTTTTTTGGTTTTTTATGAACTTTTTAGGTGTCTAAACAAGGTTTTTAAGGAACTAAAATTCACAAGCCTAATAATCACCATTCAAGATCTTTATTTTTATACTAATACTTTAAGATTCGAACTTTGTCCTGATAACTTTTTGTTTTGCAAAGCTGTAAAATTTATTTACTGAACAGAATCATTTAAAATCTTGTGATTTAAAATATGGGGTGATGTGAACCTGAACTGTTTGTAAAATGAAATGTTTGATATAGCAATACTTACTCCATACGGACAAGTATGATTCACATTAGTCACTTTCAATGCTGTAGGGAAAAATATATCGAAATAAAAAATGTTCGTAGTTTTACCAATTTGATTCACCAATGTACAAACATTAATTGAAAAATCAACAACCCAAGGCTTCCATTTATTCCTAATATTCCTGAATACTTTAACATCCATCTGAAGGAAAAAAAAATTAATTACGATTAATTAAAAAATTAACTAAAATAAAAAAAAACTAAGTTAGCTTACAAGAGTTAAAAAAAAATTCCTATAAAAGTTTTTAATACCATTTCCTTATTGAAATTAGTTGAATTGAAATGACATAACTTACTCTGACATAGTTATCTGTTTCTGTATCAATTTTTTTTAACACAACTAAATCTATAGATGCTCCTGATTTATACTTGCTGTAATGGTCGACAATGCAAGAATTAATTAGACTGAAGTTATTATATGATTGACAAACTATATTTTGATACTTGTAATATCTTTTAGAAGCGTAAATTCTCACAAACATATTAATTAAAATAAAAAATAAAATCAAAAATTTATTCCATATTGAAATATTCATAATTATTATTTTTTTATTGGAACAAAATTTATATAAATCTTTTCAAGCCGGTTCTATTCGAATTGAATTTGACATTATAAATATAAATCATTAGCACAATCTTCTAAATGATTCTTAAGTAGATATTAATTGCTCAATTTAGTACGAACATTATGTAAAATATATATATAATTTTTTCAAATAGTAGTTAGATAAAATAACAAAACTTATAGTTATATAGTTTTTTTGCAATAATACATATATGCTATAATCATATAAAGTGGATCAGAATTATATTATCTCACACTAATTATATAATAAAAAGTTTAATCAAGTCAATTAAAAAAGTCAATTAAAAAAAAAACGATATAATTTTGTAAACAGTCACAGTTTACTATACAATTAACTATTGTTTTCTAATTACTCGCGAATATCGAGTATGATTTTGAAATTTTTAATTAAATGTTTCCCCAATAAATTTTAACATTATAAAAATTGAGATGGAAATAAATTTAACTCAGAACAAAAAAAAATTAAAAATTTTCCATCATAAAGAATTTCATTTTAAAAAGAAAAAAAAATGATTGGCTTTTTTTTTATTAATATTTTCTCTATATAAATTCAATATGAAAAATAATGAAAATTGGACTCTTAAAAATTATTGTTTGTTTTAATTGAGGACATTTTTTTTTCTTTCTTTGTTATATTTTCCTACAACAGGAAATATGAAATTTTCAAGAAAATTTACGATTATTTTTATTTGAAAGAATTTTTCCTCTCATTTTAATTTTTGTTTATTTAATGATGAAATCATTAAAAGTTTGAATAAGTAATTTTACTAAATTCTTTAAAGTTTCTATACAAACAGCAATAAGAGTAGAAAAAATTATTATTATTATTATTATTATTAGTAATACTATTTTTTAAAATTGAATGAAAATATTTTCTTTAGAATAAAAGGAAAAAGGTATATAAGAAAATTATGGTTAACAAAACCATTAAAGTTTATTTGATGTAATTTCGTTTTACAGCAAAATAAGAAAAACAAACCTTAAATGACTAATGAGAAAAGTTTTCTATATATATAAAATTCTCAAAATTAGGTCGTTCATAAAATACCGATAAAATTAGAAATTGCTCTAAAAAATTATATTATTGAAATTGTCGTTTTAATGATACAGAAGTAATGTTGGGTATTTTAGGATACTTTCTCCAATTATTTAGAAGAAATTAATTATTTGGGATATAAATTAATTTAAATATTACGAAGGTATTACAAAGGTAGTACTAGGCTTGCCAGGTGTACGTTATTTAAACGTACCGTACGTTATTTTGGCTTACAAAATTAGAATGTACGTTATACCCGAAATTTGTGAAAACGTACCCAAAGGTACGTTTTTTACTGATTATTTTTAAAGTTGAAACAAATTTTTAAAAATTGTTGTAATTTAAACCGAATGAGATAATAAATACCCCAAAAAGGAAAACATAAATTTACCATTTTCGTATTACGAACACAGTTTCGTTTATATTATACTGCTGGCTCGTTTATATTATGCAGCGTTTTTGTTTAAAGGCCAAATTACCCATTTGTTTATTTAAAGGGTTCTGTCATATATTAAATAAAAATTTTGCAATGGTGCTATATTTAATTCAATTTTTTTTTTTTTTAAATGCAATTCAATTATATAACATTTACTTATATTTTGTTTTCTTTTTTATGCACTTAAATTTTTGTGGGTACGTTTTTTTAGAAATTTTTATCTGGCAAGCCTAGGTAGTACATATGTGTGATGTCTGACTATATAAAAAAAGTCTCCAATGTTGTATAAATTACATACTTTCTTTACTTTTCTTAACATCAATTTTCACTTGTTTTTTTACACTTTCAACAAAATCTAAGTGAAATTTCAGGATGATACTTAATATAGTATAATTCCACACAATAGTTTACAACATTTTAACTTGAAGTTAAAAGCGGTATGTTCATCCTTTTTTTAAAAAAAAAAAGTACATAAAATTTGACTTTTTGGTTAATGAGTTTTAAAAAATCTTACATACATAATATGTAGGTATGTTAAAAGTAGTTTTTAAATTCTATTTCTAAACAAGTAGTAATTCTTGTAAAAATGATAATAATAATAATTTAACATAACATATTTAAATTGAGAAAGATATACTTAAAACAATATATGCTTTACATAATAGTTTAAGGTTTATTCATTTAATTCGAATTGCTCTATTTAACTTTATTTATTTAACATAATAATCTCTTTAAATTCTTTAATCTTCCTACTTAACTAAAATAATCTTATAATTTGCCAATTATATCAATAATAACTGTTATTTTACAATTAAATTAAAAAATTACAATACGTTGATTTATTCCATTTATTTATTATCGTTTGATCAATTGACCTGAAGTAAAAAGAACAGTACCTATGTACCTCATATAAGTTTGTTTTCATTCCACATTCCGATCCAAAATTCTGTTCTTTTTTAAAATCTCTAAAATCGCTCTTTATCTGCATATACCATAATTTTGATGGAAATCCATTGTCAGCCCCCCGTTCAAATTATTAGTATTATTATTTATTAATAGGATTTGATTGAAATAATTAAATTAATATTCTTAACACTGTCAGTAAATATTGTAGGTGTCATTAAAATTTTACTATTTATTAAAAAAAAAATTTCCAATGGAAACAAATGTTCCAATACGAACTGTAATTGCACATAAATATTTAAATAATTATTAAATCGCTTTGAGCTTAGAAAAACTAGAAAAGTATCTAATTAAATTTATTCTTTGTAACAAGATCTCTTTAAAGAAAATAATTTTTAAAATATACATAATGTTGATGGGAATGAAGTAGTATACTCATATTATGGATATTTACTTAATAAAGCCCGAATACTTATCATTATACATACTTTAAGTTTAAATACATTTTTATACTTCAAATTTGTACTTGAAATTCATTTAAATCTTCTTCTTTTTTTTAAACTCATACATATAATCCAAATCCAAATACAATTTATCAAGAACATAACTTTAATACATATGATACATCCATGATGTATCTTGAAAAGTACACATTATATTTTTAGACAAGTTGTCTTAATTAATTCTTTCTATGCTATAATACCCAAAAACGAATATAACTGGGATGATAATAATACAAAACTATAATATTGATTAATTTTAAACGTAATTGAATAATCACTAATTAAACCTACATTAATAAAACAAATAAAGTAAAAAGAAATATTTTTTTTAATTCCTCAAAACTTTTGGTATTTCTTACAAACGTTTAGATACATAAAATCGTGGAAACAAAATCTTATGTTGACAATTAATAAACACTAGAAACTAGAAATATATATATTTTAATTATTTCAGCATATTACACCTGTATGACCTGTATTCAATTTGACGTTGTCTAGACTGAGACAAATCATCCATTGTTTATTTTCGTCGAATTCACAATATATAATTTGATTGAACTATAAATAAAATGCATAAATTATATTAAATATAAAGTTTACATAGAAACACCCTGTTAAGAAATAATAAATTTTATTCCTATGTAAGAAAAACTTTTTCTCAAGGAAATAAACACTCCTTCTATAGTCATAAACTAACACTGCAACTTTTCATAATATTAATAAAGTTTATTATATCAATGTAAAAACTGTGTAAATATCCATTAATTATACTATATAAAATAAAATAAAATAGTAATTTTATATTTAAGGTCGTCCCTAATGCTTCATTATTTTCTGAACTTGATACATTGGCAATATTTTATACAGTTTAATATTATTCAAAGTAGTGAAGTGATAATTTTCACACTTTCTTTTTCCTTATTTCTATCCTTTGGAAGAAATTGCATTTTAATTTAATTCTATGAAAAACAAAAATTTTAAATTAATATTAAAAATTGTAGAAAAACGTTGAAGACATTATTGATGAATATTGCAGCATAGCCAACAACATTATTTTCAAATTCAACAAGAAATACAACAACAACAACAACATGATCCAAGACAACAGCACCAAGACCAATTTTGTCATGGTATTGAATTATGTGCGGGCAGACATTCGAAATGCCTCTTTATTTCAAACGTTAATCCCAATTGCACTGATACATCAATTCGGGATTACATAAATGATAAAATCGATATTAGTTTTTTGAAAATAGAGAAAACTCGTTCTAAATATCAAAAGAAATATGCGTCCTTTAAAATTTTCTGTTCTTTTGACGATTTCAAGAAGATAAATGACGTAAATTTTTGGCCTAATAACCTAATTATTCATGAATTTAGAGATAAACATACTAACCATTTTCGTCAACCAAAGACAACTCGTCACAACCGAGGCACCTAAATTTATTTTATCAAAATGTACATGGACTAAGGACAAAAACTAATTGTTTGTTTGCTTCTTCATGTAATTGTGATTACGATGTCATTATTTTGACGGAAACTTGGCTAAATGGCGACTTTGCTGACTCTGAGATATTTCCTCCTACATATATGTTATATAGACGCGATCGTCATCAGGGTACTGATGCAACTACAGTTGGAGGCGGTGTCGCAATAGCGGTGAAATGCTATTTCGATTCTGAAAAGGTTTTGATCCCTGAGAATGATCTAGAAATTTTATGTATTAAAGTCAAACTTTGTGATTTTTGTTTGTATATTTTAGATGTTTATTTGCCACCTAAAACAGGTGATGCTAGGAAAGATTTATATTTAAGCTTGATAAACTCACTTGATTTTTTAAATGAGTTGATTTATGACTCAGATAAGGTTTTGTTTTTGGGAGATTTCAACTTGTCCGCTACTTCTTGGCTTGTTGATCCTGAATGCGATTGTTTTTTTCCTACTTCTTCATGCTCAGTTGAATCTTTATTAACTGATCATCTATTCTCTCTTAATTTCGAACAAAATTCCTCAATTAAAAATAGTAATGGTAAGCAATTGGATCTCGTTTTTTCTATTAATTTCTCTTCTATTTCTGTTAATCATTGTGCCGATTCATTGCTTCCTGAGGAAATACACCATCCTGCTCTTATTATTTGTTTAGATATTGATTTTTCTTCGAATGACTTATTGTCGGAAAACAGTTATTCCTTTAATTTTAGTAAAGCCGATTTCATGGGAATGAATAATTCTCTCAGTCTTACAGACTGGAATTTTTTACATACTGTTAACATGGAGCAGGCTACTAAAAGCTTTTACTCAAAAATTTTCAAATTATTTCTTGAATTTGTTCCATTTAAATCGAATCGCATTCGTAATTTCTCTCCGCCATGGTATACTGATGCGTTGAGATCTCTCAGAAACAAGCGTAATACGTTATGGAAAACATATTGTAATGCCAGAAATGAGTCTACACTGATTCAGTATTTATGTGTTAAGGAGGATTTTCGAAGGCTATGTAATATTTGTCATTCTAATTTTTTGCTTAATCTCCAAAATGATCTAAAATTAAATCCAAAAGAATTTTGGAATTTTGTTAATTTAAAAAGAGGTTCATCTTCATATCCAACAACTCTCCATTATAACGATGTCAGTAGTGACAATAATTTCATTATTGCTAATCTTTTTGCTGATTTTTTCAAATCTTCTTTCGAGGCATCTCCTTCTTCAAGCCTGCCTAATCTCGACTCTGTCAATACGTATACTTTTCTTTCTAATTTTAATTTCAGTATTTCAAAACCTGAAATTTTGAAGCATATTCAAAAACTAAAAAATACTAATACTGTAGGACCGGATGGCATTCCTACTTCATTCTTAATAGGATGTGCGGACAAATTAATTGAGCCACTTTATTCTTTATTTAATATGTCCATTTCACTGTGTAGCTTCCCTTCTATTTGGAAAATATCCTACATTATTCCCCTTCATAAAAAATCTAATAAAAGAGATATTCAGAATTATAGCCCTATTGCCCGCTTATCTTCTTTACCTAAACTATTCGAGTCAATCATTTCTGAGAACCTCCAATTTTATATCAAGCCCATCATTTCGGATAGGCAGCACGGTTTTGTACGTGGTAAGTCAACTTCCACCAACCTTTTAGACTTTACGTCTTTTTGTAACACTAAATTTCTTTCCGGTTATTATGTCGACTGTATTTTTACAGATTTTTCAAAACCTTTTGATAAACTATGCCACAAAAGCCTAATTTATAAATTAGACAAAATGGTTTTTCACTCAGGTTTTGTGGAATGGATAGCTGATTATTTATCCAATCGCTATTATCAAGTTTCATTTAATAATTTCCTGTCTACGCCATTTTTAGTAAATTGTGGTGTCCCTCAAGGTAGCCATCTGGGTCCTATTTTCTTCATTTTATTTATTAATGATCTTCCGAATATTTTAAATTCGTCAGAAGTTCTTATTTATGCAGATGATGCAAAAATTTTTAAAGCTATATCTTCCTGTTCTGATTGTATTGATTTACAAAATGACATCAACTCATTTTGTAATTGGTGTACGTCAAATAATCTTCTTTTAAATGTTAATAAATGTCACTCTATGTCCTTCTTTAGGAAAAAAAGCAAAATTGATTTTCAATATACTATTCAATCCTCTTCATTGACAAGATTTGCAGAAACCACTGATCTTGGAGTTTTGTTGGATGAAAAATTGAACTTTGTTAAACATATCGATTTTGTAGTGAATAAAGCTCTTCGTATTCTTGGTTTTATTAAACGGCAATCGATAGAATTCAGTGATCCTTATGTCATGAAGCTTCTTTATTCCTCTTTTGTCCGTCCTATTTTAGAATATTCTTGCCAAGTCTGGAATCCATTTTATGGTATTCATATCTCTAGACTTGAATCTGTCCAGAAAAATTTTCTTCGTTTTGCTTTGAGGCGCCTTAATTGGCAGGACAACCTTAATTTACCTCCGTATTCTGACAGACTTCAACTTGTCAATCTTCCAAGTCTAGAGAGTAGAAGGGCTTATTTGTCGTTCAGTTTTATCCACAAGGTTATCGAGGGCAAGATGACAAGTAGCTGTTTAATGTCTAACTTATTTTTTAATGTTCCGTCACGTAGCCTTAGAAATTCCGATGTTATTTATATCAAATTTTCAAGAACCAACTATGGTCAAAATAGCCCATTAAGCTCCATGTTCAAAATTTATAACAGATTTCACTTTCTACTTCAAACACATAGTTTCGATAGTCCTTCTTTTTAAAACTCAATTTTATATTTTATCAGCTAGTTCAAATTAATTTGTGCAATATATATTATTATATTATAGTATTTACTTATATTTTAATTATTATATAATTTTTGTTTATTATTATTATTTTTTTTTATATTATTGTATTATTATTGTATATTTTATTTTTTATTTTTTTAATATTATATAAGGATTTTTTTCGCTTGTATTAAGCATTTGTAATAAATAAATAATAAAAAAAAGAAAAATATTCGATGAACATTTAATTTCTTTTCTAATCATCATCAAGAAAATAATTGTTTCAGTTGTCCTAACATACTTTACTCAATTCGAGAAAAATAATATGTGCTTAATTTTTTGGTAAATACTTGATGTACTTTGAGATAAATTGTTTCAATGAAATTTGAATTAGATATGTTGGATTTTCTCTATAGAAAATCTCCAAAATGCAGTATATTCGATCTGTAATTTAAATTAAGATGTATTGAAGTGTATTTCCTAAAAATGTAAAGTTGACAAACTTCAAATATTTGGAATCTCATTGAGCAGATCCTTTTTGTAATCTGTAATACATAATAAAATTCAATCGAAAAAAGAAATATACGTACAATATATTATCATTATAGAATATAGAAGTTAAAATATTCCCAGTTCTGCTGTTAACAATTTCAAACTAAATAAACTGAAGTAACTCCCATTACGAACTAAATTTTTCTAAATAAAAAACAATTGGAGCGAATCAGTTTGAAATTATTTCTATAAAAACATTTACAATGTACATGATTCTGTATTTTAATTTTTTAGAATGAAATATAAAATTTATTCTTTAGGAAACTAATTGGATAAAATGCAATCCAATTTTCCCAAGACATTTAAATTAATGATTGTTTATGCATAAAAAATCTCAGTAGAAAGATTATTTTCAAATTGCGTAAACATGGTTTTCATTTCCAATTAGAATAATAAAATAGATTTTGTTAACTTTATCAATGTTATTTAATGATATTCATATTGTTATATTTTATATACCAATACAAAAAATTGCAATCTTTAAAATTAAAAATTTAAATCATGAACATGAAGAAGCATAAGAATTATTATATAAAGAATATTATAAAATGGAAGGATTTGAAAATTTTCAAATTCAAATTAGTCATTCAAAAATTATATAATATAATTGGAATGATTGAAAGTCAATCATTAGCTTAAGTCTGTGATAAATCTGTTGTTTGTAGAGAAGTTAACATTATCAATTTTTTCAGTATACTCACAATTATGCACTAAATATAAACATGTACACTATGTAATGTAGTTTAATGTAGCACTTCGAAATTCTGAATAATTATTGCAGAAAATTTTCTTTAATATTTTTATACCCTTATTTCAGAATTAAAAAAAAAAAAATTTTACTTTACATATTCAAAGAAATCAAAGCATTGTACAAAAGATACAAATTCAACATTATATCTTTGATGATATAAGAGATATATTTATGTACAACACACTAACACTACATAATATTATACAATATTAAAATTTAGGGAATTTTCCACATATTCTTATAGCAAATTCTTTTATGTTGATTATTGACAAAAATATTAAATAAGCATATCTAATGTATTATTTGTATTTGTACATACACTGAACATTGTAAGCCACTACGATAATTTTAAAATTTCTCGATGAACATTTTCGAACCTATGGCGAATTATGCTACATTAAGATAGACCGAAAATCTTGGTCAAGTCCACATCTTTCTTACAATTTTCGGACCATATAGTAACTGAAAATCAAATTTAGAATAAAGTTGAAATTTTAAACCCTGAAACCTTACTATTAAGCAAACCCTCTTGCAATTTTTTGATAATAAACTATACGGAAAACTGTTTCTCCTTACATATTTGTGTAGAAAATTTTTCCCAAACATATACCTATACGACAGAAACGAAGTGAATTATTATTTTGCATAATTCGTTTACATTCAATAAGAACTTGTTCAGTTAAAATTGTTATAAAGGCTTATATAAATAAGAAGATATGAAAAAAAATTTAACTATTTACTTATGAAAAATATGACATAAAAATTCTACCATATATTCATATCAATATAGAAAAAAAAATATAGAAAAATGAAATGTATACTATACTATCCAAAAAATAAAAAAAAGTTATATTTTGTCAAACAATATTTGTTACAAGGTATGGTTTTATAAGGCCTTGTTTATATCGCCAAATATTTGAAAAAAAAAAAATTATTAACGAATATTGGTAGAAATCCAATATTGACAAATTGAGTAATATTATGTATGTAGGTATACTTATTTAATAAAAAATGAAATCATTATTAAAAAAGGAATGCAATTACAAATATCATACAATCAATTTTAGATATTTTCAATTTTAATCAACCTTTGAACTATTTTCCAACCCTTATATAATATTTCAAAGAGCAGAATTTGTCAAGAAATTTGTAAAAAAAATACATAATACAATTCGATAACAATAAACTCTATAATATTTGATTTAAAACAAATGAAGCAAAAATTAGGGCAGAAAATTCTTTTACAAAAAACATTTTTCACACCTTCATTATTTATTAATGATATGCTTTAAAATGCTGGCTAAAATACGGGTTTAAAGTTCAAGGTTTTGAAAAAATTTTTCCTTTATTTATATTTCATTTTCATACCATTTTTTTTTTTTTAAGTTTTATGTGAGTTTATTTAGTACATTCAAATTAAACTGATGGCTTTTATTTGCAGAAAATATTAGCTACGGTAAACGAATAAAAATTGAATTCAAAGAATAAGTTGATTGAAAAGTTTTAACCTGCATGTATTAACTGAATGTAGTTATTGCATACTCACGAATACATATAGTTGAATGAGTAAGTTTAAATTTTTTTGGACAATTAATATAAATATGATTGAAATTCAGATGGAATTGATTCAATTTAATACTGGATATTCACGAAAACAACACTTTCTACGAGGGAGTTGTTATTAAATTTAATTCTTCTTTGAGAAAAGCCGCTAATAATATTTTCAACATTTTTTTTTGGGCGCTCGCACACCTTATTTGATGCGATTTTAAATAATTTCAGATATAATTATTTATGAAAACTATTTTAAAAAAGTTTTGTAAAATATAATCCACAATTTTTATTTTTGAATTTTATATAATTTCTAAATAATATGAATCCTTTAAAATTTAATATACAACTTCTATCAAAATAATATGTTCTTCAGCAGAACATTTAGGGACTAAGTTTGTATTTTATTATTTTGCATCAAGCTTTCAATTATTTGATCACCCCCCGTACATACATATTTTTTGCACTTTATATTTTGTATGAAAATAATTTTGATGAACATTTTTGAGTTAGAAACTAAACTAGGATTTTTTTTTCGTTTCTTTTAATTCCTTTTTTATTAGAAAAATAATATGTCAATGACAAAATCTTTTGAAATTGAAAAGTACCCAGAATTTTTATTTTGTTGAATAAAAAAAAAAATTATTATATGTATTGAAAAGATGTTCTTCCTTAAGTTTTTCTGTACAAAAAAAAAATATATATATTATCAAATCAAATTATAGTTTAAATTTTAATTTTGTATGTTTACCAAAAGAAATTGAAAGGTAAATATAGAAATCAAAAAAATAAATAATGAACGGAAGAATAATTAAATTGAAGTGCAACTAAATGGAAAAAATTTAAAAATTTATTGAATTTTGAATAAGAATAATTTTTTTTAATATAATAATTGCATTTAAATTTTGATTTATAAAAAAAAAAAACTGCGACATCATTAATAAAAATGTTTCTTTTTATATTTCCATTAAACATGTTTTATTGGAATCGCGGTATATTTAATATTTCAAAGTACATAATATAAAGTTTAATAAAATTTTAATATTAAGTTCTACGTTCAGAAGATCTTAGATGGTTTTGTTGTAAACATATAATCCGAACCACCAATTCGATGTTAAATATTTTAATTTAATTACAATAAAAACAGAGAATTATTTAAATTCCGATTTAATTATTTTCACATAAAACATTTTCACTTTAAATACCAATTAAATATTTTAGAAATTTTATCAGATAAATAAATTAGGCACCTATATTATATTCAAATAATTTGTTTAAAATAAATTATTTTGTCAAAATAATTTAATTCTATTATTACAGGATCTGTAAATAATGTAATAAAATATATTCATAATAATATAATTACAAAATATATATAATAGATTAAAATGAAATAAAAATATATGAGTATAAAATAAAATTATTTTCATACTATTATCAAAACTAGAAATTTAAGTTATTTAATAAAGTTAATTTTAATGATTTTATAGCAAAAAAAATGTCAACTCTTGAGAAATTGATACTATAATTCATAATCAATATTTCTTTTATCTTTTATATTAAATTTTTACTGCATACAAAAAATTTAATTGTCATTTTAACAAACTCTTATTTTATTTAATACTTATTCAAAAAAAAAAATATATATATTACAAAAAATAAAATTTAATTGATACAATTATAAAATATATGGTCAAAATTGGAAGCCACAAAAAAAAAGGATAATAAAATTTTATCATTTTATTTTACACACTAATTTATTCTCTTGTCTCATCTGTTACTTAAAAAAAATATTATATATAGGAAATAAAATTATAAAAGTGTACGAAACTCTTCTATTCAATTCTATTTTCATCAAAAAATATTATTACATTTAAAATACTTAAAAAAATAGAAATTGATGACAAAATTTCAATATTACTAAAAGAAATTTCAGTTTAATGGTACTCCCATCTAAGGAAATCCCAGCAAACGTACCATTCGCGTCACTCATACCACCAATCTAATTCGCAAGACCCATTTAAGATGAAAAATTCTATCAATATTAAATCTTTTACCTTTGCGAGCTCAAGCTTTAGATTTTAATGCATAGCATATAATAAATGTATTATATTTATTATGTTTATAAATATTATACAACATTTATCTTAAAGTCTGCCAAGAAAACTGATTTCTTATTAATACGAATTTAAATATTTTCCAACCACTTTAGTCTGAATAGAATTTTGTTGCTATACCAAATGATAGCCAAAAACATTCTCTATGTTAGAATTATCTATAGGTACCTATATAAATTTTAAGTGTTATTGGCCCATAATAATTTATATATTTTGTCAATGAAATATATTTAGATACCTATAGAAGTACCTACAAATTCAATTTCTCTGGTTATATTTTAGATATAAAATATCAGATACATATAAATATTATTTAATGAAAATTTTTTTATTTTGATTGATTATTATTATTGTTATTTTTACTATTATTATTATTATTTGTTTTTATTTATTTTTCTCGTTTAATTTCCTGGAATTTTGTAAAATACCGAGACAAAAAATACATTGTTTATTTACAACATTGTTACTTACTTTCTTTTTTCTTTTGCTTGTTTTTTTTTTTGTTTTTTTGCTCGTTTTATTATGTCAACAATAAAAAAAAATTCATTGATAAGGTTTGTTTATCAAATTAAATTGATTAAATTATTTTAAATGGTTTCACTGAAGTGTAATTATTTACATACTTTGGGGCAATTATATATTTTAAAACAATAAAATTAATTAAACAAACAATTAAATTGACTTTTAATATTTAAAAATATATAAAAAAATTTAATTTATGAATTAAAAATAGGGTGTGGGAATATTTTTACACTATATTATTATTATTATTATTTTTTTTGAAAATTATCTACCTTGTGTTAATAAGTTGATTTAGTTGAATTTCGTTTGGTACAATAGAAGAAAGAAACTTCAGAGATTTGAATCAAAATCGATATGAAAAGATTAACAGAGTAACTAATTTATATCAAACCAAAAAAATTTTGAAAATAATATTATTTTGGTTGTATACGTAATATTTTGGGAAACATATTTTGTATATTATTTTACTATTAAAACAACATCTGGCGTATTGGTTATAAAAAGTTTTGACTCTTGACTTAATAAATTTAAAAATTGGGAATTCTACAGTTGGGAATTCTAAAATTTGGAAAAATTTATTTCTACACTAGGTATTTATGTCTCAATTATTAAAAATGCATCCGTCCATTTGACATTTTCTAACATTATAGACATTAAAAACAAAAAAGTTTTACATTATTTATATTTATATGTATGCGTTATATTGTGATCTTTAATGTTGGGATCCAATTCATTATTATAGTTTCTGCTGTAAGTTGTAAAAAGTTTTTTATTTTTCTTTATTTTAAGCATACAGATTCCAGAAGAATTTTATTCTTGATTTTTATTGGCGCACAAGTTAAAATATTATTTCAACTTAAGAACGCACCATAAAATTTTCTTAACTTTACTATTAAACAGTCTTATGCGGTGTTCTAACCTAATAATTTACAATTCTTTTAAACTTTAATTAATTAATTAATAATTTTAAAAAAAATTTACAACCACTCAAATTATGTGAAAAAAATATTAATTTACTAACTTATATAATACATATATTTTTATGTTAATAATTATAACTATATATATGTACCTGAAAAAGTTTTCTTTTTTTCGAATTATGAAAAAAAAACTCAAGAAATGTTCTTTAAATTATTATGTTTTTTCCTCATTTTTTATAGCTGAAAACATTTAATTCATAAAAACATTAATTTATCAGAGATTTGTAACAAATTATTAAGTTATAAAAGTTCATATAAAAATAAACAACATTTTTTATTATTTTTTAATAGTATATGGGAAAATTTACATATTAGATTTTTTATATCTATTTCACATTAAGGCATATGCAGTTGTAGAATTTGATTCTTATAATAATGAAATAATTCTAATATTTATAACTTATACACATTGTGGTGCCCACTTAAGTTAAAAAAAAGTATATGTTGTTTTATTCAATTTTTATTCTTAGACAAAATTTATATTTTCCAATCGGTTTATTTAAATTTTTCTTCCTATTAAGAAAAATAATAAATTTAGGCTTTTTACTTTAAGCACTCTTTAAAAGACCAAACACATTTTTGTATCATTATATTTTTATATATACCAATTAATGTACATTTCATCCCCATAAAAAAGTATAGTGATCATCAAAATCATTATATGCCCAACTGTAATGTTCATCAAATTTCATCACGCCCAACTATAATAAAGAGGACTGTTATTTGTATAATATTTTAGATAATTATACAAGTTCTCCTTTTGAGAAAATGAAGATCATTGTAATTTAAATAAAATATATTAAAAACTATTCATTTATACTAACTATAATAAAGTGTATGCACAACATAGATAGGTTGGTACGTAATTTTTATGCTTCTCAACAATTTTTAAATTAAATGTTTTTTTCCGAAAGAAAAATTGTTCTGAAAATAATGATATTTTTTTTATTAAAAGTCCCATTTAATTACACAATAAGAAGAATTTTAATATTTGATGTGTACCCTATAATAGATTAATATAAATTTAAATAATATCACGTTTTGTTATCTTCCAACTAATATTTCTAATGGTAAATTGGTAAAGAGAGATTTATAAATAATTAAGAATGACGTACCATCAATAGGTTTGATAGAATTTGAATAATTCACATGCAAATATTAATAGGTTTATATTTATATTCTGTTCGTAAAATACAAAATCAATTGAAAACAGATAAATTAAATATTTACTAAAATAAATAAAAAAAAAAACAAATTTAAAATTTGTCTCTCATTAAAATTTACAACATGATTATGATTATGTCTTCGGATATTAAAAATACATTATAAATTTTCATTATAATTTTAATTTGATTAGTGAAACAACATAATTTTTATAATATGTAAGCAGCATCAGGTTGCTGTATATTTTTAATTTTTTTTTATGTTGTTATTGTGTATTTTGTTTTTAAAAATCGCATTTCCTTCCTACTTCAGATCAAAAACCCCCAGAGAAAAGCTCTTCAGATTAATTAATTTAATAAATCGCAGCATAGAACTATAATTTTCAGAATTTATGTAAAATTCAGTCATTTATTAACAACAGAACGTTAAAGATATTTAAAAAAATAAAAACGAAAACTTTTTCATTTATCTTGAATTTAAACGGATTACATTGTCGAGTGAATTACAAGAATAATAAAAAAAAAAAAACTGAAAATTATATTTTATTTTAAACGAAAATTTTTCCAAAAAATTTGATACAAGGAAATCTGGAATTGAGAAAATATTTTGTTATTAAAATGTTGTCAACAGACGAACGTAAATCAAGATTATCAGTTCTAAAATTTATGGAATTGGTGTGAAAAATTATAAATTTATAAAATAATAAAATAATAAAATGCATAATGGGGTAATTAATTCACCCAACCAAAAAAAATAATATATGAAATGAAAATTCCAACATATTATTAGTCATTTCATTATTAATTTTAACGAAATTATTGGGATTTCGGAGAAATAAAATATTTTTATTTTGAATTAATCCATAATATTTTATCCTTATCTTTATTGGAAATTTGGAAATTTGTTAAATTTTACATAATTTTTAATTCTATCTTATTCCTTAAATATTCCCTTTTCCAGAAGGATACATTTTATTTTTCTAGTTTCTAAAAAAGATTTGACCAAAAGAATTTATTTTTGGGAATTTGTTGTCATAAAAAAACCAAAATATCTTAGTTGCATAAAATTGCAAATCAGAATTGCAGAAGCTTTTACATTATAAAATATCAGCAAGGTATGATACATTTAGACCACAAATTGGGTTTGAAATTAACTCTAAAGTCCTTGAATTCCCTAAATATAAATATCAAACATGATTTTCTATATAAAGTAATAAATTATTTTGACGAAAGAAAAGAGTAACAAAAATTTAATTTTAATATCACTGGGAATTTAAAAAATATGGCCAATTATGGATTAATTACCCCATTATTCAATCAAAAATTTTTGGTGTAAATATTTTATTGTTTGGTTTTAATTTTCTTTTCGGTTATGGTAAATTATGGTTATGGTCATTTCATATTGGGATTTAAATTTAATAAGGCATTTTCAATAGCGTGCTTAGTTTTACATTATTATAGTTTTAATGATGGTGACATTTTTGTATCATTTTTAGCCACAGGAACATTTACTGGATACATTTTAATAGTGCTTGGTGTATTTGCGGGTGAATAAAAATTTCCCAATAAATTATATGTGTTATATTATTGTATAAATTTTGTTAACATATTATTTGCAATTTTATTTAAATTACATCTATCTAAAATATATTTTAATAATGTTTTCAACTAACACACATATATTTTTATTAAAGAATAATAATTCTATTCTTTAATTTAGTATTTTAATTTGTACATTCATAAGAAGAAGGGTCACCGAACTAGTAATGGAAATAAAAAATCCTTAAAACTTTAGATATTTATATTTTTTAGGGTAATTACTAAAAGCTCACAACTAATATTCGAAATGCATACGTAAAGGTCGTAGATCCATGATCTTTTCAAAACTTAGTTCAGTTATCTATTTATTCATTTTCAATTACATAAACTATACATATAAACTTGACTTTGTCCATATGAAATAATTAAGAAATTCATAACTATAATAACTCTTAAAACTTCATGCATTTTTACATATTAAAATACATATAATAAAAAATCTTTTGTTGTTTAAATAGTTGTTGTTATATGGTTTACTAATTCTTATTTTTATGCATTTATTTACTTTAGCATTAAAATTAACTTAATTTTTATATTCTTTTGTATACCAAATTATGCATTTTCAATGACTGCTTTGTGCACACTTTAACTCACTTAATATTCCAAAATCCGAGTTATGTTCTACATTCATTTTTGTTTTTTGGCCTGACTCTTACTACGTAATGAAGACAGGTTAAAATTGATTAGATTTTATGGTTTAACCAAAAGACGAGAAGTAGGTGGTATTATATTTGAATACTCATAATTATACAAGTATAACTTAGCCACTACACACACATGTATAAAACCACATGATACAATTATAATCCTTAATGATAATCACTTTTTTTCATTATTTAAAAATAAAAATATTGAAAATACAATGACGTTATGTGTATATCAAAAAAGGATTTTAATTTTTAATTTCGTACAATTTTAATTATAAAAAATGAATATAAAATTTATTTAATTTAAAGGTCAGTGGATAAAACAATTTTTTTTTGTCAGTAGGTGTGCTAATGAGAGCCCCAATTCACAAAAGGATTGATATATTTTTAAGCGTAATTGGATGTTCATTATTCATCAGTTCTGGTGTTGTATTAATTGAAGCATGGGAGCATTCATTTCGCACAAAAACTCGTGATTTAGCAATTATTAAAGCAGCACTTGCAATTATTAATGGAGTTTTATTTGGTTTTGATGCTATTTTCACATTTAGAGATAAATGATATACAATTCCCTCATCAACTAATCGAAAATCATTGAGGAAAATTAACGTGGATCATATAGATTTGTGTAATAAAAAACATTCAGAGGTTTAAAAATGTTAAACCAAATACAAAAAAATACTCATTTTGAATAAATTATGTTGAATGTTTTATTGCCGAAATACATGTTTAAAATTTTTTTTTTTTTTTTCAATTTCCTCTGCTAAGAGAAACATATTTTTGTTTTCAAATTATAATTAACTAAGTTAGATATAAACTGATTGATTGAAATTTTGAGTTCGAACAATTTTTCCTTTAAAATTCCGAAAACGAGATAACAAATTAATTATGTTAGATTCGGAACTATGTATTGAAAAGAACTGAGGCAAAATTAAATTAATTCACTAAATAATTTCTTGGGAAAAATTATTTTTATTTTAATATTGAAAAACAAAAATAATAATTTTATTTAATTTAATTTTATGTTATATCAATCATTTATTAGTTTAGTGATATTTAACTTGTCAAAAATTAGCTTTCTGTTTTCTGAAAATTCAAAATAATATGTTTATAATTTTCTTATGGTATATTCATCCTTGAAGTTTCAAACTTTCAAATCAATTTAATGAGGTTATTAAAATTGTGAAATCTTACGAGAAAAACTTTACGTGATATACTATATGTAAATTTCAAAAACAAAAAAAAAACAAAATTGATCTTCATAAGTGAAAATTATGATGTATCAGATATTATTTTTTTAAACAAAATTATAATTGCTTTTTCATTAATTTTTTTAATTAAAATATTTCTTATAAACATTTGATATATTGATTTCTATTTTAAAATAAAATATTAAGGAAAAATTTTCTTATCAAAAAAATCAAATAGAAAACAGCAAACATTTTTCCACTTGAAATATTCTATATTTTAACATAAATTAAATTGTGTAAGGCCTAAACTATTTTAAAAATATTTTAACTCGATTTATGTACAAAAAAAAATTATATAATTAAGTTCTATATACATACATCTATACATAGGTACATATGTTTTAAAAAACATCTATTATTTATCTAAAAAGCATAAATAATATTTTTTTTTGTTTATTTACAAAAAATCATAAAATATGTTTTTGTATTCTAATTTATTAAGCTAGGTTAAACATTTTTTTTTTGATTTACTTTATACATAAATACAAGCATAATTTTTTTTTCAGTGAAATAATAGAAAATAATGTTAAAAAAATTTAATTTTAAAATTTGTTTTAAATAAGCGCCACTTTATATTCTAATTTCAGAATAAAATTACTACATTTATATAAGATTTTTTAATAAAAATATTTTGAATGAAAAAATAAATTGAAGTTTAATTTTTGAAAAATGAAAGACTAAGTTTTATTCATTGCTCTAAACGTAAAATAATAGTTCCAGTACCAAGTATTAATATCCTCCAAACGTAAAATAATAGTTCCAGTACCAAGTATTAATATTATAATTCTTGTTATCATGCAAATCATTTTGTTATACAAAATTCCTAAATTAAGCACGCATTAAACCTACGACGAAAACGAAAAAGAATATAAATATAAAACGTTCGGAAATTTTGTCAATCGATAATAATAAGTTTTGAATTTAGACGAAAATAAAATATGTATTAAATATTAATTTAATTATTTCTCATTTAAAACTGGCGTGTGTATAATAAGCATAATAATAAAATCTACAACTTAAACATTGAACTAGTTGTTATGATTATTACATTTTTTTTCTTTGTTTTTTTTTTCCAATAGTAGAAGGGAAAATCTAATTTCGCGCGTAAAAGATTTTGTTAATATGCGGAAAATATGGGGTCATCACCATCAACTACGTATGTAAGTTTATATCAATTATTATGTTATTAGCATAAATTTTATTATTATATATTTGCATAAACAATAAAGCATAAGAACTCTGACCTAATTCACTTAAAATATATCTAATTAATTTAGTAAAAATATTTTAGAAAATGAAATTATGAATGGATAATACTTATAATTATATAACTACTTTAAAAAAAAAACACAACATAAATTGATATACATATGTAGAAAACTTAAATGGACATTGCTTTTAAAAATATAATTATATACATGTGCTTAGAAAATTAGTTTTGTATTTTGATTTTTTACTATATGCATAAGAAAAGTTAAATAAAAGTGAAATTATTAACTAGTGAAGCAAGTTCAGTTCTACAAATTTCAATTAAATAATCAGTTTTTTAGAATTACAAAAAAAAAAACAAATTATTCTTAAATCTGTCGAGTTTTCTCAGAAATTTTTCCGGAACTAGAAGTTTTTTAATAAGAACTATTAACACCATTGGGTTTTCTCTCGCTGTCATTCGCGAAACTTATTGGATTATTATATACATAATATACATAATAATATAAATAATAATTTCGAAGTTCATATTTTGTAAAAATTTGATTTACCAGTTCTTGTCCAAAAATAAGATTTTTTAATTTAATAATTAATTAATTCACAAAAATGTATCTCTAAAATAGTTTCTCCAAAGATATATATTTCATACTACAGAATTTCTAATTAAATTTTATCAAAAAAAATTTTTCAAACAGAAATACAATATTAGATATCTTGTAGTTATTTTATTGTTAACCTAACAGATAAATCTGGTAACTTTATTTCATTTGTATTTTCAAAGACTTCAACCGTATTTCGAAAAGTATCAAACAAATTTGTTGCAAAACATTTTTAAATGTTGCAAATATATTATCTTTTCAAAATATGTATATTCAAAAGGACATTCACATTGTTTTCTCTCATAATTTTTGTTGATTAGCAAGTTGTTGATTTGAAATTTTTATAAAAGATATTTTTATTTGTTATTGTTATTTATGTTATAAATTTATATTTTATAGAAAATGAGAGAATACATTGATAAACAAAATTATTTATGCGGAGGTATATAATTAAAAAATAAAGATACTTAAGATGCTTAAAACTATTTACCAAGTAAGCTGAATATGGGTATGTACAATTAATTACTTCCCATATTTTTAAATTCTTTCTATTTCAAACCTCTTTGTGCAAAGTCAAAAACCCTGACTTGTTTCTTATATTTTTCATTTGTTTAAAAAAAACATCAATATTCCGATTATGCTTACCGGTTCAATTATATGTATTTAAAAATGTAAATGTACATAAATAATGCATAATCGTTTGAGTTGTTTTAGATTTTTTAATGTTCTCGTGAGGTTTTTTTTTAATTGAGGCCCTGGTATATTTTTTATGCAAACTTCAAATATAGTTAATCTCTAAATGTGAAAATTGTGTGACACAAAGTGAAATTAAAGCTTTAATATACAATATATATTAACAACTTTGCATGAAAAGATTCCGATTTGTATAAATAATTCAAATAGTTATATTTGTTAAATCCAATAAATGTGCGCTACATTATATGATGTCATATCAATTATACCTTGTTAACTTTTTTAGTTAAAAAAGATAACTTTAAATACTTCTCTTAGCTTCAAATCTCTCTTTCAGGGTTATTAAAAATAAAACTTTATTATTTTTAATCATTATTGCAATCAGCGACAGCATGAAATTTTTGGATACGATAAAAAGCTAATTGCACCTTTCTCACATTTAATCAATTTGTATTAGTGAATTACAAAAACTTTTATATTGAAGTTGTTGAAAAAAAAAATTTATTGTAAACAAAATATACAAAGTAATGTTGTTCTTTTTACTCAGAATTTTATTCGAAATAAAAATAAATTCCAGTTCGCGCTAAACAATTTTGAAAAATTGTTAAATAAAATTTCTAATACGGATTCAAATAAATTTATGAAAATTCTAAAAAAAATAAAATTAAAAAAAATATAATAGTACACTAAAATATTCTGAAAGAAAAAAGAAAATTTTATTTTTCATCAAAAAGATGGCATTGGACAAAAAAATTGTTATAATAAAATCCATTGAATTGGTAAGAAGGGTTTTTTAATTAGAGATCATATATGATGTTAACAAAATAGGAATAGAATTCTAATAAAACAAATTTATTATAAACATTATTTTGTTTATGGCATCCAATTAAAAATAATAATAAAAAATAAACATTTACAATAATATCACTAGACCTTAGGTTTTTGAGATTAAAAATTTATTATCTTATCAATTTTATTTTTTTTATCGCACAATTATATATCAATTACCAATCAACAACACGTTATTGGAAATTTGAGTTTTATTATTATTTATTTCTTTTTGAGTTAGAAATTTAGTTTATAAGTAAACGGGCGACTTACAGTCTTAGGACTTAGATGTAAAACGTAAAAGTTTGCTTCAAAAATAACTTAGTTTCCAGTTTAAAAAAATAAATAGCTGGGCAAATAAAATAATAAACAATTTAAATTTCAGAATTCAAAATCTTTTGGAATTAGATTTTTATTTTATAGGTATAGGTTTTTTTATTTCAGAAATAGCAAATAGATGGTTTTCTTAATTTAGAAAACAATGTTTTCTTCATCGACCTGTTGAATTTATTATATAAAATAAACAAATATACTATTTAAAATTGTTCACTACAAATACATGGTTCATTGTGTGTTCATATAATATAAAAAATGACCTGTGCGTTTATTTTTAAAACATTTTTATTCGGAGAGAACATCTTGTTGGATTATTTTTCCCTTTTTTTTTTGTATTTTTAATAATAAAATAAAACATAATAATGTGGACACACAATGACGTAATACAGAAAATAATCCTAATTATATGTTGTATTATGCACTATATTTTATTAACTTATGTACAGTATATATATGTACATTATATTTTTTTTGGCTAATACAAGAAATAATGTGTATAGGAATACATCTTTATCATCGCCGACACATTTAAACATTTTTGAAAACAAAATATTATTCAAATATAATACCAATTAAATGTTACTCGTATTTCATTATGTACATTATATATACATTAGTAGTGTACATAGTATAATTGTAAATTTATTTCAAATTTTGTGCAAAAAAAAAAATTTACTTTAAGTTAAGACGCCGCGCAGTTTGACGATATTTTTATGGCAAAATTTTTTAATTAAAATATTAAAACAAAATTAAGGAGTAAAACTGTGACCCATTCTTTTATTCCTCCTAATAAAAAGTTTGCAATTGTGTCATTAAAATTTGTTATTTATTGCGTTGGTGTCTTATTGACACAAAGTAAAAGAAATTAATAACGATGGAGGAAAAATTTTTTTTTCCACAAACTTTTTGTACTCATACAAAAAATATTATGAAATTATTTTCATAAAACAAAATGTTCACTTTTTTTTTTGTCATTTTTTGAAGCAAATGTGGTCGCCGAAAGCATTAGACAAGCGCAACTCATAACACAAAAATTGTGTGATGTCTTGAAAAAAATGTTTTAAATGCTTGTCCTGCAATGTCAATCAAATAAAAATAATAATAATTACATAATCAAGAAGTATATTATAGTAGATTATTGAATATGTAAACTAAATTTGTTATTAATTAAGAGTTCTGTATACACAAAAATACATTGACACGAGTCAATACTTATATCACGAGACCGAAGGTCGAGTGATATAAATTGACAAGTGTCAATGTATTTTTGTGTAAATACAGAACGAGTTGTATAACAAATTTTGTTTACATATCCAATATACTGTTTTAATGCGTAGGGGAGAGGTAGTTGCAAAGAGAGAATATTTTTTCTTCTCATTTTTTCTCTTTTTTTTTTGTATTTGGCTGTATTGAAATATTGTGAGAGATATTATGTTTGTTTAGGTATTACGTAATATTCAATACGAAACATCTAAATGATTTCATTATTTACGCTGATGCATCTAAATTTTTTCATTATTTACGCTGATCATCTAAATTTTTTCATTATTTACGCAGATGCACCTAAATGATTGCATGTGTATTGACGCATATAATATTCCATTTAGTGATCTAAATTCTATAGCACTAAATACAACATAACGATCCCCAACGCATTAAAATACTTCAGCGTATATAATGAAAAAATTTAGATGCATCAGCGTAAATAATGAAATCATTTAGATGTTTCGTATTGAATATTACGTAATACCTAAACAAACATAATATCTCTCACAATATTTCAATACAGCCAAATAGAAAAAAAAAATGAGAAAAAATATTCTCTCTTTGCAACTACCTCTCCCCTACGCATTAAAACAGTATATTGGATATGTAAACAAAATTTGTTATACAACTCGTTCTGTATTTACACAAAAATACATTGACACTTGTCAATTTATATCACTCGACCTTCGGTCTCGTGATATAAGTATTGAATCGTGTCAATGTATTTTTGTTTATACAGAACTCTTAATTAATAACAAAATTTAGTTTACATATACAATAATCTACTATTTCTAATCTATACTGTATAAAAATATCAGTCATTCTATTAAAGCGCTATTCAGAGATAGATTAGCGAAGAAATTACAAAATCATATAAAAAAAAATCAAATTAAAATTTTTAGGAAGCATTTAATATTTCTTATAAATTATAAACCATGCGATAAGTTTTTCAGCTAAAAGAACACTTAGCTATATTCGCAATTTAAGTAAAACTATCGTACGTACAGTATCATTAAGAGTAATTTTTTTTTTCGCCAATACACGGATTGTACATTTTGTATATATGTATAGTATACATACACATAGTAAAAAAAAATAAGCAAATGTAAATTCATGTATATTTTATTATAATTTGTTTTTTTTATTATAATTTTTGTTTACCTTACAATGAAAGTATATCATAGGCAAATCTATAAATAAAGCATAATGTATGTAAACAAAAGCTAATTGATTATTATTTATTTAGTTAACATTTTTCAAAAATATTATATATCTTTAATTAAAAAAAAAAATGCCCTTGGTTTAGCTTGCAAAAAAAGAGATATATATTTTTTTATATAAAAATTCTAAGCGATTTTAATTGAAGATATTTATTACTTGATATGGAAATTTGAGTTTATAGTTGCCTCAAAATAAGAAGAAAAATAATATACCTTTGACATTGATAAACTTATACCATATACATATACTATAAATATTGAAATTAAAAGTATAAGAGATAATTTGTTGCGAGAATTTTAGGAAGGTTTTTAAGCCCTCAGAATATTAAATTTTTATTTATGTAGGAAATACAGGAATTTTATAAAATTCTATTGCTTTTTAGCCTTTTTTCCATTATAATTTAAAAAACGAACTACGCCTTATCATTTTCTTTGTGTCCGCCCGTAAAAAAAATTAATGCTTCTCGATTCCGTTTGGGTGTTGAGAAAGGATTTCGAAAATTGGTATATGAGAAGAAGTACGACTTTATTAATGAGGTATTGCCCTATAATTTTTTTTAATTGTTTTTTTGTTAATTAATACTTTTTTTCATTAAAGTTTTTACATTTTTCTTGAGTTTTATATTTTCTGATTTAAAAGAACTTCAAGTGGACTTCGCCTTTATGCATGTTCTATAAAAAGGAGATTCTGGAAATTTTTGTTTAAATTTTCTATACCTAATTTTATTTGTATAACTATAATTATTATTTTTGGTATGATATTAATGGAATATTTTCTTTTCCAACAAAAATAATAATATTTTATTTATTATTGTCGCACTATTTTGTACAAAAAAGAAATTATGTCACAGGATTAATTAAATAAATTTTATATTGTTAAAGTATATTTATTAAATTTAATATTTTAAAGATATGAAGTAGTTTAGTGTTACATTCAATTTTAAATACAAGAACTCCTATGTACAATTAGAATCTTTGACTTGGCATAATTAATAGTCTTGACTTAATCTTAAATAATAAAGTACCGAAATTATCAGGGCAGATGCTTTGTAAGGAATATGACAACACGTTCGGTTTCGGCCGACTTTTTCCACACAAAAGTAGTTTAGTTCTTAATGTGCGCCTAAGTTATAATAAACTTGGACTTCAGCAAATAAGCAACTGGCGCTGATCCAGTTCGATTTCCAAACCAAACAAAATTAAAATAAGGATATTTTTTTCCGAATTTAATTACCAAACAAATTTTAGTCATAATAAGTCTTGATTCTTTCAATTGAATTACCGACATTTTTTTGTCAAAAAAATAATCAAAAATAAATATTATTATTTTTTTTTTAAATTCATTGTAAAACTATAAATTCTCAATCAAAATTCTTTCCTGTGGAAAAAAACATTAAAAAAAAAAATTTTTTTTAAACTTTTGGAATTGTTAAATTTTATTCGTGTTAATAAAATCAGAAAATCTTATAAACTAAAAATAATTTTATTTAATTAAATCATATATTGCAATGAATACTTCAGAGAATTCAAATCAAATTTATTCTCTATCTGTACGTGAAATGATAAAAAAATATGATCCAAAATATAAAACACCCGATGATCAGAATTTATTCATTGCCAAAAAGAAATCCGAAAAAAAATCTGAACCTTATCCAAAGGTGTTAAATCAAAACTGCAAACCCAACTGCGAAAGCAAATATTTAACAACCCCAACAACAGGCCAGAACTTTAATTCAGAAATGAAAGATGAATGCTTTTCATCTAAATCTCAAGATTTTTCATTTAAATACATCCAACCACAAGATTCAGATGACAGATTATTGATAAAACAATCATTGATATCTGAAATTAAAGAAAAAGTTAAAGAATATAATAGTAGTAAAGAATTATTAAAAGGAAACTTGTGTGATAAAAATTTGGATGTACCATTTGATAGTAAAACAACGATCAGCAGTACAAATAGTGGATATCGAATTACAACAGACATTTATTTTGAATCCAAATCAATTGATGATTGGTGTGGCTCATCATTTGAAACACATATACCACATAGTAAGATTATAGAAAAATTTCAAGAAGAAACATTAACGGATTATTAATTAATTAATTGTTTATAAATGTACATTTATGTGTAATGTTATATATAATTTGAAATTTGTAAATTTAAAGTTTAAACAAATTAAAAGTACATTCGAACAAATAAATATTATAAAGTTTTTCACTAATATCATTACAAACTTTATTTTTCACAGAAATATTTACCTCCTATCCTATAAAATAAAATAATTTATGTTGTTCTAATAACAGATGAATTTGAAATTAATTAACTAAATTAAGTGGTTAAAATTAAAGCCGAATATACGCCGCTGCTGATGGAATTTTACTCTTCCGCTGAAAGAGTTGTTTATATAATGCAGAAGGTTATAGTCTACCCTTAAAGACTAATTTCTGGAAAATAAACAAAACCATATATCTCTCTTCAACTCTGATGCAAACTTGCTACGAATTTAAAAATGAATAATTTATAATATACTATAAATAAGTAACAAAAACAGTTTGCAAATAATATTGCGCAGTCTTCATACAAGAACTATAGAAACAATTTCTTTTGAGGTCGTTTCAGAACGTGAGTAGTTATCACTTTATAATTGAATTATTTATATTATCAATATAAATATCGTTATTATAATATATATTAAAAAATTAAAATTAAAATTTAACGCTTCATCTGTTGAAGATTGCTAGTCTTACCTATTTGTTACAACATGAATATATAAATTAGTCTCTATAATGTCTACTAAATAATGAATATAAATATATAATAATTATACATATCCATATACAATACATACATACATTTACATAATACAGTGAAATTTTTTATTTTTTAGTTACTTACAATAATATGCTTGATTCTTGTATCAGATAGTGGATATACGCCAAGTACCCCATTAGTTGTTTATGGGACCATTTTTGGGTATACTGTCATTGGGATTATAATGCTTTTATGTGAGTTATAAAAAAAAAAATTTTTTTTCAATATTAACAGTTTATAAGCCGGAATAAAATCAAAGGAATAAAAATTAAAGAATATAATGGGTATAGACAAAATAAAAAATTTTTAAAAATAAAACTTAGATATCCAATTGATAGGATTTCGATAACACCATATAGAAGTAATCTGTATTTCAGATTCAGATTCAAGAAGAAAATTGGATTAATATATCAATTGTGGTTACAAGAACTTAAAAAGTTAATTTCATGATTCCCTAATTTCAATTTTCTTTCTCTTTCCGTCATTTTAAAAGAAAATTGTTTTATGTTCAATATCCACGTTTGAAAAGTAAATTACAATAATTATTTATTATTATTAAGAACACAAAATAACTGTAACCTGATCCAATAAACTTTTTAATTGATGTGCAATTTTGTTTATTTCTATTTTTAGCTCAGCTGATTAACATTAGTTATGATAAACGTCTTAGTTTGTTATTTACTATTAGCGGCATAGTGCTTTTTAAAGTATCTGGAGCCATTATTCTTAGACAATGGGATCATAATGTTTGGATAGTTCAAGATAGTACTAAAACCAGAGTTTTAATTTTAGGACTTTTGTCAATACTAGATGGATTCATTTATTTAATTGATTCCTTCATTACGTATAGAAATTAGAATGATTTTTTAAAATATATTGAGTTTTTATATAACTTTTATCGGCTATTCTAAAGTAAAAAAAAAACTCAAAAACTATACGTCCGATTGACATGAAACTTTCACACAATCTGTATATCGGCATTGTTACTAGTAAACAAAGTCTCATTTTTCGAAAATTTAATTAATAAGAAGAGAGTTATTGAATACGAAAAAAATTAAAGAAAACAAAATTTTAAAATATTGTCGGGCCTATGCGAAAATCACGAAACTACAAATTATACTTTTGTGAAAAATAATTTTGAAAGTATGCGTTTTTCTCTATATTTTAGGATATTCGCGAAGTATCGATTGCTCGGCTTTGCAGCACAAATTGGCAATTTTTACAGAGTAGACATTACGTTAATATTCTGTATTAATTATACTTCAAAAGTTCAAAAATGTAGTTTCGTGATTTACGCATGAATCCGACATAAATATTAATATTACGCTTTTATTTTTATTTCATATATTAGTTAGTATAGAATTCAGTGATTTGATGTCGTTAATTATTAGAATTTTTATGTAATTTCTTATTAATAAAGAAGAAAGTTTTAATATTAAGCTGCCTGTTTTTTTTTGTGAGAAAATAATATCTGTTAAAATTGATGACACCCATTACCCAACTCGTAAAGGCATACTTAAACTCGCAACAGCGCATTTCGTTTGATAATGTATCATTTTACATTTTTATTACACAACTAAATGTTGTATATAAATTCATTAAGCAACTTCGAAAATTCTATCAATAAAGATAACCTAACATAAATATAAAACATTTATGATTAGTTAAACGACCAATATTCAAATTTTGTTTTAAACAGATATACAGTTAAACTTTTAGCGTTCCTTAAGATGTGAATTTAAATGACATGCAACTAAGAGAATTTATTTTTGGTTTTTTATTTTTAAACCAAGAGTTAATACCGATTAATTCTCTTTCAATATAACTTGAATTTTTTCTGAAGCAATTTTAAAATGTTTCGTTTTTCCCTAGGAAAAACAATTTCTAATGTTTCAAATATCAAATATTGAATTTTATAATTTGTATTAATATTCTATTTTTAATTTTCACTTTTATTTCATAAGCTGAAGGCACTTTAAATAAAACTATAATTTTCGTTCAAGAAGAACTTTTAATGTGTAACTTAAAACAATTGTATTTTGATTTTTTTGTTTATAAAATAAATTATATTTATGTAATTAAAATATCAAATTTTTTTTTAGATCGATATGTTTAGAGAAATTTTTTTTATTAGACTTATATGACAACTGGTATATGTACAAAGCACATAATGATAAACAAAATGTTTGTCAAAATAATATTTGTAATGAATAGTAATGTATAATTAACATAATTAAATACTATTAATTTATCAATAGTATCAATTTTCTTTTCAATTTTAAATATAAGACAGAGTTTTTTTTATGTTAAAAACTTTCTTGTAAATTTGAAAATTTTAAATGCTAATAAAAGAAATTCTATAGGTACAGAGTTTTTTTTTTTTTAGTTAATTAAACAAGAAGATAACATTTAATAATAAACAGCATATCTAAGTTAATATAACGAATAAAACGATGCAATTATATACTTCAATCTTATCCTACCTAAAGGATTAGAAATTATTTGGATTTTTTTCATATAAAATTGAAATAATTTAAAATTAAAAAAATTTTTTTTTTTTTTTAAAAGACGAATAATTGGATTAATTATTCCCCACGCCATCATTGTTAATCCTGGATGCAAAGCAGAGAGTGGACCAGCTTTTACAAACTACAATATATTAATTCGATTAAAAATTGTTTCAAAATTTGAATTTAAAATGTTCTAAATCGGCTTTTAAATAAAATTTCCCAAAAAAAAATCCCTATACATGATCCTCTTAATATACATATCTATAAAGTTAATTAAGTTTACATTTCTGTATATTAATGTATCTACCTGTATATATTTATTTGTATATTTTTATATTTGCATACCTGTTAAATTAATTGAAAACCAGAGGAAGTTGATCTTAATTATGCATAATTTAACAATAAAATTGCGTTATTTGTGGTCCCGTAAAAGAACGACAGATGTCTATTACTATTTTTTTTTAATTAACTTCAAATTTAATAATATTATTAAAATTAATTAATTTAATTTAATAAATCTTAAATAACTTATTCTTAAATTGTAACTATAAAAATTGTAGACAAATAGATATTACCCACAAAGGTACATTAGACATTATACATTATACTACATTATGATAATGTAAAATAAAATTTATTTTTTTTTTCCAAAATAGTTTGAATACTAATGTATATAACAACGTACTATAGTATGGTAGTATTTATTTTCTTTCAATTTCAATTTAATTTCCTGAAATCTTTCTCGTTTGGATGTAAATTTCAAAAATATAATAATCAAAATGCTATAAAAGCAATATTATTTTATTTATTTTTTTTAATTAAAATACATTAATTCATATAAATACAATAAATTATTATCTAATTTAAACCACCGATATTATAATGTGAGATATTGAATTTTAAATATTAATGCTACAATTAATAAACAAAGGCTTCGATGCAAAAAAAAGAATTTTCATCAATATTTACCATACAATATATATTTAATACATATTTATGTAATACTGAAATAATTCAACAAAGTAATTCATTCAAAATAATTTTAATTTTTATTTTTCAATTAAACTATGAATATTTAGTTGTTTTTTTTTATAAAACGAATTAAAACAGTTTCTTTTCGAATTAAAACTTTTGGATTAAAACATTTATTACAACTGTAAAAAAAAAAATAACCTGGAAAGTGTGAAAGGAGTTTTAAATTACAACTTTGTTTTTTGTTTTTTTTTTTTTTTTAATTTGTTTTCAAATTAAAACTAAAAAATAAAACCAATAACAAGAAGATAAACAATCTCTAAGTAAACATAACTAATAAATGTCTTTAAAACTTTTTCAATGATGAAATTATAAGTATTTTTTTTTTTTTTACAGAATTCGCAGCAACACAAATGACTAATAGGTCCAGTTACTGTATTTTCATTTATCAGGAAAATCAACATAATATAACATTTTTAATTTTAAAAAATATCTTGCCGACATTTAACAACTATTTAAATTAATTGCAAAAGAAAAAAAAAAATTTTTTTTCCTTTTTTGCTTCTGAAATAAATTTTCTTATATAGGAAATTAATTTAAAATTCAATTCAACAAGAATGTTGCTATAGGTATATAGTATATGTTAGCAAATAAAAACAATTAAATTTCACACATTTTTTATTGACATTAAAATAATGTTAATGAAATTTCTTTTTAACAATATTAATATTTGTGATAAAATAAAAAAAATAAAAATTTTTGTTCAAGTGAAAAAAAAATTCTGAAAACATTTTCGCTCTATCTAGTATCAAGATGTTTCTTTTTTTTTTCAAATTAAAGACCACCAAATTGTTGAACATTAAATAAAATCATAAAAAATTATGCTAAGACCGTAACATTGTCCAAATCTACCTTCTTTCAACTTTGTCAAAAAACTGAAATTAATTCTATAGCTAGAAAATTTATCTTTCATTTGAAAATTTCCATAATTTGCTTTTGTTATTAAAAGGGGAAAAATTATTCAAAATATTTTCTCACATTTAAAAGTTATCATCTCTTTGTCCAAGCATTGAAGTGGATAAATATTACATTGTATGTTCAATAATAAAAAAAAGAAGTTTTACTTATATTCAAACAGTCAAGCCTTACAAACAAAGAGAATGAAAGTAATAAATACTTTTATTTTAACAAATAAAAAATAAAAAATTAATAAACAAGAATATTTCTATAAATATTGTAAAAAGTAAAATTAAAAAAAAATATATATTTATATTAACCATTCTTAGTTTATAATTTTTTTTTTTTTACAGAAGAAACATAAAGTTTCTTGCTTAAGTCTTTTGTTTTTTTTTTTTTAAGGATTAAAGTAAAGTTTAAATTTTACTATTATTTTTTTTTCCACGGTGTTCAATCTTAATTTTTTTTTTTTTTACATAATACTTAAAGAAAAAACAGAAAAAAAATACCTTAGTATTCATCAATACTTCATTCGATAATCTTGTGCTTTTTAATTACAAAAAAAAATACACAGGTGAAACTTGTTTTAAAAAATACTAGTTTTGCAGCAAAGCAGTTTCCAACATATTTCACGCTAATAGTAATTCAAATTGTACCGATAATAAAGATACTAGACCCACAATGCCACAATTTCAACCAGAATTATTATATACACATTCATTATAATACAAAATAATAAAAATCTAAAATTCTTTAATTAAATTTTATCACAACAAACATAAGCAACAAATCAATATAATTTTACAAAATATTTTTATAAAATTTAAATTGCACATAAGAGATATATTAATTTGCAAATTAAAAATAAATATATTTCAAGTTCAGTTAGATAATGTTTTTTTTTTTCTCACATAATGAAGTTATTTACAAAACCAAATTACTATAATTTAAATTTCTCTTCTCTAATGAATAATTATGATAAAAAAAGAAAACGATAAAGAAAAAAATTCTTTACTAGTTATACATAATTGCATAAAAGTAGGAAGAAGAAAACACGCAAAATGTAGTTTTTTTCTTACAATCATAATTATATATATAAAAAAAAAAGAAGATATAGGTATTTTTTCATCTGGCATTTTCTATTATGTACATATTTCATAATGTTATAAAAAGTGTTTTCCTCAATAACAACAGTTTTTCACTTATAAATTAGCAAAATTATATCAAATATGATTAAAATAAATACATATTAAGTAAGTAGGTATACATAATAATTATGATAAAAAATTACTGGATACCGCAAAATAGCGCGGTAGGTAGAATTGCGAATTTCCTTTCATTTAAAATACATATTGGTTCCATAAAATACCAGTTATATAATAAAAATTTGCACTCTTAAGAGAAAAATTTTTAGAATTTCACCACTTTATAGAGAAATAATAATTGATCATTTAATGAGTTATTTATGGTATAATTGAACAAGAAACCCTTTAAGTCTGCCAATATGATTTTAATAGTATCATTACCTTATGTTAAAAAAAAAATTAAAAGGTTGAGAACTTTGGTTCACAACATATTTTATACGAAGAAGAAATTATGTGATAAAATGCCTAAAGATAATGTTAATTTATTAATATTGTCATCTCAACGAAACATAAGTTTGAAATATTAATTTTATACTTTTTATGCGTTAACAGTAAAGCAAATCTATTCATTAAAGCCTTAATTTCAAGGTTACTACTAATTAAGAAATAAATAATAAATTAACTAATGCAAATAAATATAACATTACTTTTTTTTCGGATATTTTTTAAAATAATATTTGAATAATTTGGAACATAATATATACGTATCTATGTAAATAAATTTTATTTCAATCAAATATAGTCTTATTATTGTTTTCAAATTTGGTTCACCATTTATTTCATTCATTATTTTCGAAATTCTTATATTTATTAATATCATATTAATAAATATATAGAGATATAGAGATACGAGAGATGTCAACGAGATAACATCTTTATTTTTTTGCTCTAATAAAATTATTATTTTTTTTTTTTCTCTAAATATTATATTTGCAAACAATTAAAACCGGTCTTTGCTGACTTGCATGGAGATTTTATAAATTAATTTTTTTTTTTTTTGTTTGATCTTTAACTTATTGTTCTGCTGTTTTTTTTATCAAGCATTTATTTAACAAAAGGATAATTACTACATATCAGCAGTTTATTAAAATTTATTATTTTATTGTCATCTGTTTGAACGCATCAACTTTAAGTAATTCTGTTTTTTTTTTATTGATTATGACACGTAACACCAAAAATAATGATGATATTGTGCAGGCTCTTACAGATTTGCGAAAGGGTTTGAACCAGCTTAATGATAAATGCTCAGCTATTGAATTGTCTGTGAAAGCACTTACTCCGATCAAGTCGAAGCTAGAACAATTTGGTAAGTTATTGTCATCTCATTCCTCCGACACTGCTATTAAAATTGAGAAGCTGACCAAACGTGTGGAGGATTGTGAAAGGAGGTCAACTACCTGTTTGGACTCTGAAGCTACCAGGACCACAGAACTTCTCATTCATGGCATTCCATATTCTACTAATGAAAATTTGTATGATCTCTATAAAAGGATCGCAGGTAGAATTAAATTTGATTCACTATGTGATGTTGAACTTTTTCGGCTGAAGAGCAGAAATGCTTCAAAGTCGGCTTCCATCGACTCAAATAAGACTCCAGCTATACTTCTACGCTTTGGTAATCTGATTGCCAGGAGAAAATTTTATAAATGCTATTTATCTGATTTGAAGATAACATTGCAGGATGTCGGCTATTCCAAGAAGGCAAGAATTTATATTTGTGAAAATTTGACTTCGGTGAAGTATAAACTTTTTTTGTATGGTAAACAGCTTAAAAAGGATGGTGTTATTACCAAGTTGTTTACCTGGAATAACGAGGTTTTTTATGCGAATGGTGATAGTCCTCCAGTTAAAGTTCAGTCAACGTGCGACTTTGACCAGGCTGGAATCTCGAAGGCTTCTAACAATGTAAACAATGATTCTTGCTATGAAGTTGATGCTGCTGTGACTATTAATACTAATAATTAAATCAGTTTAAATTTTCTATTTTTAATTTTCTATTTTTTTTTTTTTTTTTTTTTTCTTTATTGATCATTTGAATGGTAGTTCATATTAAATCTCGCTTTTTGCAAAATATTTTATTTGTTTTTCTTAATCTTTTTTTTTTTATCTTAATATTTTTATTTGAGCTGAATATTTTTATTTGTTTATTTTTTTTTTTTGGTAATTTTCATTTGGATATTATTATATTATGTTTTTTATTAATTATTTCTTTTTAATTTTTTTATTTTTAGTTCTTCGGGGAAGTTCAAGCTGTGATACTGGTTTATTTTTTTCAATACTTCTTGGTGATTGCTGCCGTGCTGTAACGTGTGATGAGGGACCAATATTAACATCGTAGCTTGTTCTGTTACTAGTGCTGTGGGTGGATGGGATCCTACTGTTGTAAGTAACATTAATACTAGTTTTCGTTGCTCGGAGAGGCAGTTAGTTTTTGGTCATATGAATCCTAGAAGTGTCAAGAAACATTTTGAAGAGATCAAGTTCCTTCTCGAAAACTCTGTTATGGATGTTCTTTGCTTGTCCGAAACTTGGTTAACTCAACACACTCAGGAGGCATTTTTTAAAGTTCAGGGTTTTTCAATTTTTAGATGTGACAGACTTAGAGGTGCTTCGGGTGGTGTTTGTATTTATGTCAGAAATGGTATTAAATGCAATTTTGTTGAATCTGAAATGCATGATCATTTTGAATTTATTGTTGTAGAGATTTTATCCGCTAATCGGAAATTTTATTTTTGCTGTTGTTATCACACACACCCTGTGAGGAATACCGATAAACTCTTTGATTCGATTTCTTTTCTGGCTAATAAGTATACGAACATTTTTTTTGCTGGTGATCTTAATATTGACCTGTTGAAACGTTCAAAGTTGGCTGATACTTTAAGGTCCAGTTTCGAGTCTCTAGATCTTGTGGCTTGTAACAGTTTAGCTACTCGTGAGTCAGCACTTTTGGACTTATTTTTTTTCCCCAAGCATCTGGAGCATTTTGTGCTCAAGTTTTCCCAATTTACAGGAGTTGCTGACCATGACCTTATTGTTGCTAGTTTGTCTTTCAAATCTGACACAATTGTTCATAACCGCTTTTACTATGACTATCGTAGCACTAATATTGATGCCCTTTTAGCTGACGCGAATTCTAAGCCTTGGTCAAACATTTTTCAGCTGTCGGAGGCTAATCTCATGATTGATTTTATTGAATCAATCATTGTTGAATTGTTTGGAAATCATGTGCCCAAGAAAATTTGCAAAGACCCAAAAAGTTCTAATCCGTGGTTTGATGAGTCGCTCAATGCGCTCAAAATTAGAAGAGATCGAGCATATCGAATTTGGAAGTCGACTAATCTGATTTGTGACAGGCATGATTATGTATCACTGAGAAACAAATTCACATCAGAGATTCGCTCAAAAAGGCAAATGTTTGTTCAGAATGAACTAAACGCTTGTTCATCTGCCAAGCAGCTTTGGAGCAGCATTGATCGCCTTGGTTTTAGATCAGGGCAATCTGATTTAGCTTCTTTTTCTGCTGAGGATTTCAATAAACATTTTTGTGATAATTCCAGTAACGATAATAATTTTTCACTTTCCTTCGAGGGTAAGTTTAGTTTTTGGTCAGTTACTGAAGAGGAGCTTCTTAAGTTTTTTTCTCGCATTAAATCCAATGCCTCTGGCCATGACAACATTTGCATCAAATTCATTAGACTAATCCTTCCTGTAATTTTACCGTACCTTACTCATGCGTTCAATTTCTGTATTACTTCTTCAACTTTTCCCTCCTCTTGGAAAATAGCTAAGGTCGTGCCTGTTGCGAAAATTTCCACACCAAAAACCTTAAATGACTATCGACCTATTAGTATTCTTCCCCTTTTTTCTAAAGCTTTTGAAATGATTCTTAGAGATCAAATGACTCAGTACTTAGAATCGAATAATTTACTTAGCCCGCTGCAGTCAGGATTTAGGAAAAATCATAGCACTACCACAGCTTTAACTAAGGTTGCCAATGACATTGCACTTAATATTGATAAAAATCACCTTACATGCCTATTGTTATTGGATTTCTCTAGAGCTTTTGATAGTATTAGTCATAAAATTCTTTTCAGTAAACTAAAATATAAATATGCGTTTTCTAGTTGTGCTATTAAATTAGTAGCTTCCTTTTTTAATCATCGTAGCCAATTTGTCTGCTTGGGTGATTGTTGTTCTTCTTTAAGATATCTGTCTTCTGGGGTGGCCCAAGGTTCAATCATTGGTCCGCTTATTTTTTCGATGTACATAAATGATATCATTGAAAACATTACGCATTGCAAATTTCACCTCTATGCTGATGATGTTCAATTATATTTGGAGGGCCCTAAAGACAGGCTCGGTGATGTGGTTCATAAAGTTAATGCGGATCTGGCAAACATTTACGAATGGGCTCTTAGTAACTCTCTTTCACTCAATGCTAAAAAGACGCAGGCTCTACTAATATCTAAAACTGGTAAGCATTGTTGTGATTTTTCACTTTTTCTGGGACCAGACCGGATTTCTTTCTTGGAATCAGCTCGTAACTTAGGGCTATGGTTTGATAAATCTTTATCTTGGAGCACGCACGTTACCAAAATTTGCAATAAGTCTTACTCTATCCTTCGTGGCTTATGGTCTCTTCAACAATTTACTCCGACTTGGCTGAGACTGTATTTGGTGAGATCCTTTATTATTCCTCATATTAGGCTATACAGTTCTATTTTTTCTTCTTTCAACTGTGGTGAGCTCAGGAGACTTCAGGCCCTTATTAACAGTTGCACTCGATACATTTTTGACCTTCGAAAGTATGATCACCTTGGTGCCAGCAAATTTGCTATTCTTAATTCCACGCTTAAGGATTTTTTAGATAAAAACTCTCTTCTATTTATCCACAGGTGCATCTATGGTGATTTGCCTATTTACTTAAAGGATTCATTGAGTTTCGGTGTTTCTCGTCGCTCCTTTAATATTGTTATCCCTATTAATCGCAGTCGACAATATAGTGGGTCTATTTTCGTCCGCGGTGCTATTCAATGGAACAAGTTATCCAATTTATTAAAAAAAATTTCTTCTCATCACAGGTTTAAGCTCGCAGTTAATCACTTATTTGTTGCTTATTAATTAACTTTAAATAAGATAATTTTTGTTTATTATTACTAAATTTTTTGTCCGGGATTCCAGCTCATACTTCCCCCGGTAGGTTTTTTTTTTTTTTTTTTTTTAAATTGACTAGAATTTAATTTAGGTTTTTAGTTGTAGTTATATTTGAAAGTTTTGAAACTTTGTTTTAGTAACATATTTTTTGTAACAAAACATTCATAAATTAAAAAGATTGTATCTTACTTGAATGTATTTTTTTGTAAAGTTAAATAAAATAAAATAAAATAAAAAATATTATTACCATTCATTAACGACGGGTATAAAATAAATGTAAAATAAATCTACACATAAGGTTATCAAAATTTATATCGTTTTATTGAATTCTTTATTTTTTATATTTTACTATTATTATTTCAATAACACAGTGTTAGTTAAAGTAAGTTTGTTATTGAATGGAAGTATCGAAATTTTAATATTGAAAAAATAAATTAATAAAACTATTAAAATAAAGCTTTGTATTATAGTTCCTCAATACCAATTTTGGTTAGAAAAGGCAAAATAAAATAATAAGTGTTGATTAAGCTATTCAAATCAAAATTGACACGATATTTCGTTGTTCTGAATAAATTTATCATATAATTAAAATTATTAACTCCATAGGTTTTTTTTAATGTCATTCACTTTTGGTAAGAAGAATAAACTTATTAATTTTATAAAATAATTTTTTAGATCCAAACATGGTTCTGCCAAAAATTCTGCTTTAAGACTTTTTTTTACATATAAAATTTGCAAAATTTTCTATAAACAAATAATTTTTTAATTCATTCTTTCAAAAATAGTAAAAAATTTTAACAGGACCAAAATTATAGAAAATCCGAAATCTATAGATAATTTAAATTTTTCAAGCTTTTAATTCATATACTTCTATTTAGCATATTTTTTTTCTCTTTTAAGTTTTACAAGAATATTCAACAAGCGAATTTCAAAGTATCTGATAGTTATAATTTTTTGTCCATAAGATAAGTTACAAAATGTAAAAGTTATATAAATAAAAATATTCTTAATAAATTTTATTCTCACACTTTGATCATGTTCACGAACAAAGAAAAGTTAAAAAAAAAAGGTTCATATTTGAGGTCATGTAAAATGTATAAAATAAAAAACTATTAATATTATTTCTTATAATCGTATCTTAATCTATTTTCATTATTATTAATTTTTTTTTTTCTCATATTCTTTATGACAACAATTACAAAATAAATTTTTATGCTTAAAAATATGTTTCTATCATTTTTCCATTTTTATTATGAAAATATTATTGAAAAACTCTCAAGGTATACCTGTATCATAAAGTTATCTTTATATTGATGGACAATTATAATCTTACATGCTTTTATTGTCAAGGAAAATTAAATATTTTCTATTAAACTATAATTTTGTATTGAGTGATAATTTTTTAAAGATATTACTTCAAGAATAGCGAAAAACGACTTCTATATAAATTTTGAATTAAGATAAGTGAAAACATATTAAACACAGATAAGTATTATCACATTAGAAAATAAAAATTATTAATTTTAACAATCAATCAAAGAATATAAAAATTCATTATTTTTATTATAGAAAAAAAAAATTTGACACTACATTCCACACCGATCAATAGTCAGAATTATGGACATTATTTTTGGAAAGCTTATTCAAAAATTTTAATTTCTAGCAATATCAAAAAAAAAAAAAAACTAGGTACCTGTAGTTATTATTATTAATTATGTTAGAAATCACCAAATTCACATAATTATGTTGGAATTACAGTTTTTTTTTTTTTAATTCGAAAAAAACATTTAATTTATTGATTTTTATTACTTTCTGAATAGCAGTCAATTCAAATTAAACTACACATAAATAATGATAATGAACTTTTATTTTATTTTTTATTATCTTCCTACCTAACCATAATTCAAACCTTTCTTCCGTTTAAAATTTGTTGAATAATTTTGTCAGAAAAAATATATTTTTTTGCGTGGGTCGATAATATTTTGATTGCGTTTTGATTAACAATAAATCTAATTAAATTCACATTATTTTTCCTTAATTCAATTAATATTATATACTTCAGATCCGACAAAAAAAAATGTATGTTCCACGAAAAACTTCTTCACTACCAGTTGTACTTTTTTGTTTTAAAAATTTAAAAAAATATATATTAAACAGAAGCTGAAACGAAACTTAAATTTCATTATTATTCATTAAATATAATTTTAAAATATCAAAATAAAATAAATTAATAAAAATTTAAAAGATTTCATTAACTTACATTAATTATAAAACAGATAAAATCTTATATGTACTTTTACATTATTATTGCAGCAGCAGCGGCCTTAAAAACGGTTTTTAATTGATAAAATAAATTTTCTTTTTCGTAGCAAAATAAAAAAAAATTAAAAAATATGATTATTATTATTTAAATTTCAATACAATTTATTTAACAAAAAGTGAAAGCAAAATGTGTGCGGAACCATATAACATTTATATATAAATACTGTACGATGCATTCTGATTGCAACATAATTTAATTTTTATGATTTTAATTTTTATGATTTTAATTTTTATGATTTTAATTTTTATTACTGACTTACCGCTTATTATTATTATTGCTTTGTTAGTAATTTTGTAAAAACAAAAATTTTTTTTTTCTTCTTTTCAATATTACTTATTTTTATTATAATTTTTCTTTATGCGGATGCAAATTTTTTTTTTAAAGCATAAAATCAGGTAAAATATACAAATATTACATTCAGTGCTTTTTTTCATCAACAAAATTTTTGAACTAAAATTCTTAAAGTTGTTTACAAGTTCTGTTTTGAGGCCAAAGAAATAAAATATAAATCTTTAAAATAAAAACCTCTATAATATTAAAATAAAATTAAAAGGATCTAAAAAAAATATCTTAAATTTATTCATAAACATTCGAAGTTAAAAATTTCTTTGAATTGACGTGTTTTGAAAAACAAGCACAAGTACCAGAGCCCTACACTTGACGTGTTCGTTTCATTAAAATCGTTTTCGTATTTCATCATTTTTTATGTTAAAAAAGTTCGTGAACTTCGTAATTCATGTGTGTAGTGTAGAAGTATTTAAAGTAGGTACCTGCCTCGCATTGTTACTCGAATCATTCTTTTGTACAATTTGGATTGTTAATAACATGGTTATAAAAGTTTTTTAGAATATTGGTAACAACATTTTCTAACGAAAAATGAGTTAGTTCCGAGATCGCATTAATTATGACTGATTAAGTTTCATGTGTGTAGTGTGACTGACTAAGTTTGTTCGATCCTATTCTCTCTGCTTTCTGAACTTCTATTACCTTATGTTTTTTGAAACAACATTTGCATTGCTTATAAACTTCTTTAATGTAACCACTACTGGTTTACAAATTAACTAATTATATACATTAACCACCTTGGTATATTAAATTATTAGAAATTTCATGGATTTGCTTATATTCACTCACAGTAATTATAGCGTTTAATAATTTTTTTTTTAATTTTAAATTTTTATTATATTTTTTATATATAAATAAATAGTTAATAAAGCATTTAATCCATTGGTGATGATTGCACCATGGTGTTATTACTTTATGCTTTAACGCACATAATTTTTTGGGAAAATAAATAGAGTAAAGAATTAAATAAGCTATATAATGTACATTAATATAAAAGTACAATAAATATTTCAGAAAATTTAATAAAAAATAAATAGGTTGTTTAAAATTTTTTTTTAAATATCTAATATCTTCAAAATACTTATTATACAAATAATATTTTGTTAAGCCGAAGAACGTATTTAATGTTTTCGAAATTAAACCTTGAGAAAAGCTTTGCTGTTTATACGTTTTATAATATGTATTTTGATATTGCAATATCCGAAAAAAATTATCTTTAAGTACATTTAAGTATACACTGAAAAAACAGATATCTGCCGCAGCTATAATTGCTTTATAACTATTGCTATGAATATATAGCTCAAAAAAAGTATAGAATGACTTTAGCAAGATTAGCTATTTATCGTAGAGAGGAAAAATAGCTCATACTTTTACTTTCTAATATATCTCTTACTGTTCATATGTAGCAATATTTGTCATAAAAATTTCAGAAACTCATATGTTATAAAAAATAGTTTTTGTTATTTATTTTTCGCTAGAAAAAACAATCAATACTATAATTTTGGTGCAGGTTAATTGCCATATAACTCGTTTGTTGTACATTTTTGGATCATTTATTATATATTTAGTAATAAATGCAAGATTTTCAGCACATAATGACATGAAAAAACGTAGTTTTAAATATAATCATTTCGCTATATTTTATAAACGATTTTCACCGAATATAATAATTTTCAGTGTAGTAATTTCTCTAATGAGTAATTACATAAGAAATAAGCATAATACCACAGCGCCTTCGAATATATTTTTTAAAACATTACTATTAAATTGTAAATCCCTTCTTTTTTTTTATAAAAACTTTATATTTATTTATTATTATTAAAGAATCGAATATTTTATTTCAAGTCAAAGACACCGAATAAACATATTTATTTATATATTCAAAAATTATTTTAAATCGTGGGAAAATTAATAGATTGATACTCATTTTCTTGTTAATGACTTAAATATAATTATTATTAATTTTATTATGATGATTGACTAAGGGTAATTATTATTTTTATTAACTATACATAGAATCTTATTATTAAAAGTATTATGACTAGTATTATATATTTGCTATTTATTATCATTATTTATCTTGTTTGCTTAAATTCCTTAAATAAAAAATATTTAAAAAATGTAAATATAGCATATAAGCCAAATGCTTAGTTTCGTACATTCATAAATGATTGATATTTAATTAGCTAAAATATGTATACTTTTTTGAAATATGTATTTTAATTTCATAGTTAAACGAATAAACGTAAATTTTTCTTTATTTTCAGGTAACCTAACAGAAATTTTTAATAACCATTTTAGTTAATATTTTCAAGCTTATATCTTTGAAGCTTATGTCATTTCATTTCATTTCAATAATTGTAATAAATGAAATTGTAATTTTCTTCGATTACACAATTTAACACTTTCCTTTCAAAAATTAAATTATTTCTCGCATGACATTTATTTAATTGAATTATATTCGATAGTAATTTATTTTGATTATATGATTGATTATGTATTATAATTTGATATTGTATATTTAATTTATAATTTTATGATAAAAAAAAACTTTATTTAAGTGTTCATAAAATTATACACTAAAATTAAAAAACTTTTAAAAACGTACTAAAGTAAATACAAATGTGATTTATAGTTATACATTTATGAAACTTTACTGAAATCAGAAATTAATCTAAATCCTCTTCCCCAGTTTTGAAATGACATATTTAAAAATGTTCAATGAATAAATAACTATATATACTTAAAATTGCAATCTAACTACAATATTTGACAAGATTTTAAGTCCAGAACTAATAACATTTAGACAATTTTGCAATAAATATACTACAGCTTGAAACCTAATCAAGATCAATTTTCATATCTGAAATCTTAAATTTAAATTTTTCTATAAACTGTAAATAATAATAAATATAAACTGGTATTGAATATAAAAAAAAATTCTCACGCCCCAGCGGATATTTCATTTTCTCTGTCTGTCTGCTAACTATATAACAAACTATCAAAATAATATTTTTGCAATAAATTTTAACGTCATTTATTTTAATATTATTTAATATAATACTCGACTAATCTAATTTTAATATTACATTGATAAATTACTCGTGATAAAATTTACTAAAAAATATGTACATTTTTTTAAACGTTTTACAAGATTTTTTATAAAATTTATTTAACACCCAACAAAATATATGTTAGTTCGTTCTAGTCCATTACCTTTTTAATCAATGTCCCCCACAAATTTATCCAGTTCAGTGCCCAAAACACTAATGTCAAGAAATGTCCCAAAATAAAGGATTTTTTTTCAAATATATTATGATCTTAGTTCTAGGTTTTCATAATTTCAGAGGAAAATTCTTCTGTAGTTGACTACCAAGTTCCAAGTTCGTACTTATAGGTATGAGTAGACTCAAACAATTTTTTTTCCTCAGTCAACAAAGTAAATAAGAGAGTATAGATTTTTCTTGTTTATATAAAAACAATATTAAGCAAACATACATAATGAACAAAACATTTTCCAATTTTTTTTTTGTTCAATAAATACAAAATAAATTTTGACTTGTTAGTTCCAATCAATATTATTTATCCGGAAATTTAACAATCAATCTTAGATAAATTATTTTATAAATGTTTCTTATATCTAAAACATAAAATAATTATAAAAAAAAAATCGTAAATAATTCTTTAAATCTGATTTAAGAACTTTGTTAATTATCTCAACTCGGAAAATAATTATGTAAAATGTAAAATATTAACAACAAATTAATTTGTTCTTGTTAATAAAAATCATTTCCTAAAGTCAAATAAAATTATATGTTTGAAAAAAAAAAGCATAGAAAATACTTAGACTTAATAGTTTTAATTTTTCCAACCTCTAATAGATGAAGAAATATTATCTTTAAATACAAGATTAAATGAACTTTTTTTTGATTTATTTTTATTATAACTTCATGACATTGTTATAATTGAATTGAGAGTTAAAATATGAAGAAAAAAATTATTTGCACAGTTTTAATGTTTTTATTAATCTTTTACTAAATACAGAATAGATTTAAACGTAATAACCCTAAAGTCTTTTTTTTTTATATATTTTCTAAATAAAAATTTTAATATTAAACGTGACTAATTTGTTTTTTTTTTAAATACAATTTTAAATTAATAATAAAAGCATTATAATGCAATAAGTATTCGTTTTATTTATTATATTATTTTAGTTTTTATCTTTTTAAAATTTGAAAAACTAAAATATGAAATAACTATATAATACAGTGCAGGAATTCTTAATAAACTATATCAAAAATATTTTATCCAAATAGATACTGTATTATGACTATTAGATATAATAATAATAATAACTATTTCGACTATTTTAATGGTCAACAAGTTAAAGGTTTTATATTTGAAATTTAATGTTATTAATAAAGTACATCATTAATTTTACTTACATACATGTAATAATTTTATTTTTAGAAATGATATAAATGCAAGAATATTTCTATTATACCTATATAATAAAATAATAAAAAATGATTACTACTTAAATATGTTGTAAATTAAAAGTTTCATTTTTTTTTAATTTTAATTTTTATACACATTTTTAACAACATAATGAAAATAACATTAAATAAACCCGCAGGCAGACAAAAAACTTTCAAAAAAGCTGTAATATGTTCTTTTTTATAAAAAAACAAAAAAAAAAATTATTGTACATATAAAATTTATTTTTTATGTTTTTTAAAGCTTATACAATTATATGTACAATATATACACAACATACCTTTCAAATTCAATCAAAACAAAATCATATTAATAACATCATAAAAATCTTCAAAATTTTCCCTGAATATGAAATTTCACTAAAGTACATATATGCATATATTTATTGATTATTTCTATCTTATTCTATTTATCTCGACATGAGATTTTAACCTATAAAAAATATAAGTAATTCTAATAAATCATTCAAAGTATAGAAAGTTGCAAAATTTCCATATTTTTATTTTTATTAGATGATTTCATGTAAGCTTTTTTATATTGACCACTGTAAATCATTAAAAAAAAAACTGAAACATACATATTTTTTTTTACAAAAAAATTTATTCGCAAATATTTTAAATATTCTAAATTCTAATAAAATTTTGTTGTATTTTTATATATCAGAAATTATTATTGGACTTATGTATCTTGAAAATAGTTCTATGCAGCATGAAAATTCTACATGAAATTGGTTTGAAAATTTTGGAAAGCAATTCACTAAAATTTTTAACATCAATAAATTTCAAATAAATAATAAACTATAATTTGTCTAACGAAAAAACGATGACCCTTAATTTTATTTAAATTTTATTTTAAATTGTTGTAAATATAAAAATATCACATAAATGAAGAAGTCATAAAAAAATATTATAATTTTACAAATTGTGCAGTAAATAAATAAAAAAAAATTTTTGTTTCTTTTTGTTTTATTTTGCCTGCAGGAAAAACCAATTTGCTTTTAATTCCACAACCAGTTTTTTTTTTCTTTTTCTTTTCGGTGATAAAAATTTACTTTACTATTAGCCATTCATAATAAAAAAAAAATATGTATATATATTACGCAAGATAATAAAACAACATTATGTACAATATTTTATATGTATGAAATATGTTTTAAAAACGGATAATGATTTCTTTGCTTATAATAATAAATAGATACAAAACAAAATAAAATGAGAGACCTAATAACCTTCATAAAACTATCAATATTATACACCACACATATTTTCGCTAAGAAAAATACATAAATAACTAAAACCAAAATGCAAATTCATTAATTCAATTCATTCTTTAAAGCAAAATAAAAAATAAATAAAAAATTGCAATTAAATAATTTATTGGTCGGAATATTAGTGAATATGCAGATAAATACACTAAATTTACTATATACTACAAAGTTCTCGTTATATCAGTTTTGGAATTCACAATATTTTCCGGATATAAAATGTGAGCTCTAATACTTTATAACATATATACTGTACAGGATACATGTTTTAATTAATCTGTCAATCTTCTTTTTAAATTTTCATTATTTTACTTTTAATTTGTTAAACATCTTAAAAAGAAAACTTTTAACTGTCATATAAATTATTTGACTATTTCAATCTATCATCACAATGGTTAAATTTATTTATTCCCACACTATGATTTTGTTAATTTTAAAAGAAATTTATTTTGAATTTAGGTCAGCATAAGAAAATAATAATTTTTTTTTTTTTTTTGTTTTCAAGAATTATAATAGTATTATTTTGTTTTAAATATTTAAAATTTAATATCTTTAATTATTTGCATATCTGCATATTTGTATATACAGTACAATTTAATTCATAATGAACATTATTTATGGTATATTTTCGTTACATCCGGATGAAGGTGTATCTTAGATAAAATCTAATAACAATAACAAACACCCAATTAAATAAATACAATTATAATTTTATTTGGAATTTAATACATTGAACAAAAAATGTTATTTTTATTTTTAAATACAAGAGAAAAGTCCTTCAACAGTAAGTCTAATGAAGATAGTACTATATTATGTTACGATCAAAAAATGATGAAAATTATTATTAGTAAACCAGTTGTAAGGATTAAAGTTGACATCAAAAGCCTTGAGGGAGAAGTACACTACTCAAACAATTTTGAACAAATATAATTTATGTTTTTTAATTAATTCATATAAATTTTATAATTTCTTTTTTGAAATTAAAGCTACAAGTTTACTTAAACATCAATCTTTACAATTCTAAGTTATAGTTTGCAAAATATACACTTGAAAACAAAAATTTGTTGAATTTGCAAATAAATTTTCATTCATTAGCAATACTTATTAAGTCTCAAAAGAAAATTAGTTTTTTTTTCATGAAAATAAACTTTATGCAAACTCAAGTCTTTTAAATTTAAAATAATGTTAATAATTTCTCTCGATGATTAAATTACAACTTCTGAAATAACAAGAGAATTTAATTTTAATCTCATGGAAAATTTTTTCTTCTTCTGAGAAAGAAGCATAATGAAAAGCGATTCAATTTAAAATCATAAGCACAGAGTGAGCGATATTATGATTTTTTTTTTTCACAATAAATTAAAATAAGCAAATCATTGCCAAATATTCTGGGAATAATTTTTTTTATTTAACTTAAGTTTTTGTCTAATAGAACTTTATGAATGAAAAAAATATATATGGTAACAAAAACATAAGTACTAGTACTAGAACATTGAGCGGAATAAAAATTGGTTTAAGATTAAATTTTAAGTTGACAATTTCAACAACTGTACCTTACTTCGTCGGACTGAATTGAAAAAATAAATAAAAATTATATTCTTAAAAAAATGGTTAATTAACTTTACATAAATGGCTTTCAAATGAAGCAAGAATTTGAAATTATAAATTTCATTAATTCAATTTTATTGATTCAGTCCGCTCTAATATAAAACTTTTAATATAAAAAAAGAGAATTAAATTAATTTCAAGTTCAAAAGAGAAAGAGAACATAATGTGTGGAGAAAAAAAAAACATAAAGCTTGACTTTGACTGTTGTTTGTTGTATCTTTTTTATTTCTTGTTTTTTTTTTATGTTTTTGTTGAAGAAGGAAAATATTTTCTTCACACAAAGTTAGTTGACTTTTAGCGGGTGATCTGTACGGTTCTAAATTAAATACACTTTTGGCGCTACATAAACATTGTTCTTTGAGTTAAAAAAAAGAAAGAAAAATAAAACGCTTGATATATGACCGTTTAATTTTAAAATTTCCGCAAACAAACTGTCATATATAATGTAGGTATATACATAACTCTAAACATATATCAATTTTTATGTGGTTTAATTTATTTTATTTTTTTTTTTTAATTATTTTCCAATCACTATTAAAGTTAATAATTTTTCATTAGAAAAAAATTATTGTAATATAAAAATTATAAAAGTTAAAATCGAAAGTGTGCTTGGTTACTTAAATTACACCACAGCTGCTTATTATTTTTATTATTATTATTTATAATTCACAATAAAATATTGAAATTTAATAATAATAATAATATGCATTTTTTATTTTTATAAACGTAAATAATTAATGAAGTGAAACCAAAGCCATTATATTAAGTATTTACATTATTTAATCCGTATTGGTTAAATTACGTAAATATAAATTTACACACAATATTACAAGTCTGAAATTTATAAAACGATTCAAAAATTTTATAATATCTAAAATAGAATAAAATATTCCAAATTTTCATTTTCGAACTTAAAATTACTTAATTTAAGCTTGTCATAATTCACCAATGCACATTTAATCTAGAATGTTCTGCCTGATAGGGTTAATAGAAAATTTTATGTATCTAGTTTATTACCGAGAAAAAGATATCCATGACTTTATTGTACACCTGACGAATACTTTTTCTAACACTCCCTTCAACTGCGTGTTCATATTCAAAATATCTAAAATTATATCCATTAGAAATTATTAAAAAAAAATTAAAATTTTTTGTGCTTAACTTCATGAATCATTTTCTCAAAAATTACAAAATTATAAATAAAAAAAAACATTCAGCAAAAAAAAAAAGTTTTAAGTCACTGGCTTTGATCGTTTTGATCCTCTTAACATTTTCAAAAAAAAAAAAAAAATTACTAGTTCTGTTTTGTTTTTTTTTTTTACATTTATTCTTTTTCAATATAAAAACCGTGAATTTCAGACTTCTCAGAAAATAAAGTGTGCAAAAAAAAAAAATTATTATTATATTTTTCTTCTTTTTTTTTTTGTTGATCAAAACACAGCATAAAAAAAAAAGAGAAATATCAAAAAAAAAATTAAAAGAAAAAAGAACAATCTGTGCGTTTCGAAGGAATCAAAATATATATTCGTACTATGTATGTAAAATGAAAATATAAGGAAAAAAAAAAAAGATTCTTTTCTTTTTTTTGTATCGAATTTCAAGAAAAAGATACGATAAATATTTTTTTTTTAAAGTGCAAAAGGACTGTTACTTACATTTTGTTTTGCTTTTGAGTAGTAAAAAAAAAATTTTTTATTTATTCTTTTTTTTTAATTAATTAATTTCTAAGGTGGCATTAAAATGTAAGTTGATATCTTTTTTATTACAAAAAAAAATTTTTTTTATTATAGTTTTTGTTTTTTTTATTAAGAATAAAATAAAATATTTTAAGATATTAATTACTTTTTAGTTTGTGCCAAAAAAAAAAATTAAAATTTTATTTGAAAAATGATAATACGAAGGATGGCAGAATAATATGACACTTAAATTTTAATAAAAGAAGAGATATAATTCTATGTAATAAAGTGAAGACAGCACTTAATAAGCTATTAAGTTCTAATTCAAGTTTAAAATATATGAATGTAGTTATGAAATCTAAAAATTCAATTATATTTTTGTTCCCTACAAAAAATCCCTTAATTTCAATTACATATATTTAGGTTTTTAATCCTGAGAATTTTTTAAAAACATTCTTTCTTTTCATTATCATCAGTTTTCGTACTTAGTTTCTATGGTGACTAGTAATTTTATATTATCATCAACTTCATATATTTTCAAAATAATATAATACAACTTATACTTCTTTATTCTCTACTTAAAGCATTATGAGAACCTAAGTAAAAAAATTTCAGTTAATAAATTCAGTATTTTAATTCAACCCTAATATTATGTTTGGCACCATAAAAACCTATCAAAAAAAAAAACCAAAAACGAAAAAAAAAATTTACGCTTTATGAACATAATAATAATAATAATATGACAATTTCAAGCTTTCTACAAAAGTATAACACTGCCTGCACATTAATATTATTTCTTATAGTATTGTTTTTATTCACATAGAATAATAACAAAAAATAATTCTCTATTCACATAACAAAAAAAAAAAAAAAACATAAGGGTTTTGGCTTCAATAAATTTGATTCTTCTTACTTGTTATGGTTCAATAATTTTTTTTTAGAAACAACAAAAAAGGTTTCAAATTTACATTTAAAAATTTTTATCTTTTGCTTTGAACAAAAAAAAAAAACTATTTTTTTTTTTTGTTGTTTAAAGTAAACGTTGTTAAATAAACAAATACACAACACAATAATAATAATAATATTTTCATATTATGTTCACATTTTGCTTTCCGGTTTCTAGTTTTCTGAAACAATTATATATTAAAGACTCATTCTATTATATTATAAATAATTTCAAAATTATAATATGATTTTGAAAAAAATAATGTAGAGAACAAAAAGAGAAATTGCCAAAATGTCATTATGGCTTGAAAAACAAAAAAAAAAAAAAAAGAAAGCATCTTTGAAATATTTACATTTTAACTTTTGAATTCAGAACTTTAAATAATCATTGCGATCATATGGCTTCTACAAATTTTTGTACACTCTCTTCTTTGACAACATTGCAAATTCATTTCACTTAATGTCTTTAATTCGCATGTTCAAATTTTAGGTATAAGAAAAAAGAGTTTGTCTTAATTTAAGCCCGTTCTGCATATTACATTACTTTGCGATAATGTCAGCCACTGCAATTTAATTTTAAACTAACGAAAGTAATTTTAGAGAAAAAATTTCTTATTATTAACGATCAATGATAAGGTTTTTGGTTCTTTAAATTTGAAAAATGTATATAGGAAATAAATTTTGTCTATAATTATGTACAATTTAAAACTACATGTGCAATTTTATATTATATTCTTGAATCAGAACACTGAAAATATTATACGTACATTCCGAGCGCTTATAATGAAAGAAATTAGGATAAAATTATTATTTAAATTTAGCGTATATAAATTCTAAAATTGCATACTAATATAACATAATAGAGGCTATTTTGTAATTTTCTATATAGTTTATGATTTTGTTTTTCGTTTTTTTTTTTTTTGCTTTTTGCTTTTTTAAGAAATTTATAAAATATAATATTTTCGTATAATATTTTATTGCTATTTTTTACCTTTTACTTTTTGTTGTTTGGGTCTCAAGTTTTCAAAACAACAAAAAAAAAGATCGTGTCTTAAGCTAGTAAAATGTAGGTACTTATTTCTAAATAATTCTTATAAAATTTTTAAAGAAGGCATTATTGTTAAATCGTGCAAACAATAATTTTTTATTATTCATTTATATATTTGTTCAAATAAATTGGTCACCGATTTTGATTTCATATAAATAATATTTGATCATTGAACCTAAGTAAAAGTTTTTTTGAACACTTCAAATTTTTCCATTCGTATTGCTAAAGCTAATACAAAGAATATAAAATTAAAATAAATATTGTTACTAATTTTTTTTTTACATAAGTGAAAACATGAAATGGCAGAAAAATTTATTATGTTGAAATTATTCAAAATTATAATTTATAATTCTATTAGCAACCTCATTCATAAAGCAGAATTTTAGCAGACGAGTATTTACCTTAACTTAAAAAATACTTTTGATATATAATTTTTGTGGGGGATGGAAATAAGGACGCGGGAAATAAGGCCGCGACGTTTTTTTGTTGCGGTCTTATTTCATTTTGAAAAATGAAATAAGGCCGCGATAGGTTTTTTGTTGCGGTCTTATTTCATTTTGAAAAATGAAATAAGACCGCGAATAAATCCTCGCGGACTTATTTCATTTTTCAAAACGAAATAAGGCCGCGAGGAATTTTATGCGGTCTTATTTCATTTTTCAAAATGAAATAAGACCGCGAGGATTTTTTCGCGGCCTTATTTCATTTTTCAAAATGAAATAAGACCGCAACAAAAAACCTATCGCGGCCTTATTTCCCGCGGCCTATTTCACTGCGCCAATTTTTGTCATTTAGATTCAAATAAAAAATAGCATTAAAAGTAGATCGACATATCCGTATCTAAATAAATGGTAGTATTTGAAGTGGAAAAAGCTTCATGCTTGCATAGTAAACCTCGAATTTTAAACAACATTCAATTTTCAATGTCAATTTTTAATATTTTCCAGACCAAAAAAATGTTGTACATTAATTTTGGTGTTTTTATCAATTTGATGTGTTTCATTAAAAATAATTCAGAAGCTCCATAAAAAATCGAAAATAACATTTTTGCACTTAACTAAATTTTCTTTTCTTTTGCGGTAGACAAAGTTTAAGATCTATATTTTTTCAGAGAAGAATAAAAATTTTTTTTATTAAGGAAAAAAAAGACAATCTTTAATATTCCTTTTTTTTTTTTTCAATCTGAAAGATTAGAGAAAATATTTCTTTTAAAAAAATATATAAATATATATGCATATATTTTACCAACTTCAGCATTTTTATTCTTTTTTTTTATATAAATATTTCTTTAATAAATAAATACAATAAAATATAGGTACAATAATAGTAAATTATTTTTTATTTTGCCAGAAGGCACGAAAAACTTCTCAATTTTTATGGTTACTTGACTATTAGAAATTATACAAAGAAAAATTAATGTTTAATAATAAAAAAAAAAGAATAATTTTTTTTTTAGAAAGTTTAACCCATTTATAACAAAGAACTACTGTAGTGAACAAAATTATTCAAATTATTATTTTTTTTCTGCAGCATCATACTACCGAATGAATTAGCTAATAATATTTTGTATCAATATTTAACTGCAATCTGCATTCAGAAATAATTTAGATGTTACCTATAAGCTATGATCAATTTCAATAACGTAATTAAGTAAATTCACTTTATGATATTATTTTAGTTTATAAATTACGGTAAAAAATCTTACTTGCCAAAATATTGAAATGTTGAACTTGACGGTGCGGTGTAGAAACCATATTCAATATTAGAAAATACCTATTTAGGCAAAATAAGAACTTTGTTTCCTTAATTTTAGTATTTCCATAGAAGGTAGTTGTTAAATTTATACCTTTCTATAAGAATAAAAATATTATAAATATTGATGAAAAAAAGTTTGAAAGATAATAGCGGCATTTTACAAATAAAATGATAAAAATATTTAAGTTGAATTAGGAATCCGAAAATTTTTCTGAATTTTAACATATTAAAGAAAATTAATTGTTTTCCGTTGAAAAAAAAAATTTATAAATTTCATAAAAAATCTAAGTGGGAAGAATTTTTTTAACGCTTGATTATTATTATTATTAACTAATTATTATTTCCTTAAATTTTTATTTTTTAACATTAACATTGCGTAATATTTCAAAGAATGTTTTTTTATAACATTTTAACACAACTTGATAGTTAGACAATGTTATATGTTATGTGTACTGTCCAAAAAAATATTATGTTTCCTATTCATTTGTCTCAATTTTAAATATTCAAAATTCATTGAGTGGGTACAAACGAAATATATATATACATAGCTCGATTGTGTAAATTATCGAAATAATAATATTAATATTTTCTTTAATTATATATATACTTATTTTACGTATACAAATAGTTATGTCAAACCGATTTCGTTTTTTTATATTTATAATAAACATCTAATTACATCTAATTTATTTTTCTAGATTTTTTTAATACTAGAATGGTATATCAATAAGTAATCTCTACATAATAAAACAAATAAAATGAAAGAGCATAAAATGTTTTTCAAAAATTGTGGTATTAATATTGTAAGATCTATGTAAGTCCTTTTTTCTTGATCCATTTCATTAAAAGAAAAAATTTTACCAAATTCATTGTTCCTTAGTAAAAAATTACATATTAAAATCTATAAAAACACTCTTCTGTAGCATCTGTAAAGAAATAATAAACTTTATTCCTTCTCGAGTTCTCAAAACTTAAATTTTTTTTCTATAGGTACCTATGATATATTTTACTTGATTATGAGTTTTTTTTTTAAATTCATTCAACCCATTAGTTAATTTTCGTTAAATCTATTTTCAGATATAAAATTAAAAATAATAATATTTATAATTAAATTAAAATAATTATATTTCTACGAATGCATTAATAAATTCACAATTTTTTTATTTTTTGTACACTCCTACTACAAAACATTATTAACGCATAGTACATAAATATAAATTTAAAAGAAAATAAAATTTAATTACATATTTCATTGAGTGCACTGAAAAAAAAAGATCGGATAGAATTAAAATACAAATAATTTAAAAAAATGTTGTTGCAGGGAATTACTAAAAGTCAAAGCCGTTTAATTTTATTCAAAAGTATAGTTATTTACATATCTACAACTTCGGTTCTTAAATTTTCCATGCAAAAAAACTATTTACATTAAAATATTTTTCTCACCTCGGTATAATTACAAACCTAATTACTCCAGCAAATAAAAATTGCCTACTCTTATTTTGTTTAGGAATTTGAGAGTTTTTAAAATATCCCGAAATTTTATTTATTTTTACTGCTGAACGTATTCTGTTCAAAGTTTTCCTATCTGTATTTCTATACACTATATTTGCAGAAGAAAAATATAATAAACTTAGTCTAACCAATTTTTATGTTTTCTTGTATACTTTATGAATAATTCTTAATGGAAAAATAAATTACTTTTAAACGTGACTACAAGAAAAAACCTTTTTGAGTAAAACTATTAAATATTATCTTCATTGTAACCCACTAAATTAATGAATTTTTTCTTTAACAAGACATTAAGTTATCTTAAAAATTTTTTTTAATTTTTTATTTCGAAGTTATGAAAAAAATTATTGTTTTTACTTATAAACAGGCTGCTCAATAAAAATACACTAATTATATAAGTTCAACCTGTTTAATTTTAAATTAAAAATTAAAACTTTAAATTAAACTGATTTATACTTGATCATCAAGCGGTCGCAATTTTCGTTATTCATTGGCATCAGTATCATACTATACTTATGAATATTATGTATTATAATTATTTTATATACATTATGTATTTCAGTAGAATTATTTTATTGAGAAAATACTTATAATTTTGGTCGAATGAATATCAAAATCTGAATTAAATTCAGATCAAACGCATTATTATTGGATCAAAAATTTAATTATCCAACTTAACGATCAAACTCGAAACACCTTTTCTTTCAACAATAGAATTAATTTCTTCTGATTATTTTATTCAGTCTACTCGTGATTGGGAAACATCACGTATTATTTACCTACAGCTTCATAAAAACATTATACATCATGCATAGCAGTCAACTTAATCTATATTGTATATTCAAATTTTTCAGATAATTTATTTTTACGCACAATAAATAAATATTTAATCTGAGGAAATTTTTTTTTTTGATTTGTATATATAATATATTTATTAAAAATTTATACTTATAAGTTCATTTGATTTGAAACTTGTGCGGGCCATTATAAAGTTTTTGATAAGAAAAACAACGGGTAACGAAATATTTAAATGTATGTTTACCAAACAAAACAAAAAACAAAAAAAACAACACACAAAAACAACTATTTTTATATTTCAAAAGTATTTAATGTAAATTATTAAATTTATAACGAACAAAAAAACCAAAGATGGTTTTATGAATATACCAATTTGTGTCATATAACATTATTTTTTAGAGTTGTACCAATAAACTATTTTAGATAATAATAAAAAAAAATAAAAAGAATAAAAAGAATGCTTAATGAAAAATATATATGTATATTTTTTTTTGGTAAAAAGTTATTTAGCTTCACATAGGCAATACACTGGATAAGATACGATAACAATATAAATTTTTGAAATTTGGTATAAAGTGGGATAAAATTAACAAAAAATGTACAAATATATGAGTTTTAACAAAATGTGATCATCTTCTTTTCAATTGAATTATGTTTAGTTAAACAAAAATTATACGTGTATCTTCGCTTATTAAAGTTGCAAATATCTAACCAAAGTTAAGTAATCAGACTCATTGATATTGAAAACTGCTGATTATTAGACTATTTTAAAATACATTAAAATAGTTGAATATGAAAATATATTAAAATGCTAAGAAGTACTAAATGTTCTAGTGGTAATTGACCACAAGACTAACTACGAAGGAAGAAAGGAAATTCAAATTATATTTAATAATTTAGAAAATGATGAATCTCTTAACTATATTTTCAGTTTTTTAGTTTATTTAATTTGATATTTGGTTGCGAAATTAGAATTATTTGCAAATAACATAACATATTTATTAAAATGTCACAATTCATAATAGCTGAAATTAATATTCTTTATAAATGTAACAACAGATATAACCATGACCAAATTTTAAAACATGTTGCAAAATATATACACAAAATTTTCCTTTATTTTGTAGCTGCAAAAGCAAATTATATTTTTATATAACTAACATGGTATTATATGATATTTAAAAATAAAAATGGTAAATTACAATAAATGTCAATGTTGATTAAAAATTAAGTTCAAAATTATTGATATTTTTTTTAAATAATTCATTTTATTAATAATACATATAGTATTAAAATCTCGATACAACTAAGGAAATAATTAAGATTTATTATTTCCATTTTGAATTCATGTAAAGATTCCATAAATAAAAAAAAATTTAAAAATTAAATTTAAAAATATAATAATTTAAAAATATAATAATATAATAATATTGAAAATTAACAATATTTAACTTATAAAAAACAGAATTTATGAAAATCACCAACCAATACTATTACTTCATTAGTATAATTATTATATTAAAATTACAGATATTGTTATTTTAATCATTTATTTAAATCCATAATTAATCGCAATTCTACTAGTTTAATAATTACTATAATTGTATAAGTCTTTAATTAAAAATTACCTTGGAATAATTAATTTATATTCAGTTTTTAAAGTACTACATTATTATTACTTTTAACTAACTTAATAATTTTTGATTATTTATCTTAAACCATTTTGATTATTAAATTAAAAAAAGTATATAGGAATATTGTCATCGAGTAGCAATAATAATAATTAAATATCTCATTCTAAAGTATTACCAAGTGAATCACGTTTCATCTTAATGGGCTCCAACCTATTATTCAATTAGCGAAATATAATTAGCTATACTCTTCTTATTTAAAAGACGTCTGTACATAATCTCATATAAATAACATACCGTCGTTATATATTAACTTCTAAAAATATATATAAATATTCTACTCTGACTTCAATTAAAAAAAAAATTGAATGTTAAATCAATTAAAGTATGTAATATATATTTTTTCAATTAACCGATTAAAGGTATAATGGTTATCAAAAACTATTAAACCTAATTAAATATACATTCATAGAACTTACACAATAAAATTATTTTTTTTCCAATCTATAACATTTTTATGCTAATCAATTTTTTTTTTGCTTTATTTTATGTAATTAATTAATTATAGGAATAACGGTTATTATAAAATTATAGTATTTTTTTGCAAATTATTGCAATTTTTTCTCATTTTTCATTATTATAAAAAAAAAAAACTGTTCTTATAAAACTGATTTAATTAACAATTTAATTAATAATTTATCATGTCAGAAAAATAACGCAATCTTGAGTCCAACGAACTTTTAACTTCTATTAATTATAATACATGTATGTAAAATATGAAGTCTATATATGAAGTCTAAGTGTATATTTATGTTCAGACAAAACAAAATAGAAGTTTTTAATAAAAATAAGATAGAGCATTGACGTTTTTATTATCAAGACTGATTATAATAATTTTCAAATATCAAATCTGCGAAAAATTTAAATTATCACATTCAAACAAAAACTTGAATTTTTTCCAAATTATAAGAAATTATTTTGAAAATTTACTGTTAAATTGACTCCCCTGTTTTTAAAGAATATTAAAATATTTACATTTATCAAAACAACTCCAGAATTGAGATATTAATAAAAATTTAAAATATTCTTTTTTTACAATTTCTTCTTTTCATATGTGAATGAGTATAAAATTATGAAATTGAATTCGCAACGAAGTTTTCTTCTAAAATTCTATTTTGTGCCATTATGGTCCCCTCTTGTGAGTTAAAATTTTATTTTTATTTTGTGCAGAAATATAAAAACTTATTCTTGTTAATTTTATTATTTTACCACGTAACTGAGCAGAAAATGTCATTAAGCAATAACATAATTACATAATGTATTTCTTTTGTCTTTTTATTTTATTTTTTTAAGCTCTTAGATACTGTAAAATAAATTCAATATATTTTTTTTTTACTTTTTATAATTATAATAATTGTAATATTTTTTATTTATTTATTTTAATAGCAAAATTATTATTTCTATTAACTTGTTGACAAGAGTGACAACTATATTATTGAGAAAATTATCACTTAACTTATAGGTACACATTATACTTAATTAAAAAAATAAATTATCACAGATTTTATTGAATGTAATTATACAGTGAAGTGGAATTTAATGTGTGGCTTTAAAAAATTTTTTTTTCTAACTTATAATTTAACAATTTCAAGATTTATATCTTTGTATCTTTAATAAAATTATTGTAATAACTTTCACTTGTATTTATATTGCGGTTTCTTTAATTAAAAATATCTGTATATATAATTTTTCAGCTTGCTCTTTTTAATCTTAATTCAACAATTTTTTGAAGATAAAGATTTATAAATGTTATCACAAATTATTTAGACATATTGATTGATCATTTTCATTCGCCTATTATATATGTATGTGCTAATAAAATTTAATTAATTTTTTTTTCTAATAAGTAATAAACGCATGTATAACTAACTATATGTGTTGAGCATACTATAAAAGTAATATCAAACAAATTATTAATTAAGATTAATTAAGATTAAATTAAATTGATTTTTAATGTTCATAAAGTAATTGGATTATATGTTATCTTACAAACAGAACAAATATTTCAAGGAACAAAACATAAAAACAAATTTTACTTTAAACTTATATTGGTCTTATGATTCTTATCGGTCAAATGATACTTTTTGGAAATCTGAACCAGCTGCTGGAATAGCTGCGGCTATATGTTTTTTTAGTGTAATAAAATTATAAAACTCCATAAATGACTCCATGGGCGCCGGCAGTATGGTGCAAGGTGGTGCAACTGCACCACCTTTGTTTGATAAAAATGTTATTAAAATTTTGATAAAATTTGAAAAAAAAAAAAAAAAGTTAAAAAAAACGTGGGGAAAAGTTTAAGGAAAATATTTTTTTCTGAGGAAAATTTGAAGAAATTCATAAATATTGTGCTAACTTTGGCAGTCAACAATATTTAAAATTTCAGAATCGTAAATTTTTTTTACCCTAATGATTTTAAGAAATTAATATCATTACGATATTCTTCTACGTACGTTGAACTCAAAATCCATTGTTGAAACTAAACTTTTTGATTTACAACAATATAAGTATCGCATAAAATCTGAACACATTAAAAATTTGAGAAAATCTTGCAAAAATAAGCTGTTTTTGTGGAAAAACGGCAGTGAGTAAAACCGTTAAACAATTTTTTTTCTATTTTAGGGCAAAAAAAGAATTTAGTACAAAAAAATATAAAAAAATAATTTCAGGAATTTTTTTTAAAAAAGTGTCTATTTTGGGGAAAATTCTTAAAAATTTGAGTGAATTTCATTTATTCCATCTGGCAGCCCTGGTGAGAGATAATCTTAAAAAGTTCTGAGCATCGCATCAGCATACTGAGATGAATTTTGTCGTGAATTCAAAATATTGTTTTGCAACTGATTTTTCCTAAAATCAAAATTTAATTTAAATTAAGGTTGTTGGAAATTGTAACTTAGTGATGAACCCGCAATATGTCAAAGATTTGGTAAAATCAAAATAATAATTTTTACATGCACCACCTTATAAAAAATCCTGACGGCGCCCATGAATGACTCCTAATTATAAAAATCTAGAAATCATCATAATTTTAAAATATCATTACATGATGTAATGGCTGTAAGGCACGTAAAGATTTACTTACTTTTTATTTCACTGACCTAAAAAAACACTGCACACATAATAATTCAAAAATATTTTAATTCTGAAAATTCAAGAAAAGCAGCACAAATGAGATGAAAAAAAGTTATTATTATTTTTTTTAAATAAATTTCTTTTATTATTGGAAAATTTGCATTCATATATTTATGATAAAAAATGATAATAAAAATCATAATAAAAAAAAACGTTTAATTTTTTTTTTTTTTAATATTTTGGAAAATAACAAAAAATCCCGATGGTATGTCGGACATTAAATTTGTTGCAATAATTATACTTATAAGATGCATCCATTAAAACTGTGAAAAAGTGTATAATGAAAAGATTTCACTTTTTGAATAATTTATTTAAAAAAAAATTCAATAATATTTATCTCATTCCATTTTAATAACTTTAACCCATTTATACTTCAATATGATGTTCGATTTTATTTTGTTTAATATCAAAATTAAGTACATAACATAATTATTTTTAATTAATTATAACAAAAAAATTTCCTGCATCTTGGCCGAGGTTTAAACTCTTGTTTTCCATAATGTTTTATATAATAGGATAAAAAATACATGAAATTCACGATTTATTCATTCATCCTATAAATATAATAATTTGTCGTAAAAAAACAGATAATGGTAAATTACACTAATAGTCTCTTTTATTCGTCTTATATTTGAGAAAATTCCTTCATATCATGTTTCAGTCAAATCACCAGTGTAAATTAAAATTAATATTAAAAAATTTCTTAAACATGATAAAGTTTTCTTAAATTAAAACATTATATATTTTTTTTTAAATAACAAGTAATCGATAACACTCATGTTGCTATAATTTTGGCAATATTTGCAATTTCAGCAAAAATTCAATATAAATTACAGCAATACATGTTTGATATTAAATCAAAATTAGTTGTACCATTAATAGAATATTAAAAACACCTGCTGGCTGAAGGTTAAATTCAATTTGTTCAACAAGCCTTTTCTTTTGAACCAATTTTTTTTTTTTTTTTCATTTATTTATATTATATTGTAGTTAGATAGATATCATAATTAGAAATGCGAAAAAAAATGATCGAAAAACCCAAGCCTTTTTATTAAATAAAAATAAAAAATTTATGGATTTATCACACCCACAGGGTACAAAAACCTAAACCAATAAACATATACTGTAAATTTTTTTTAATTGTCAGACAAGATCATAAAAATGTTTTTAGTTTTTTTTTTTTTTTGTCTTTTGTATTACACATTTCAAATTTATTTTCATTCAAGATTTTTGAGCGAAATTATTATATTTTGCGATATATATATTAAAAAAAAATTAATAAAAGGTTTTGAAGGCGGTCAATAATTAACAGAAAAAAAATGCGTTTTGGAACTTAAGTATAATTATATAAAAAAAAATGTTAAAAGTGAAAAATAAAATGTAAAAAAAAAAAATAGGTATAAAAAAAACTTTCGATATTTTCTTTTATATAATCTTTAAAAAAAAATATAAAGTATTAAAGTGAAATTAATGTTTAAAGTCAAATAGTTTATGTTGCACACATACATTATACGTAATATATTTTTTGAATTTTCACGTCTAATTCCGTGAACTTTAAACAAAAATTTCAAATATCTCAAATATTATGCTATTTTGCAGAAATTCTATATTCAAAATTGTAAAATCAAATTTATATGAACAATTTTTGCTAATCAATAAGCCCTCACTGTGAAAAATTCGTCTTAGTTTTGCTTTAATTGTAGTACAACCGAATATTTTTAATTTTCAGTTTTTTGGCTTAAGTTTGCTTATGAAAAATATTTTTAAATTTCGCGGTGATGGCTCTTAATATGTAAAACAAAAGCCCAATTTGTAATAAGAAAAAATTATACTTTTTCGCAAGTAAAAAACAATCTATAATAAAATCTCCATCTCTAAGTTTACCTTTTGTTTATACATATATACAGAATGCTTTTATATATATAAAATTATATTTCTACATAAATATACATATAATTTAAAATTCAACCTAAATCAAAATCAAAGAAAAAATAGTTCAGATGAATTTTTAAACAAAAAAAAATAAAAATAATAATCAAGTTTTTAAAAGGATTGCACAAAGAAAAAAATAATGTCAACCAATATATAAAAAAAAAAAAATTTAAAGAGTAGCTAAACTGGTTTTTGGTTGTTCCAAAAAATAACTACAAAATAAGTGGATAAGCATTGCACTTCTTTTTTTTTAATAGTTTATTAACTTTGAGAATACAATTTCAAAATAAATGTATATATATATATATAATATAAAATATACACATATATTATACTTATCACCTGCAACTGGATTGCAAAAAAAAAAACGAAATTTCGTTGATTTCTATAACTGTTATTGAATTCGTATAATAAATTCAACCTTCAATTTATATAAAAATCTCAAAATTAAAGTGATCCATAAAAAATTATTATTTTTATAAATACATTATAACTAATAAAGCCAGGTTGATTGGTTAAAGCGGCGGAAACACTCTCTACCTAGAGCTGTTCCCAATTAGCGCTTCATTTCACACCAAATTTTTTAAATCAAATCTCTCAATTGTTGTTGAAATTAATAAGCTGTATAGTCTTGTTACCACTTCGTATAGATTTCGCATTAAGAATTATACAAAAATTATACTTTAGAATGTATAAAAATAGGAAGATAAGAAAAAACTAAAATATTAAATTTTCCTAAACAATCGCAAAGATCTAATATCGTATCTTGCTAATTTGTTTTTAATAAATCCGGAACAAAAATTTCTACATGATATATTAATTGAAAATTTTACTTTTTAAAAACAAAAGACTTAAGCCGAAAACTTTTTTTTTGTATATAAATAAAAGTATAGGTGTTGTTCACTATTTTACGAAATATCTAATAAGCCTTATTCACGATTATACTATATATTCAATTAACACATTAAAAAAAAATATTTATGAATGATGAATGCGTGTGGTAAAAATAAAAGAAAAAAAATTAAATAATGTTTTAAAATTTTTGGTTATACATAAAAATATTTAACAAAAAAACCATTAAGCTTAAAAATAAATTATGAAATATTACCAAAAAGCAAATATGTAAAAAAAAAAATATGAAATAAATTAATTTTGACAAAAATAAATTTATTATATAGCCGTTAATAATGCTTTAAATCAAAAGCATTATAAAGATCTTTTAGAAAAATTAGAAGTTTTTAATATTTTTTTTCTCCTAAACATTTTAAATACAAAAATATTTTTAGTACAAACTCACTTGATGTAGTATTAAAGTTTTTTTTTACATATTGTTAAAATAATAATTATGGGTGGTCGGCTGATTTTCTATTTTGTCAGCTAAGAAATCAGGCAAAGACTATCAAAGAGTATTGAATTTGAAAGTACAGCGTTTGTTTCTTTCAGTCTTTCAGTTTGTGACGTTATAAAGACCTCACCCTTTGAAAAAAACCGTCCTTAGTTCTCATTAAACATTTAATCAAGTCTTTATTGCTAGAACAAAAAGTTAAAATTTTGGCATTAACATTTTCAGAATAGAGACATGTAATATGATATTGCCGTGTAAGATGTCTACGTATGTAATTAACAAAATTAAAAACTAATTTCCAAACAAAGTATAGTTAGAATCGATAATTCAACCGTACATTCTTACATTATATTAGAACTATATTGTTAAAAACAGCATACGCGGTTTAATCTTTAAAATAAGTTGAACGGTGAAATTTTATTTCTAAATGCCATAATCAAATAAATGTTTTCTTTGGCAAAGCGTATAAAAATACATTTTATAGGTACCATAATGGATTTACCATGATATTTTTCGATTTCACAAAAAGAACAGTTTGATATTTTTTAGCTTAACCATAGACTCTGACCGTGTGAAAATTTTTATTTCTTAAGATTTTTTTTTTTTTTTATATCTTTTAGTACGCCATATAAATGTTTTCTTTTTTCTTAAACGACAATTACCTGTTTTATTTATTAATACCGAAAGGTTTGCAAATGCAAAAAGAAAATATTAGTGTTCTCATAAATTTTTAAATAAGTGTTAAAAAAAATTGTTAAATAATTTATAGCCTAATTTAAAAAGAAAATTAGTTGTTTTTCTTTAGCACTTTAATAGTATATTATGCCACACAAATTCAATACATTAATAATAAATTTATCATGGAATATTAAAAATTTGTTATAGATTTTTATTTTTATTATACTACATCTCTTATACTTATTATTATTATTCGGCCGGCTTTATATTCGTTTTAAGTTTTCTTGAAAAATATTTATATATAAATATTTAATAAAAAATATAACATATATTAAATCCCTATATTATATATCAAAACTAACAAAGGGACGTCTATGTAGTACTACTCTAATCCTTGCACTTACTCGAAAGCAAGAATAAATTTTATTCGATTGTTTCACAAATCTTATATATTTTATAAAGATTTCATTATTAGGTACGTAATAAAACAGATAAATGCGGTAACTTTCAGATCATGTCATTGTAGATTAGACTGCCACCTTGCGGGCTGGTATTTATATTCAATTTGTCCACTTGAAGCAAATGATTTTGTTTTTTCTTACCGTTGACGGGACCTTTAATATAAAATCAAAAAATTCCAAAAAACTTATATTTTATATATGGATCAATATTGATTATTCAAAATTTATTAAAAATTTTCAATTATGAGTTTTTCGCGTAGAGATTTTATCAAGAAAACAAATTTGATTATGATTTCTACTATTTCATTAATATTTGGATGTGATTAGTTACCACATTTGTAAATAAATTTTGCATTAAATTTATACTTTAAAATTCCTGTTTATTACCAACTAGATATTTAAAGAAAAAAATTAAGTATTTTATGTATAATTTTCATTACTTTGTATATTTTGTTGACCTTGTAAGAGTCAGATAAAAACTTCTAGGCAAAAATAGGATTTAAAATATAAGAATTTAACACGTTTTCTTTAAATCACAATTTTTTTGTTTTTTTTTTTTTAAATCTGTTTATAAATCTTAATTTGGTAACATCAATTAAAATTATATTTATACCAATCAATTACCAATTTTAAACTGTTTCTCAACATGACAATTATGTTTATGGCATTTTCATTAAACAAAAAAATGTTAAGAACTCCAAGGAGACAACAATCCAATTTGACGTGCAACAGTTAAAAACATAACATAAATTTAAGCATGAAAATAATAATAATAATAATAATAATAGTAGGGTGATGATAAAAATTATGTCTTCAGCAGAATGAAAGAATATAATTATATAAGAAAGGGAATCTGAATATTATATTGTTAATTTTTTTTGTTATAAGAACTTTTAATATTTTTTATCAAAATTAAAATTAAAATTTATCAAAATGAAACAATATTGGCATATCTATAAAAAAGAGTAGTATTTAACTACGTTTACAATATGTTTGTTAATTTAATTGACTTTGAAGTTGATATGAAAATTTAAAAGAAATATGTCAATATTTCCTGATTAATGTTTTTACTTTTTTTTTAGTTTATTCTATATAATCGATAATATCTTTCTCATAAACATATTATACATATTAAAGTTAATCGTTTTAATGTATATATTTAATTTAAATTTCTATCAAAACTTATCTATTAATTAATTAAAAAATAATTCGACAAGCGTAATCGTTGAAATATTATACTTTATTTACATACTCCTCATTTTTATTAACTATACATATACCCATTATGTTTTAAATTTTTCAAAAACAAAATCAATTTTAATGTATTTTATTGAAGTAATTGACAGAGAACTGTCCCTTATTTAAAAATACTTAACAATAAACTTTTCAACAAAAAAAAAAATGCGTGTGCCTTGAAAATATTTCGCATAACTTGCAATGTCAGTCAATTTTCTAAGGAAAAACAAGTTTACGATATTATAAAACATAATAATGGTTAAGAAAAAAAAAAAAAAAACATATGACACCGAACAAAACGCGCTTAAGATCTATAAAAGATTAACGAACAAAAAACATATCATAATGTGCAACAAAAAGAATAACATTTTTTTTTTTTTGTATTATTAATTCTCTTTTTTTTTATATACATAATATAAATCATAATCCTGGAACAAGTTTTATTTTATAATTCAAAATATTATGGAAAAATTGAATTAGCACAGTGTGTAACTGAAACATATGAAAAATGTATGCAAAAAAAAAAAAGAAAAACTTAAATGAATTGTGTATGATTCTTATTTTATTTATTTTTTTTTTTTAAAGACATAAGATAAAATTACAATGTTTGAGGTATAATTTTTCTCAACGAAAAATAAGGTAATATACAGTTCAGCTGGCGCCATACCACTTATTATTTTTTTTTTGTTTTTTAGAATATAATTTTGGGCAAAAACTAAACATTGTTAAATATCAAAACTTAAAAATCTAAATATTGAGTTAAACAAAATTGACATTGAAACGAAAATTAATTGAGTTAAGATTGAAAATTTTTCAATATAATTCAATATAAAGAGAAAATAATTTTTATTTTTCTGGTTATTTTTACAATTTAAATTCTTTTTTGTTTAAAAAAAAAAAAAGAACTGAAATATTTTCTCATTATATAAATGACAATTAAACATTACTAAAATGTGTTTCTGAACATTATCATAACCTATACACTGATAACAGTTTTCTAGGCATTTAAGTTTTTTGGTGTGTGCAATAATAACACTTATCAAGTACATACGCTATAATAATGAAAATTACATAAAATGAAATTAAGTACATAAAAAATAATTTTTAATAGTATTTTCTTTAATTTTTCAGAAACCTGATTACAAAATCATGGGAGCGATCCAAATACGATGATTTTGTTGACTTCTCTAATTTTATGTGCATGTAAGTAAAATTTTTAGGTACTTTAAAAAAATTAACTAAATTATGATATGCTTACCGAAAACGTTGAAATAAAAATCTTAAATAAAGTAAGATTTTTAAGCGTACATTAAAATCTTAACTAAGCTAAGACAATATACTTGTCTAGAAGTTAAATGTAAGAAAGAAGTAAGAAATAACATCCGACTTCAATATCATTGCTTTTTGTTTTTCAGTTAATATTATGTTATTATATTAAAAATACTTATGAAATTAAAATTATAATAAATTTAACACTTTCTTTTTACTGAATTCAATTTCTCGATGTCATAAAATTAATTCAAAAGTTAAATACTGACACAATTTCTTTAACATAATATTATAAGTTAATTACATGAAATTGATACTTTAAAAATATAAATTATTGCATGTAAAAAAACAAGTTTTCGGTCGTTACATTTTGACACGAAGAAATATGTTAATTAAGATAAAAATTTCTTCATTTGTTTTTTTTTTATTATTATTTTATTTAATTTTTTTTTTTTTTTTTTCTGTAATCTGTAGTGTGTAGTCACTTCAGTTATTAAAAAATTAATCTTATAAAATAAATACTCATGAACATTATGTAATCTTAATATTAAAAAGTTATAAAACATATAGTTATATATTTAATGCCATAATTATAAGAAATGATGCTGTCAATCCTTGTTTTGAAATTTTTGAACATGCCGAACTATAAATTCTGTGCTGATTGTACAACATATTAATGATTCAAAAAAAAAATTATTCAAAAAATCTTACAACTTTTTTTAAACTGATATCATTGACAGTTTGTTTAATAAAATAAATTATGTAAATTGCACCTTTAAATAAAATGTAAGCTGAATCCTAATATTTCAAATATATCAACTAAGTCAGTTTGACACTATATTTAAATCGAAATTTTGAAAAGAATCTATGTTTATTCCTATTGTAAATACTTATATTGTGTTAAAGAATCTGCTACAAAGTAAAGGAGCTGTGATAGTACGATAGTATAGGAGGAACGATAACATGCTTTTTAATAGAGATATTTATGTTGAGGCTGCAAGAAAAATAATTCTTTGATTACCATCAACGATAATAGGTGTGATAATGTCATTTTGTATTTAATTTTAATTCCATTATCCGAATAATAAGAAAAACAACTCCACTTGAATAGTTTACTTATTAAATATAACTTCAACGTAAAGCTATACAAAAGTCGCCTTCTTTTTTTTATATATATTTACAAAGTAAAAGTTTTGAAGAATCAGTGATTAAAATAATACTTTTGATTGAATAGTTACTCCCATTATACGAAAAAAAAAGTGTTAAACTGAAAAAATTAAAATCATTTTTCATGCTTTAATTATTATATTTGAATTCGATAATATAGTTGTGGGCTTTTACGAATAAAAATTATTTATTTTGAACCTAACTGCAAACTATATAATTTCTAATAGTTAAATTGCATGCAAAAATTTAGTTAAGTTGTAACGTAACTCAATTTTGATCTAAAAAAAAGTGTAGGTTAAAATGTGAAGGGTATTGAATATTCAAGTATAGATATGAGATACCTATTTATTTATTTTTAGATTTTTCTTTTAACTGGTGCCCCGGTTTGTATGGATATGTACATTGAATAAATATCTTTTTGGTAAGCGTGCTTTCCTGCAAATTATTTCTATATTTCTTATTTTGAAGGTTATTATAAAATACATTATTATAAATACGGTTGCAGTTCAATAAAAACTTATAATAAAATAAAGATAAAGTACACAAAAAATATTTATTGTGTTGCAAATTTATAATATAAGACACACAAATCTTTAAGTCATATTATTTTTATTTTCTCAGAACAGAAAAAAGATTTTTGTCATCCGTCGTAACCACATTGCAACGCAAAATATTTTGTAATTTTGTTTTTTTTTTTTATATTATTTATTTCAAAATTGTCATTTAGAAACTACCATCAACCACAGCTTTATAATATGTATAGGTACTTATAATATTTAGTTTTGGAATAAATTTGATTGTTTTACAATAATAGTATGTCAGTACAATACAATAGTACCTATATATATAAGATTGAAATGAGTTTTTAATTGATAAAAAATATTAGATACAAGAAAATAACTGCGATTATATTTGGAATATTGGGAGGTTTCCGCTGTTTCCATATTAAAGATTTTTTAATTGCATCATTTGAATTCGTAGAAGTTGTTAGCTAATTCTTATAATTTTTTAATAAGTATATTATGAAAATATTATTAATTGAAAGATTATGAAATAATTTTAATAAAGACTTACAGTCAATTAGCCATGTTTTTTGAGCGATTCCCCACATTAATTATGGAAAAATAAAACATTTCTCAAATTTTCGATTTATAATTTTTTATCTATAAATGGCGCCCGATTGATCAGCATCTCTTCAATTCATTTTGCGCCTTGAACTGTGAAGGTAATACAAGAAAAATATTTTGGGTAAAAAAAAAATATTTTTAGAAAATTTACGTCCGTTTAAAACACAAAATGAACTGACGAACTCCTGAAAAATCAGCCTCTATTTACAGAAAAAAAATAAAAAATACATCAAAAAAATGCAGAGTGAAGAACTCAATTTTTTTCTATAAATAGCGACTCATTTTTCAGGAGCTCTTCAGTTCATTTTGTGTCTTGGACATGGACTGTGAAGGTAATGCAAGAAAAATATTTTTGGTAAAAAAAAATATATTATCAGAAAATTTTCGTCCGTCACCGTTCAAGACACAAATTGAACTGAAGAGATCCTGAAAAATGAGCCACCATTTATGAAAAAAAAAATTAGAGAAAAAAATTAAAAAACCGTAGCGGGTTCAAGGTTCGCGGGCGAAACCCTGGTTTAAATACAATTGTAGTGTTTGCTATGTATATGTACATATTATACATAGTATAAGTATTATATATTATGTGCATCAAATATCATTCTTTTATTATTTAACATCCATAATAAAAAACAGAATTTTGTAAATAAAACATGCAAAATTGAAATCAAAACATTTTTTGCCTTCAGGCTTATTGTATATTATATAGTGACCAAATATCTTAATTAAAAAATATAACATAAAATGTACTCTATACATAGCTCTGGGGATCTGTCCCGGTGTTTTACTTCATTATTTTATTATTTTCAATTTATACTATACCTATATGCATATCGGTATACATAATATAATAAAAATTTTATGTCATAACTAGGACTTGGTCATTTTATCTACAATTATTTATCATTGTTTCTATTTTCCAGAATTTAACCGCATTTACTAACCCTATTTCATCCCTTTATTATTGTCTTAAATCTTCAAGGAATTTAAGCAATAACATTAAATTTTAATTAAAAACATGTCTATTTTATAGCCGCAAATTCCAAACAACAACAAAATATATAATTAGAAAAAGTAATTTGGGCTCGCTAAGTGTTTTATCCACTATGTGGTTCTGTCAAAACTACATATACCAACAGACAATAAAAAATAAATGCATAATGAGCATCAACATTGAAATAGGCACAACAAATCTTCAATTATAAAAAAAAATGTTCGTGTACTTTTCTTAGATCCATAGAAATACCTAAATGTTTGGCTACAAGTTAGAACTTGTTTTTTATTAAAACTACACAACAAATTATAAAAAAAGGAGCCAGTTTCATATATTTTCGATACATATGTTGGCCTATTAAAGAGCTTTATTAGTCTATAAAGATAAGTAATTTTCCGAAAGTATTTCTAACTGAATAAATGACAAGAGTCTGTCTTATCTAGAAAAATTGAGAAAAATAAATGAAAATTTGTTATATTTTGCTAAATTTATAAATTCGATATTTTCATAAAATTCAATTAAAGTGAATATTAAATATAAGTACCTATGGTTTTTTTTTTTAAACGTAATACTGTAAAGACTATGTACAAGAAATATACGATATTTAGATAAAAATGCTGGGTATTCATTTTTTATTAAAATGTTATTGGAATTGAAAATGTTTCCCACGCTCTAAAGATTATGTTTTTGCTGACTAACTCAATATGCTGACTTTATATCAATATTATTATTATTATTATTATTATGTTTTTTAATATGAGCATTAATTTTATTTATACGTATATCGTATAATGGTATGTGATATATTCTATGTTTGAATAGACATAAAATGTTTTCAAGCAATAATATACATGGACATTATTCTTTTTTTTATACAATGTTGAGTAACCTAAAAAAATATTTAAAAAATTAACTATATGTAAATAATAGTACTTATGATTTTATGTTTGTCAAAAGAAGGTTGATATACACAGATTTCAATTATTGATAAAAATTTCAAAGTTCTTGGACGCTTCATTTAAAAAAGCTTAAGCAATTCATTAAACATTGGATTCGTTTTTTTTTATACAGAATTCATTATATACCTACAATATTCAGGAAATAGTAACAAATTATTACTAACAATATGATTTTACATGGGGAAACAGTAATTTGAGACAAAAAGTATTAATTTTTATTCAATTTATCATTGACAATATTATCATTTTTCATAATGACGAAGCCACTATATCAATTTACATCATCTTAATTATTATTTTATTATTAACTTTAAAACAAAAAAAGTATATTTCCCACTATAAACGTTCAAATTTTCTAATCAAGCATTAAGATATTCGATTCACTCAATATGCAGCTAATCTAATTTACTGATTTTATTATCTATAATATATTATCAATAATTTTTTTTGATATCACGCGTGCAATATTTTAAAAATTTATTTAAATGCTACACAATAAATGACCTACTAACCTTCATGAACAACTTACAGTGATGCTATATTGTAGATTTAAGTATATAATTTATCATATAATATACTTAAAATTATTTTTAATATACAATCTAATCATGATGGGATACCAGTTAATGTAGAAAAAAATTTTTTTTTTAATCATTAAAAATAATTTCATATAAAAACTCAAGAGCACATAATACTCATTGCATATATACAATACAAATCTATGTACATAAAATTGCATATTATAAAAACCAAAATAAATTGAATTAGTTAAAATAAATCTGCTATATTTAAAAATTTGATAATTCTAAAATACAAATACAAATACCAAATTTTCACTTGCCGCGGTTTATAACATTTTAAGGATATTAATAGTATATAGTATTTAATTTAGGGTTCTAAATATAAGCATAGTTAATGATATAAAATAATTCATTTATAGGGTTTTACATCATAAAACATTAAGATATACATTTAGTAGAATTTATTTTGTTATACTTACATTTAAGTATATGCAGTAAAAGATGTTATACATTTTAATTAATTTGCTTGCTTACATAAATATTCAAAAATTATAAAAATATTTTCATTTCATTTCATTACAGATCCTAATAATTCATTATCATAAATATATAATATGGAAACTAACACATATGAATCACATAAATCACGGGGGCATATAAGATCCTCTTCTTTGGAAAATGCCAATTCATTTATTATGAAAAATACATTGGGTCTACCACTAATTCCACCTGGTCACACGGGAACATTGAAAGCTCGTCATGAGCAAAAACGTTTACGAAACAGATTCGGCAGTCAATCCAACATAGACGATTATGCCGTCCAAAGTAAATCGAAATTTCAAAATTTGCGAAATATGTTCGAAACTAAATTAGATTATGAACAATTACAACTTAATAATAATAATAATAATAATAATAATAATTATCAGCATCAGTTTTCTTTGCAAAATTCACAACAATATTTGACAAATAAAATGAGTCAACAACCATTATCATTGCAATCAATGCAAAAGCTTCAATTAACTCCATCAAAAATTGAATTCAATGAAAATTTGAATATTGTCGAATCACCTGATGCCAAACAACAAATTGATCTAATTAATAAAATCACTAATAATAAAAATAATAATTATAATAATAGTAATAATAATAATAATAATAATAATAATAATAATAATAATAGTAATAATAATATCAATAATAATAATATTAGTAATAATAATCATAATAACATAAATAATAACAATAATTATAATTGCAATAGCAATGGTACACCAAATCACTATAATACTCAATCTAAAGACATTCTTGATCAGGTAATGAAATTGACATATGTACATGATGCATAATCTGCTTAAACATAAAATTTCTTCATTTGCCACAATAACAATATTTAAATACCGTATTAATCAAGATAAACTATATTTTTTTTATTTTTAGTCTAAAAGTCTCCTGAGACCGATTGCATTCAAGCCCATACCATTTGAACCTGATTATAGCATTCCAAATAGATATAATGAACTATGTGATCGATATGGATCAACACCATCATTAGCACCAAATCAAGGACAAAATATGAAATTCGGAAGTGAGTAAGATTAGAATTAATTATTAATTAATTCTAATTTTGAAATATCATTTAAGGTACTTCTGATCTTCGTCATGGTTATACAAATTATTGTACTAATAATTTTATTGCATCATCACGTCGTCGTTGTTCACGCTCATTAAAATTTAATGACAGCATGGAATCTGTTAGACATACACCTGACTCAGATGCTAATATCATTCCAAATAATATGATGTAATTTATTAATAAAATGAAAAAATTCTATAATAAATAGACTATTTAATAATAAAATAATAATGTAAAAATTATTTTATTTTTTATAGAAAATCAAATTCAATTAAATTTAATCAAGATCAGTTTGATATGACACCGTCTCCATCCGATTCTGGTATATCAGAATTAGAAGCGGCATTGAAAGATCGAGACTCTGAATTATCATATTTAAGGCAAACTATGGAGCATAATGAAAAAGTAATATTTAAGGTTCATAAGGTAAAATTTTGTGAATAATTTTTCATTCAACATTTTATTAGAAAGTTTCAAAAATCTTTGTAAAGTGATTGTATTAAATAATTTCAAATACTGGAATAACTAGTCTGTATTATTAATTAATGTTAAATTCTGTAAAAAAAAACCATTCACGAATTGATTAATAAAAATTTTAATTACCTATATTTAATAATTATTTATTATTTCAGGATAAGGAAGCTTATTGGGAAAATGAATTAAAAAGACTGAAAGCATTTTATGAAAATCAACAAAGAGAATTTCTACTTAAAATAAAAAAATTGGAACAAATGTTAACATTACAATCATTTCAATTTAAACAAAATAAGCTGAGATTGTCAGAAAATTCAAATAGAATCAAAGAACAATTTACAGATTTAAGAAGCGAGAATGATTTATTAAGGTAAATACTTAAATAAGTACCTATAACTATGTACCTATAACAATTACATATTATTTTTGCATTGCTTTACAAAAATTAGCTCAGCCAAATATTAGGCTTTTGTTACCAAAAATAATTTAAAAGAATCAAAATTTGAAAAACTGGATTTAAAAAAAAAGTACACATGAATGTGTGGTTCTGTTTATTTTCTACTTATAATTTTTCTTCTTTTTATTGAGACAAAATTTTCCATACAACGTCTGTGTAAAATAGAGCATTACATTATAAAATTTTATCATTGCAGGAGTGAAACAGAAGGATTAAAAACAACCGAAAAAACAATGAGGGACCGTGTACTGAAACTAGAAGAAAAGATAAATGTAATGGATAAATTAATTTCGAATTTGAAATCTCAGCTAGAAGAAAATGAATGGACATTATGTCAGAAAAATGGTGAAATAGCTTTACTGAAAACTCAATTGAAAGAGGCTACGGTAAAATATTTTAGTCATGTTTAAGTTTTTAAAAAAAAAATTAAAAAATCAAGATGTCTGCATGTCTTCATAAATATATTAATAATAAATTTAATGTAACATAATAATTAGTTAATAAAATTTTTGGTAGGTTGAATTAACAATTAGAGATCATGAAATAGTTCACATCAAAAGTGAACAACAGAGTGATTCACAACTTCAGACTGATTTGAATTCAAGTGCAAAGGTAAGCAAATTATTTTTAGTTTTCGTCAGTTCTTTAAATTATGTAATTACCATTATTATTATCATAAAACTATTTCTATTCCTATTTTTAGGACAATTATAAATTGGAAGTTTCTCAACTTAATCGCATCATCATTTTGAAAGATCAAGTGATATTAGCTTTAACTACTGAACTGGCGAAATTACGAAAAGAATTATCTGATCTTGCTATTTTTCATGAATATGGAGAAGAGCCCGCAGGAAAGTATACAAGATTAAAATATAAAAATGAGAATGTTTGCGACCCAGTAGTTGAAAATAAAATTGATGATGTTGAAAATAAGAAATCTTCTGAAAAACCTAATATAGAAGAAACAGAATTAGAATTAATTATTAACTGTTTTAAATCAACGGATACAAGGAAGAATGATAATGATGATGGAGGGTCAGACGAAATAGATTCCGTGAAGAAAATGTCGCAGAAAAAAATTATTTACGAAAAAGGTGATATTATTAAAAACTTGCCAGATGTTACTCAAAATTTTTTAAATACTTCCAATATATTAGAAGAAAATAAGGAATTAAAAAAGCAACTATTAGATTACAAGAAAACATTCGAAATTGAAAAATCTCAGTGGGCTGAAGAAAAGGAGAAAGTTATGAAATATCAAAGACAATTACAAATGCATTACATTAATATGTATCAAAAAATGAATGAATTAGAAAGTAAATTATCGAATGAAAAATATATATATGAATATTAATTTTATTAAATTAAGTATTAATTTAATATGATTTAAAGATGGCTTTTTTTTCTTCTCATGACCAATTCTAAATAATAATTACTTAATTATATAGGTAGTTAAAATCTAAATATCAATTTTTGTTGACTTCTATTTATATAAAAAAAATGAGTAATTACACTTTACAATATCAGCTTAGTCGTAACGTAACTCTTTCAATAAAGTATAGCAAATTGAATTTAATTTTGTTATTGAAGCGTCTATGTTCTATATTACTCTGATTTTTTATAATTCTGTTTTCAAGAAAATTATTTTTTTGAATATCATACTTTAGACTAGAGTCAATCGTAAAAGCCCAATATTTTTACAACTAGAAATTATTAAAATTATTATGTAAACTTTATTATAATAAGCACACATTAGAATAAGTATATTGAAAATGAATAAATTATTTTAATCCAATTTTTATAACTTTATAATATTATATTATTTTATTATTTTCATTTGAAAAGCCTTTAAAAGATGATTTTTTTGCATAAACTAAACTATGCGTAATGCGAATAGAATAAATAGAATAGATATAGTCTCCACCTGCAGTCTTCTAGATTGAAATTAAGTAATTTGTAACGATAAGGTAAAATAATAATAGTTCATCAAATAAAGTGATAGTTTTTAGAATTTATTTTCATAGTTTCTAAAATGTTTTTAAACCAAGTGTATGATTTAATAATAATACATTACATATCATTCTAAAAATTAGGTTCTTTAAAAGAAAAAAAACGTTTTTTTATTTTGTAACACAAAAGCATAAACCTCAAATAAACTTAATTTTCTTTTTTTGATCATCCCTATATTGCATTTGATTTATTTCATAGTTTATCGACATATATTCTTGTCTTGGCATAGTAACTCGCTTAGGTGGCTTCCAGGCATGAGGTTGCCAAGGAGTGTGGTCGAAGTGGTCTAAACATATTTTGTATTTATTGTCTTTGCCATAGTTCCACTCCTGTGCCATCATATTTGGCATCGATATAATTATTGATGGACTCGGAGTATTGCCACCATTTTTTTTTTTAATTGTGATTTTTTTCATTAACTCACCAGAGTTCGAAGAACTAAATAAATATCGAATAGATGGTATCAAAAAATTTTTAAACTGAAAAATAATATTTTTATTTACATATGTATAGTTTATCCGAAATTAAAAGAAATAAGAACATTTTTCACCTTTGATAATTTAGTTAAACTGTTCATTTTGATATAACTAAAAAAATTTTGAAAACTTTTTTTAATTTTTTCAAACACTTTTGATTGGAAGTAAATAATCCAAATGATATATATATCAAAATCATATTGAAGGATAAGTTTAAGTATATTAGTTCGAACTGTCTTTGGTTTAAGTAATTTTAGATCGAATTTTTGGTCTTATGGGACCTTTCTTAATATATTAATGCAAGACAAGTAAGGTTATAGTTACTGTTAACTTTCAGCATTAAAAAGGAAACGAAAGTGAATGAACGAAATCTACATACTTTTATCAAAAATTGTTATTAATGCTGAGATTACGCTGAACAAGGAAATATAAAATAAATACAAAATTTAGTTTAAAATTGTTTGATTGTAAATTTTTAGTATCGAAAAGGGCACGAAAAAAAGTGGCAAATGTTATAGTGTGTGAATAACACATCAATCACGTCACCGGTCCGTTTTATTTTACTTTGTAAAAATGCCGTCAATCATGAAAAAGTAAAATGGCTTAACTACAGCATTAAAAAAGCATCACAAATACTTAATTCAAGTGAAACAAATTGAAAAATTAACACAAATTCCGCTCCGAGGTGGAAATCGAACCAACGACCAAACATGCCATAGGATGAGAGCAATACTACTACACCATCATGGCTGACAGCATTCAATCCTTTAAAACTTTAAAATTTACCTACAGCAGTTATTAGAGGAGAATGATAGCTATAATGTAATATTACTTTTTCTATATATGTACACTTAAAATATAATATTTCACATTAAAAAATTCTTAATCATATTCTAGCCTCGTTGTATTCAATTACAATGGTTTTAATTTGTAATACCATGAGTATAATGTCAACTACGATCTAACAACTACGAACAATCAAAATTAACAAGATACTGTTGAAAACAATACCTACTATTATATGGCTTTAATACTCTAGTATCTAGTAACTGAATATTATTATTTCAGTTAAGCAATTTTAATTAAAAAAAAATATACATGTTTTTTTAAATTTCTTCCTTTTATTGAATTCAAAATTTTCAATAATAATAAATATTTGGAATGGCTTTTAAAAACATTAGTAAATCAATGAGTCCAATCTTATTTGTGAGTATAATCCAAGAGGTTACATAATGTCACATGTAAATTGTTCAAAGTGCAATTTTTTTTTCTTTAGTCTGAAAATAGTCTTAAATCTATACTAAGCCATTTTCTAGAGGATTCATGGAATAGAACAGTTCATTCAACAACTACTACTAGTTTATCAAGCTCAAGAACATATTCGACTGAATCAGTTATGTTTCAAACACATCTTAAGGCACAATTAAAAACTTTTAATATAAATTCACTGAAGTTTTTTTCGAACTGTTTAGTAACAAATAAACGAAAAATTCATGATGATGTTACGAGTTCGAATAGTCCTACTATATATTCAAAAAATGCTGAGAATGAAAAAATTTCCAACATATATTCGATGAAAGCAATTAAAGTACCAATGTCCGAAATTAATAAAAAAACATCAGATAACAATCAAAAATATTATCTTATGAATCAGGCGAAAAATTTTAGTGAAATTAGAAATCATGGAAATAAATTAAATAAGCGAGCCATTGGTGAGGAAGTCAGGGAAAAAATACATGCTTTGCAAAATAAACAAGTAGGAAATAAATTATTAGAATTTTCTCCATTATCAAAAGAATATCCAGAATTTTTATTGAATGACGGTTTACAAAAATCATTAAATTCAGTTAAATCTAAACAACTTAATTTACAATTCGATTATAGAACAAATACCTATGCATTAAAATATCACAAAAAATATTCTAACGAAAATAAATCTTCGAAAAAACTGTCTAGAACTAAGAGCTCATCTGGTGGAAATCGAAATTTCGAAGGATCAATTAAAAATGAGGAATCAATTATTAAGAACATCATAAATGATAATAATAAGACATTTTATAATAATTTAAATAAATCAATAAGCTTAAATAATATTTTTTATTCAAATTTAGGAACTAGTTGGCGTAATGACTTCGAAAAGACTAATGAATCGAATGTTCAACGATTAAATAATAAAAATAATTATCGATTAAGCCGTGATTTAATTACTATGTACACGAGTCTTACGGATTTGCATACAAAACGAAAACATACTTATAACATGAAATATAATTCGGATCGATATGGAGACAACAATGAATTTAAAGAAAAAGAGACGCAAGTAAAAAGTTATCCATTTTCATTTGGATTTAGGATAAAGAAAAAATTTTGGACATTACTTTAAATATTTAGAATAAAATATATATGTATAGCACACTTTTTATACTTATATGCAGTGTGAATTAAATTTTAAGTGATAAAAATAATATATATATATTTTTTCGTTTTTTTTTATTGAAATTATGATTAACTTATATATAGTACTGTTTGTACTGTAATAATAATAAATTATTATTAAAAGTATATTAAGATTGTACGAGCCGCTTTGAAAGCTTAATATTTTTCAAATTTGACTAATTTGAGTAGTAAGTATATTGCATCAAAAAAATGCGTAATATCTATTAATATAACACCGACTATATGACTTATTTTTCTATATATAATGTACTCATAAAAAAAACTTCCCTATATGGTATCTTACAATGTGAAAATAAAAACAAAAATATTACAAAACTAACTAGAAAACTATATATAATAAGGGGAAATCGGAAATCAAATATGTTATACATTATTGTTATGTTGTTATGAGTATGCATAATGGATTTTAATAAAAAAAAATTTCAATGATTTTGTAAATTAAATGATTTTCAAACAAAAATAAAACGATTAAACAAAAATAAACCCTGGTTAGGAACAAAATTAGAAATTTGAATTAATTTTTTTTAGGGATGTTTTTGCAAATCAAATTTCTTTTAAATTTTACAAGTATTTTCATAGCTATTAAAAATTTGCAATCACAAATATTCTGTATGGGGTTACGAATTTATATGGAGCTAGGAGAAATTATTTTTTATTGTGCACTTTTTAGTCCGTTTTGAAAACGTTTATATTCAAATTTGTTTATTTATTTATTATTTATTTTGTCCGAATCCTTGGTAACAATCCGAGCTTTAATTTATTGAAAATTCATTCAATCAACATCTATCTACTCATATAAAAACTTTCATCGAAATCACAATCGGTTTTCAGTTTTGAGTCTTCTTCTAATCGGGGAGTTAATTAGTTTAAAATCGATTACAAATTTTTTATCGAACTGAATAAAAACATATTAAAATTGTTTATTATTAATATTAGGTAGGTGTATCGAATTAGATACATGTAACTTTTTGTTTGATATTATGCTCTTAACAGCAATGAAAATGAAAATAGTATCTAAAATATTTTTGCCCTATTTCTTATCAACATGAAAATATTCATATATATATAAATAACATTTTTATGCGCGCGCACAATTTTGGTTTTTTTTTCGAATATTTTCTCTGTATCTCTGCATACTTGAAATTTGTACTGTTATGATATTATGTGTACATACATTGATATTATGTTTAAAATCTTTGAACCCTCGATAGAGTTTTATATTTTTATTTTAAAATGTTTATAATTTAATTTTCAGTATTGTATACGCATAAAGAATACGTTATGCGCTTGTCACATTCTCATTTATTCGTTCTAGAGTCGTTCTAGTAATATAGTAATTCTAATTTCATATAACTATCTTAATATGTATGGTAGGATACGCCAATTTGGAAAAGAAAATTATTTTATAAGATAAATTTTTAAACTGTTTGGTGGTAGGTGGTAATGTCAGTTTGAATATGTGTATTTTTGCAATAATTATTTTAAAATAATTGCAGATGAATTTCTAAATGTCTGGCACTAAAACTACGATCAATAGTCCTTCCAAGATTTACAAACAAATAACTTAATTCAAGTGTATAAATTGAAAAATTGACACAAATTCAATTCCATTCCGAGGTGGGAATCGAACCCACGACTTTCGTTAAAATTTAATATAATTTTAAGAATTTTTTTTTTTTAAGTTTTAATGGATTTCGATCAAAATTAGTATGTGGTTAGTACTGGGGATTAACAATTGATTTTAATAAAACTTAGTAGGTATATGGTACAGATGTAGAGTGTAGCCGTAGAAAAAGGTCCTGATACTTCATTTATGAAATACAATAGGTATATTTTTTATTGTTGACGTCAAAATTCCTAGTTTATATTATATTCTTTAAATTTTTTTTTTTAAAATATATGCCGGTTGCACTTACACTTTTAAAAATTTCTCTTCCAAAATCCGATATACATATGAACACAATGAAAATTTATACCTACTTCACTTATACAAAAAAAAAAAAAATTAAAACTAAAAAAATTATTGAAATTTTTTTAATCGTCAATTGAATAATAATTAGAAAATTTTGAATAAAAAAAAAAAAATAAAAATAAATAAATATTTTATTTTTTCATTCTTCTTTTGTTGAAATTAAAAATCGAATGACATTCATTATTTTGTATGGGAGATAATCAAATCGTTCCAAAAATGACTTCTTGTTGCTTCGTTTCAAGTTTTTGTGTTTTAATTGTAATTTTTCAATTAATTAAACGTGTAGTGCCATGGTTTTATGAAAATTTAATTGGTCCAAAATTTCTAGGTTCTAAAATGGATCTAAAGAAAATGGGAAAATGGGCTGGTAAGTTAATGTTCTTTATTATTGAAAAAATATATGAGAATTCATCAAACTGAAAAAATATATGCAATTTTAAATTTTAGTGGTAACCGGAGCAACTGATGGTATAGGAAAAGCTTATGCTAAAGCGGTATGTAGATAATTTGTTAAATCAAACCGATCGAGATAACATTGAGTGTTTAGAATATTTTATTTAATAGGAAAATGCATAGAAAAAATAATAATGTCACCGTCACCAAAACTTTTTTAAGGCGAGTTCAAGGTGAAGGACATTAAAATTACAACAATTTCAGTCATATTTTAGAATGATTGCTTAAACATTAAAAAGAAACCTCTTGAAAGAATATAAAAAAAAGCCTTTCACAGAGTTATATATACCTTACCTCCTTGACTGTCCGACCGGTCGATATCAGTGAATATTATAATTTCATAAGAAATGAGGGATAAAAAAAAAGTTTTTGTAGTTAGAATAAACGAAAGTAAAGGAATTTGTTCGTAATATATATTTTTCTAAGCAGAAGTTCGTATAATGTATATGTAATTATGCAGACAAGACACACAAATAAGACAAAATTTTCGAAAACTTTAAGTATTTAACAAAATTATGTTAAAAACTTTTGGAATTACAAAAGTCATGGAAAACGTATGCACTCTTTATATTCAATTTACATATTCACAAAATATTATTTTTATGGCTCTTTCAAAATATTAAATATTCATAGGTATACTTAAATTGTTGATTTATCCATTTCTAAATGAATTTGTAAGTTTATTGCAATTTATTTTTAAAACCATAATAAATAAAAAATATATAAGCGTTCACTTTTAATAAGCGTGAGATAGAATCCGATATCAACTCATTACGAAAAGAATTTTAAGTTTAGTCATATTTTGCACTTTTTAGTTCTTCAATGAAGATAGATATGTGGAGCAAATATCATAATTATTAAACCATTCAGTTTTGATTTTTTCAAATATCCGCAAAACGATGTTGCATAGATTATCTTTGACCTTACACTCATGTTTTACTTTATCCCCTTAAAGTCAGGTTAAACCTCTAACTGAAGTAAATTTTTATCTCATAATTAAAAATTAAAATGTTTTCTTAATTACCTAATTTATTTTAATTTTATCATTTGATTTTTTTTTTTAAATCAATAATTTTACAAATTTTTATTGACTTTCATAATTATTGTTCCAAAGTAAACATAAACGTAGGAATTAAAAAATAATAAAGAACTTATACTCAGCTCTACGGTGTACTTTGTGTCGTATATTGTTTATTAAATTGTAAAAAATTTATTCATTGAAAAAAAAAAATGTTATTTGTATATTTATGACTTTTTTTAAACATTCTAGACTCGTTTATAAAATTATAAAGTTACTAACAGATTTAAGTTAAATTAATTGAATTTTACTTTCAGTTGGCTAAAAAGGGTATTAATTTAGTGTTGATCAGCCGATCAATAGATAAATTAGAAAACGTTTCAAAGGAAATTAGTAAGATTTTTCTCATTTTCTAAGAAATTATTTATTAAGACTCCTTTCTTTTAGCTTCAGTTCATCCAGTAGAAATAAAAATAATTGTTGCTGATTTTACAACTGGTTCAGAAATTTACCGATCAATTGCTGAACAATTACAAGGAATTGAAATTGGAATATTGGTTAATAATGTTGGAATAAGTTATCCAAATCCAGAATATTTTCTTGTAACAGCAGAAGCAAATGAAAAATTTCTACGGGACATAATAGAATGTAATATACACTCCGTTACTCATATGTGTAAATTAATTTTGCCCGCCATGGTTCAGAGAGAACGAGGTGTTATCATAAACATTTCTTCAATGTCAGCGAAAATTCCTAATCCTTTATTGGCTCTTTATTCTGGAACAAAAGCATTTGTTGACAAATTTTCAGATGATTTGAATACAGAATATAAATCAAAAGGAATTTACATTCAGAGTGTTTTACCAGGATTCGTCTGCTCAAATATGACTAAAATCAAAAAGCCAACATTGATGGCACCTTCAGCTGATACTTATGTAGCATCTGCTATAAGTACTTTGGGTTATTCCTATCATACTACAGGATATTTACCACATGCTTTAATGAAATTAGTTATCGATGCAATTGCATCTTTCACAACAGACTCTATTGCTAATAATTATGTCATGAAGCAATTGGTAGCTACTAGGAATAGGGCTCTTCGAAAAGTTGAAAAACAGCAGTAATTCAAAGAAATAAAATTATAATAAGGATTATAATTTACCTACGCTTTCCTTCTTTATTAATATATTACCGTTGAAAAATAAAATAAAATATTAAATTATTTTCATAAAATCTTTTGTGTTTGATCTAAGCAGTAACTTTTGTATTTAATAATTTATCTATAATTTAACCTATAGTAATTGTTTAATTTAAGAAATTACACTTGGAAATGAACAAATTTCTTAAAATTGTTTTTTATTCACATTTCAAGTGTTTACATAATATAAGAGTTATATAAACTTAAAAAGAAATATATAAAGGTATATATAAATTTTAATTTTTGTCCATCTTATAATACATCATGTTTTCTGGTCAATCTGAAAATATCTAATTCTATTATGAATTATGTACATGAATCTGTTCTCAAAAAATATTTTTTTTTCGGAGTTGTAAGACTGCACACTAAAATATGTGCCCAATCGCTTACAAATAAAATAATTTATTTGCCAAAGTTTCTGATGTTGGACGTTTAACGTTTTCTCCAACTAAATATGCCAATTTATGGGCGTATTGGCAACAAGCAGGTACTCTCACAGTTCCTGGCCAATTGTAATACAAAAAACATAATTTATAACTCAATCGTTGGATTATATCTGGTTCCATTTTTGCTGTATCATAAACTACTATAAAATGAGACGGTGTAACAGTACCTTGTCGAACAGATTGTGGAATCAAAAAGAAGTCAAACATAAAACGTCGGGTAATTGTGTGATCTACTACGACACCTGGATTAGGATTCACCAATTCTTTTCCAGAATCGAAAAAGACACGAGTATTAATCCTCTTCTGAACAACAATAAATGTTATTTTAGGTTTATAATTATTTTTTTCAAAATCACACGCTTTTTCTAGCTGCGGTATTTCATAATCTCTGACAAGAGGTAATTGACCATCACCAACGCCATCGCGAAAAATAATTATTTTGTCTGGTAATTTTCCATTTACTTTCTTATAATTTTCCAATGCCATTTTAAGGCTAACACTTAGTCCATTTACAATTTCCTCACTTTTGGTTTGGATAACAGCTCGACTATACCATTTTGTATACTTGGAATCTGTGGATGCTACAAACGCGGCAACTGAATTCCCTTTACGACCAGCATCATGATAGGAATCAATACCACAAATCATTGCATTAGGCAGAGGAATATTGATACTCCACAAGGATCCTACAATATTTTGTATAAATAAAACATTAATTAAAATTAAAAAATAAAAAAATTAAATGAAATAAAAAAAATTAAAAAATTAAATGAAATAAAAAAATTAAATGAAATAAAAAAAATAAAAAAATTAAATGAAATAAAAAAAATAAAAAAAAAAAAAATTCAAGCAAAATAAAAAATCTAAATTTTGATCTAGAAAATATTTTACCTCCAAGTTTACAATTTATTTGTAAAGCAATTTTTTGAACTATCGATCGATTCTTTGCCTCATTTTTTAATGTTCTTGCATTTATTACTTGACTTGGTACTGGAATCTCTGCACAGCATATTTTTTTAATCGATGAGTACCTATCATCACGTGAAGTTGGAACAATTAATACAACAATTTGTGTTTCTGATTTAATACTTTGTCGTAATAATGTCACATATGTATCAGTTCGATCATTTGGAGCAACAATAAGTCTAGGTTTAGAAACTACAATTCCCATCGGTCTAGAATTTCTTTCCATGTGTTCGATAAAATTAGTTGCTATGTTAGAATTTTCGTGCATATAAACTAATACCCAATTGTTTAAGTTAACAACTTCAATCAATTGATTATTAGTCGAATATTTTCCAAAATCAGCATTCACACCAACTGAAAATTTTTTATGAGCAAATGTGACAATTTCCTCTGGTAATTGACGTGCTTTTATATTTTCGACATTATTTTCCAATCTAAGACCCCAATTATCTAAAATTTCCTTAGCTTCTTTTGAACCATTAACATTTGTGTAAAATTTTTTCAAAGCCAGAATTCTTTGATTTGGTGTTACTCGCGTAAAAGTAGCTACATCTTTTAATACTTTGAAATCATTACGAAGCTCATCGCTTAAACCTGTTAAATAACATATTTCCGGTATTAAACAAAATCTTATTTCTTCCATAGATTCTTTGTTTGAAACACGACGTTTTTCAATACTAATCAAAAGAGGTTGCGAAAAATCATTAATCTCAATGTCATAATGAGATTTATAATAATCAATATATTTAATGTCTTTATCTCTAGAGCGAAATGTTGATTGCGGATTGCTATTAAAATCAATGTCATCAATGCGATAAGTTTTATTATTGTATCTAGTCATAATAACTGAACCAATAATGGATTTTTTAATGTTTTCCTATAAAAAAAATACTTTAATTCAGATAAGTAGGTATTATACATTTGTATTATTTTAATTTAATAAACTAAAAATATTGATATTTAGAATAAAACAAACTAAACAAAAAAAAAAAACAATTTTAAAAGTGAAAGATTGTCGAAGTAGTCGAAATTAATGCCCAAATTTGTCTCACAGTGGAGTGGAAAAATTGACGAAATTGAGATTTCTCAAAATTGCTATTATCTGCATCACAGATCAATGAAAAATATCACAATAAAAATTAGGTTAAACTAAGACTATTTTATTTAATTTAATAAATAAAAATTAAAATATTATTTCTCTGTTGCTCTGTCCTCAATCACGCCTAAGCCGCTTGGTGTATTTGGTTGAAATTTTGAAATTAAGTAGCCTAGAGATTCAAGACGATTGATTAAAGGATACTATACATTTTGATCAGATACATAATTTTTTTTTTAAATAATTATCACTTATTAATCTTACTAGTTATGTATATTAATACTTAAAAAATACCTTCTTTTAAAATTCTTCACAAGATAAAGATAGATATGGTGATTTGTTATCTAAAATCATAGTTGCTGTTGTTTTCGCATATAAATTGTGACATGGATAACTCACAAAAGAACGGATCTAACTTATGTATTGAGTATTACAGAATATTAAATAAATGAAAAAATGTTAAATACTTTGTATGGATTAAAGTAAAAAAAAAAAAAATCTGAAAATAACGAATAAAATAATTTTCCTACCTGTTAAATTCATAAAAATTAAATTACGAAAATTTGTAGAAAATAAATATTTGAAATTAAAAAAAAAATTATCCATACCTGAAAACCTTGAGAATCTTTTCGATAGCAATTTTTCATGAATTCCAAAACTGTTTGAGTGCTTAAAACTCGATGTGAAACATCACAGCATAACATAACTCCATCTTCGTATTCATCTACTGCAGTTATGTAGCCTGGCCATATTTCCAACTTATGTTGTGGAATAATTTTCGGAGCACTTGGATCGAATTGTTTTCGTTGACATCGAACATAATTCAAAGTCCTCATTACACGATCAAAAAGTACATTATACAAATGAATGCAGTCTTTTAATGGTTTCTTTCGTTTATAAATCAATTTTATTTCAATTCTTTCTTCTACTTGAATCGACTCAAATATTGTTATTTTATCTGATAACAGTATTGGTAAATATAATGTGGTTCCATCGAATGTTTTTGTTCCCCCAAATTTCTCTTTGTGTTCATTCAATAATTTCATACGAACAGCACGAGAATGAATATTTGGATCAAATCTTACTTCATATTCAAAAACGCCTTTGTTTTTATCTGAATGTAATCGAATGTAATTAGTGGCGGCATCAATAACAACCCCTGAAGTAGAGAAATTCAATCGGAATTTGAAAAGATTCGAATAATGGGGGAATTAAGTAATAAATTATAAGTATTAGGTATCTATCAAATAAATAGGACTGTTGACATAAAAAATAAAACGGAGACCCTAAAGTCTCACGTATAAATAAATCTAACATAAAGCTAAGTAGTCGATAGTTCGAATACCTATATTGAAGACGCTATCGTGAATATGTCTGTGATTTATTTTTACCTTACCTAACCTACTTACCTTTGCCCAACCTTAACGTTTTAGTTAATATATTAAGCAATTCATTAATTACACATTCAAAAAGAAGATACTTAAATAAATTAGTTACAAACCGGCGATATGGATAGGTAGTTACCTATACCTACTAAGGTACTACCTACCAAAATTATTATCATCATAATTTTTATTTTTTTTTTATTAAGTTTAATCTCACCTGCAGTCCCACGTTTTATAACTGGAGCTTCCTCTTCTGTGTCCTGTTGTTGTTTATCATCAATTTTAATATCCTTAATTCCTTCAATTACAGCATCTTTAGATTGCGAATCATCTTTAAATTCTGAAAATTCTGAATCATCTTTAAATTGTGAAACTTCAATTCCACTGCTCGAATAGGTTGTCGCTAAAATTTTCTCACTTCTTAGTACTTTTGATTCATCGAGCATAAATTGTGGTCTGCCGCGACCACTGATTTGTAACGATGGTGATATTGAACGAATTACTGATGAACCAGATGAATCTGATGATTTTGATATTAAATCAACTATCCGACCACGACCAAAAGCTCTGGGCAAACAAAACAATGGGCTGCCATCAAGACCACTGTCACCGGAATCCTTTTCCCTTCCCGCACTACCCCTACCAAAACTACCGTGTTCAGATGGATCTGATGGTGTATCAGTTGAGTCATTTGAACTGCCAGGACCACCATCCTCAGACTGAGATTCGAGAAAATGACGAATTAGATTACCTCGACCGCCGGGATACATTTTTTGTTTTTTATTTTTTTTTTTAAATCTGTAAAAAAAAAAAAATAGTTTTTGTTCCGTAAATGTTCTCAGGATAAACAAAATAGGAATATTTTTAATTGAAAAAAAAAAATTAATTTTCAAAACTCACGTTTTTTCTTTAATTTATTTACTTTTTTTATTTTCGAATACTATTAAAAAATGAATTCAAAGAAACTGTTCGTTCTTAAAATGTTTTTATTACGTTGTCTCTGTCTACGTCACTCTTGCCTAATGTAATGAAATTTGAATTGAAAAACAAAAAAACAGAAAAGAAAAAAGCTTTTTTTTGTAAGCTAAAAAAAATAAAAATAAGACACAACTGTAAACAGCGTCTACTTTATGACAAAATATAAAATATATTTCTTGCAAAGGTTCAACTGGCGCCGTGAGATTTGTCCGCGGGACATTTGTCCGCGATGAAATTTGTATAGAAAACTTCGCGGACAAATGTCATTTTACAAAATGACATTTGTCCGCGATTGTTAAATGACACGCCGCGGACAAATGTCTCAAAATGAGCGGACAAATGACATTTTGCAAAATGACATTTGTCAGCGATTGAATTTTCAAACTTTAGCGGACAAATGTCATTTTGCAAAATGTCATTTTGCAAAATGTCATTTGTCCGCGATTGATTTTTCAAATTTTTAGTGGACAAATGTCATTTTGCAAAATGTCATTTGTCCGCGATTGAAATTTTAAATTTTTATCGGACAAATGTTATTTTGCAAAATGTCATTTGTCCGCGATTGATTTTTCAGTTTTTTTAGCGGACAAATGTCATTTTGCAAAATGTCATTTGTCCGCGATTGATTTTTGTGGGGGGCAGCGGGCGGGCGGGTGGACTGGTGGTTGGTCAGTGGTCTTTTTTTACATAGTGAAAAAAAGTGGCATCTCTGCTCTCGGTTATATACACTTTTAAACATGATGGTTTTTAGAAATAATATAAAATTTAAATTTTTAATTTTTGACTTTCAAGAAATATCTACTACCTCTTCCTGTACTAGTATTAACAAAATTATTTGTTTTATCTAATAATGCAGGTGAAGCAGTAGCGTTGCAGCGTCAACAAAATTTCTAAGATCTAAGAAAAAAAAGCACAATAAGGAAAAAATAATGTAAAAAAAACAATTTTAAATTTGTATGCTTTTTTTTTTAAGTTTGTTTATTATAAATATCTTGTACACTTCGTTATCAAAACACTTTTTAACATCATGCTTTTCTATAGGAATTTTCATATATGTTTATTATTTTTATGCCTTCGAGTCGAGATGCTTTAAATATAGGTATTGTTTTTTTTTTTTCGTAGATGCCTTGAAATTTATATGCCGGAGTTGGTTTTAGGACACTATTTTATATCTTAATTTCAGAATTCACCAAATACATCTATTCTTTATAATACCATACCTATCTACTCAAAGAAGTAGATTATGCACCGGATCGTTTCCCGATAGTGAATAATTGTTCTTTTGATGAAGAAATTTCATAAATAAATTTATCTTGGCTTAGATCTGGATTAGCTAATCCACATAGTTTTTCTTCAATTAGTTTCTTAGATTAGGGTAATGACTGAAAATGCCCTCAAGTTTCTAGGACACGCTGGAGAAAGCACAACATTGTTAATTTAGCTAGGTACCTATACCTATTTAGGCAAAATGAACTACATATCGTAGCTAAGAAATGAAACAACGTATGACATTTATACGTCATTATTTGACAATAGCACCATTCGATTCCTCGTACTCGATTTTATAAGTACAACTACTTTGCAATATTCTTAATGTTGATTAAAATGTGTTTTTTAGATGAAAATTGTACGCTACTTGATATTTTTTCATACGTTTTTTTTAATTTTCAAATCTTTAAATTCAAATTATTCGAAACTATACTTTTCATTATACGTTGTTTCATTTCTTAACAGACGATATTATGTTTAAAAATTTAATTGCGTTTAATTTTTTTTTTTTTTTTAAGGTAATTATTTTATTTATTTTTGGTACTTTTCCGTTAGCCGGGCTCTTTTTGCGGCGAAAAAAAATTTTACGGCGCACATGTATGGCGCGAAAAATGTTAGTAAAAACTTATGGTAATTTAAAATTAATAGTTTTTTCGTGTATCGGGGGACGGCTGCCGCCTCCCCCTAGGGCACCTTTTTTTTTTTTTTTTATTTTGCGAATGGGACGGGTATCCTGTAAATTTCTGCACAACAGTCCCCGTCCCATTCGCATCGCGCCCCCAAGGCAAAATAAAAAAAAAAAAAAAAAAGGTGCCCTAAGGAGTTCGGGGGAGGCGGCAGCCGTCCCCCGATACACGAAAAAACTTCATTTTAAATTATCATAAGTTTTCACTAACATTTTTGGCGCCGTAAATTTGCGCCGTAAAATTTTTAGCGCCGCAAAAAGCACCCGGTTAACGGAAAAGTACCTTATTTTTTTCATATATGAATTCATTTTTTTTTTTTTTTATTGTTTCAAAAGAAAAGGTACATTTCAAAGTAATAAAATATAATTTCATATTCATATTATAAAATACTAAGTAGCTGTACCCGCACACACGTTGTTGTGGAACACACGTTTTAAGTGAAATTTTTGTTGTCAGATTGATGAACAATTATAGGAGCTAGTTATTTTATAAAGGGGCCCAAATTTTTTGTTACGAAATTCGTGTGTTTAATCATTTTTATGTCCAAATTTAAATGAAATCGGACAAACTTTTGAAATCCTCCCCTAGGGTAGAAGGTCAATAAATTTTTTGTTACGAAATTTGTGTGTAATCATTTCCTCTTCTTACGTAACAAATTTGAATGAAATCGGACGAAGTTTTAAAGTCCGCCCCTAGGGTAATAATATTTTTATTTTCTTTTGCTTTCTGAAAATTTTATTTTGTATTAAGAAAATTTAACATTGAGAAACTTTTTTTTGTATAACAAAAGGTTGATAATCCAGAGTTCTAGACTTTTGGTCTGTTGTCCAACTTAAATTTTAAACCCAGAAGAGTAATTCTTTTTTTATTTCATTGAAGCACATGGAACTTGAAATCATGCGATTCAGAACAGCAATTTCCAAATCCCGACTGAATTAAATATTTTGTACTATCATCTATTATTTTATTATTTATTAAATTAAATTGATTTATTTTTGGCAAAGTTTATGATGCTATTAAAAATTGAACACAATGCTAATGAAATCTCAATAATTAATAATAATTGCACAACTTTTTGACTTATTTTCTATGTTTATAAAAAAAAAATAGATTTTTTACTTAATTTATAATTACAAATAAAATAATTTTCTAGCTAATATTTCTGACGTTGGTCGTTTTATATTTTCACCAACTAAATAGGCAAGCTTATGAGCATACTGACAGCAAGCCGGTACTCTCACACTGCCAGGCCAATTATAATACATGAAACATAATTTATAACTTAAACGTTGTATAATATCAGGTTCAATGTTTGATGAGTCATACAAAACAATATAATGAGAAGGAGTTGCAGTACCTTCACGAATTGATTGTGGTACTAAATAAAAATCATACATAAATTTTCTTGTAATTGTATGATCTACAATGAATCCAGGTTTTGGATTTTGTAGTTCATTGTTAACCTCTTGAAAAATTCGAGTATTTATTCGTTTTTGGACGACCACAAATGTTATTTTTGGTTTATATTCACTAGAATGAAGAAAACAACCTTTTTCTATTTGTGGAATCTCATAATCTCTAACCAAAGACAATTGACCGTTGCCAACACCATCACGAAAAATTATTATTCTATCTGGTAATTTGCCATTAATTTTTTCATAATTTTCTAAAGACATTTTCATTGCAACTTTTAATCCATTAACAAGTTCTTCTTTTTGAGTTTGAATAATGGCACGACTATACCATTTAGTATAGGTTGAGTTCATAGAAGCAACAAAAGCTGAAACAGAATTTGCCTTCTTTGCAATATTATGATAAGAATCAATGCCACAAATCATTGTATTTGATAGTGGTATTTTCACTTCCCATAAAGTTCCTGGAATTAAGAAAAAAGAAAATAATTGATTTAGAATAAAATAATATCCATGAAAAAAAATTGGGAGCAAAAATCAGTGAAATTAAGTTCCTAAGTAAGTACAGTTTTTTTTTGCTCGCAATTTCTAAAACATACTTGCTTAATTCAAATTGATTAAAACTTACCACCAAGCTTACAGTTTATTTGTAGAGCAATTTTTTGTACTATTGAACGGTTCTTGCTTTCATTTGCCAATGTTTTTGCATTAATAACTTGACTTGGAACCGGAATTTCTGCACAGCATATTTTTTTTATTGTTGCGTATCTGTCATCTCGGGAGGTCGGAACAATCAAAACAACAATTTGAATTTCAGGGGCAATATTGTTTCTTAATGTGTCGACATAAGTCTCCGTTCGATCATTATTTAATATTAAAATTCTTGGATTTGTGACTTGTATTCCCATAGGCTTGGAGATTTTTTTCATGTTTTCGATAAAATTGTGTGCTGTTCTCGAATTTGAACTTAAATGAATCAAAATCCAATTGTGTAAATTAACAACTTCTAACAATTCATTACTAACACAGTGTGTTTTAAAATCCGCATTAATACCAACCGAATAATTGTTTTTAGAAAAATATACTCTTTCTTCGGGCAACAAGCGTCCCTTTAGACGTTCAACATCATTCTCTAATCTTAATCCCCAAGCTGATAAAATTGTTTTAGCTTCAATAGAATTATTGATATTAGTATAAAATTTTTCTATAGCTAAAATACGTTGATTTGGTGAGACTCTAGTGTATGTTGCAACGTCACGCAAGACTTTATGATCTTTTCGAAATTCGTCACTTAATCCAGTTAAATGTGTTATTTCTGGTAATAAGCAAAAAGTAATTTCTTCTAAAAAATTTTGATTAGCAATTTTACGTCTTTGATAACTTTTCAGCAACGGTTGATATAAATCTCTTATTTCAATATCATAATGTGATTGATAATATTCTAAATATTGGACATCTCTATCTTTCATTCTAAAAGTTGATTGTGGATTACTTTTAAAATCAATATCATCAATTCGATATGTTTTATTATTGTAACGAGTCATAACAATCGATCCGATCAATGATCGCTTAGCATTATCCTAAACAAAATAAATATATAATCAATAAAAAAAATCTCTACATTTTTCTTACGACAAATTAAAAACAACAATTTAATTCTATATTATGTGACTCAAAAAAAAAACAAAAATTAGCGAAATTACGGAAGAAAAAATTAATATTTAGGAAAAAGAAGGGTCGGTAGCTGGTGTTAACAGTTACAATCATTTTTATCGTAAAATTGGTATAAAAACTTTCAGCGTTTCACAGATCTTATAATGTTAACTATTTTAAGAAGTCAAATTAAAAAGAACCACCTGAAATGAAACTGGATCATTTCTATTGATTTGTGATAAAAATTCTAAAACTGTTTGAGTGCTTAAAATTCGATGTGAAACATCACAGCACAACATAATTCCATCTTCGTATTCATCTACTGCAGTGATATAGCCCGGCCATATTTCCAATTTATGTTGTGGAATAATTTTCGGAGCACTTGGATCGAATTGTTTTCGTTCACATCGAACATAATTCAAAGTTCTCATTACACGATCAAAAAGTACATTATACAAATGGATGCATTCATTTAATGGTTTCTTTCGTTTGTAAATCAATTTTATTTCAATTCTTGCCTCGGCTTGAATCGACTCAAATATTGTTATTTTATCTGATAAAAGCATTGGTAAATATAATGTGGTTCCATCGAATGTTTTTGTTCCCCCAAACTTCTCTTTGTGTTCATTCAATAATTTTATACGAACTGCACGAGAATGAATATTTGGATCAAATCTTACTTCATATTCAAAAACTCCTTTGTTTGGATCTGAGTGCAAACGAATATAATTACAAGCTGCGTTCACTTCAATACCTAAAAGCAAATTCAACTCATTTAATCTCACAAATTTATGTAACTAATTTCTTTTTCGTTATTAGATAGAGAATAGGTAGGTAAATAGATACCTTTTTAGTTAAAGGAAATTAGAATGAAATTTGAAAATTTTTGAGATTTATTTAAGAGTAGGTACTTGCCATATATTATTCCCATAGGTAGGTTTATATTACCATGCCTACCCATCTAAGTTTATTAGGTAAGTAGTTCATACTATTTAGACAACCTAGGTATCTACATCTAACTTTCTTAACAACTTTAATATAAGTAACCTTTAGTTCCTTTTTTAATCACGGGCTCTTCCTCCTTTTTTAATTGTTTTTCATTTATTTTTGAATCTGTTCCTAAATGTTTCGAAACCTCTTTTGATTTACTTAGTTGTTTGTTAACCAAAATTTCATTAACTCCTGAAGATTCGGAATATTGAAGAAATTTTGCTCTACCACGTACTGGATTATGACATGCCAATATTGGTGTAGCTGGTAATACACTTGTTGAACTTTCGGATGATCCGGTCTTAAGGAATCGACCTCGACCTAGACAAATAATTTCTTTTCGTGATTCTGTTTCTGTACTTAAAATGTCAGAAGAGCTTGAGACACCACTGTCATCATGTTTTATTTTATAATCACAGCCGCTATCATAATTACTGGTGTTTCCAATTTGTGATCCTCGAGGATCTGCTTCTTCCAATCCATGGATTTTCGTTAAATTTTGCAGTAAAAGACCACGACCTTTGCCTTTATTTTTTTTTTCCAAGGAATTTTGCATTGCCAGGTAGATATATTTTTTATGGTGGGTTCAGTTTTGTTATTGTAATGAAAACGTATTATGAATATCAAGATGAAGAAAACTAATTTATTCCTGCATGTTTTTTTTTGTACATTATACCAACATTGTGATGCTTTATATTTTATGTTTTATGTTGTATGTTATTTCTAAAAATAGAAATTTGTATATAATAAAGATAAGAACGAAACTAAAAATTAAAATTAAAATAAAAAAAACTGTGGTCAAAAGTAAAAGAGACGATGTCGTGAAAATTCGACAGTTTTATAAAAGTTGATCTTGAAATTCGGCGACTTCAATTTTTTTCCACGGCTCGCATCGCCGTCGTCGTTTCTTTAACCAAACATTCACTCTAAGAAAAGCGTCACGAAAGCATATGGCAGGCGAAGTTCATAGCTTATGATGGCGCCGTGACATTTGTCCGCGGGACATTTGTCCGCGAAGTTTTCCATACAAATTTCATCGCGGACAAATGTCCCGCGGACAAATGTCACGGCGCCAACGTTTGCGTCGCGGCCGTCGCGTCGAGTTTGCCCAGGCGGTTATGCTTTATGTGTGAAATGCAAAATCACAAAAATTATTCTCGCTCACTTCTCAGAGATTATGAAATATTGCCCACCAGATGCATTGCTCACTGCACTGTGAATTGATGTGATGCGGAAACCCTAATGGTGGTGAATTATTTGAGGGATGATGATAAGAGGTGAATATATTTTGATTTATTTTTTTTCATTTGACATTTTATGAATTTGATTATTTTTGAAGAGGAAGGTGACAAAAATACAAAACTAAAGAATTTTTCTTATGTAAGTTAATTAAAAAAAAAAAAATTATAATTAATTTAATTTTTTTTTATATTACATTATTATTCTTCTGTACGTTAAATTTGGCATTAGTTTTATTTTCCAATAATAAACTACCTATATGTATCCAATCCAAATTCCAATCCATCCATTCCAATCCAAAAATCAGCCAAATTTCTATTCGGACTAATGTATAGGTATACCTGAACCTACTTTCTATAATTTTAGTAGGTAGGTAGGTAAGGTGCATGTACAACCACCGTAGATTAATTCCCTATTAGTATGTATAATTTTTCTGTAAAATAAAAAAAAAACTTTGGAGAAAGAGTTTTGTTTGGTTTTTTTTTTTTTTTTGTGAAAACAAAAGTTGATTGATTCTTGAATAAAAGTAGGCTACCCTTCCTCCCTAACAATAATTTAATATTCTATGCAAAAGAGCATTAAATTTAAGTAGGTAGGTATACCTACCTATGTGTTTTCCAAGTCAGTGAAAACCGTACATACTAGGTGTATATTAATACTCTTGATCTTATATCAATTATTCAATTGTATGTCCGTATTTTAAAGTCTTTTTTTTTTTTCTTTTTTTAAAGTCTTGTTTGATTTAATCTGTTTTTTTTAATTAATTTTAGATTTTTTGATGGCCAAAAGTGCTATCGCAAAAAATTTCATCAGACGATACGGTGCAGTGATTTTTTTCCCAAGTTTTACATTTTCAACAATTTTAGCAGATTTCAATCATACTAGAAATTGGAAACGCAACCAAAATTTATTATTGAAAAAATCAGAAATAATAAAAGATTAAAATGGTTTTTGGTATAACAAAACAATATGTGTGGGCTTTGCTTCCAATTAGTGCATTTTTTGTTGGAGCATTTTTGGATAGAAAAGAAACTGAAAGAATGACGCGCTTTAGGGATAAGAGCGCATTATATGGCAGAACATTAAAATCAGGACAATCACCGTCATGGTAGTCATTTGAAAAGAAACATAAATGTAGGAAAATTTGTTATAAAATATGAAGTAAAAAAATTATGAAGTAAAAATTTGTCAAATTGAAAAAAAAAAGTCTTTGTACCTTTTTTTGTGTGTGGCTTACTTACTGAGAGAATGAAAAATTTATTTGAGATTTATTCGAGAAAATTTTCCTTCCAAAAATTAATAAAAATTAAATTTTTTGTCGAAATTTTTGCGTTTCAAGCAATCACATTTATTTTTTTGTTTTAAGGCATACATACATATTTAACTCATATTTAAAATTCAAACAATGATGTGACTGTCAGTTTTTCTCAAAGCAGATAATGATTTTCTTTGTTTGCTTAAACGACACAACTTATTAGTGTCTTTTACTGAATTTCTATATTTAAAATTTAAATTCTCATTGTTGGATTGCTTATTCATTGAAGCCAATAGCTCGAATGCTGCTCTTTTATTTTCCTTAGTCCAACATTGAACCAGTTTGTTATGATCAACTTGTTCAACAATTTTTATGTTCTCAATTTTATGAGTAGTAATTGGATTAATTGCTTCATCATCAGTGTTATCATTGTTCACTTTTTTTAAGTTAGAATTTTTTAGAATAAGAGTCTTCTTATCTTTGATATGTTTTAATTTAAGAATCGGCAATATAGACTTTCTTTTATGATTATGATCAAATTCCTTATTTGTTTTACTTAAAGCGCTTGAGCTGTTGATTGAAGAATTTTTTTTTATAGTACCATTATGTTTTGGTACGTTATTTTTTAAATTACAATTTTTTTTTGGTGATTTAAATGTAACAAATTTTCTTTCTAATGATTTGTTTGAGTTCTTGTACAGGGCAAGCTCCACTTTAGCTATTGTGGGCTCACATAATGATTCATTGGGTTCAATAGAATCAAAAGTTTCGTTCAAAGATATCGGACGTTTCTTTTGGTGCCTAACAACATGTTTATGATGATTACCGAATTTATTTTGTTGATCTAAAAAAGGAAGACCATCACGAGTTATAGTTTTTCTGAGAATGGGTTTTATTTCAACTCTATCCTCATACGGGGTATGCTCAAAATTTTTAATTAGTTTATCAAATTCCTTTTTTTTCTCATTCATCGAATCTTCAATATTGCAAATTGTTTTTTCCCGTTCATTCAACTGTTTCTCTTTTTCAAACAGACTAATTTCTTTTTGACGCAATAGAGCTTCTCGAATTCTTAGTTTTTGAATACGATTTTGTAATTCAAATTTGAAAACATTTTCTGTGAGAATATTAGGATCTTTCGAACTTTTTCGGTAGGATATGTCATGGTCCGATTTATCATGTTTTGGTATTAAATTTGATTCAGAATAAGTTTTAAAAATTCCAGAACCAAATAGCTCGTGCCGTAACTCTGGTGTACTGATTGATAAGTTTATTTGTTTAAAATTTTCATTTAATGAAAAATCCAATCTTTTTCCTCTCATTTCTGCACGGGGTATTAAATTTGGATATTCATCAATATAGTCAGTGCCAGTGGTGTTTTTGATTAAGTTAGAATGCCGCAGTATTAAATCAACACAAGGCCGTGTTAAACTGTCCATTTTTAACATATAAGTGATCATTTCTTGTAAATCGCTAGAATAATAATTAGGTATTTCAATGAAAGATCCATCAATTATGTTTTTTAAAAGATGTTGAAATTTTCTCCCATTAAACGGTGGCTTCAAGGAACACATTTCATAAATTAAGCAACCTGATGCCCAAATATCAGATTTTGTATTATATTTTCGACCATTAACAATTTCTGGGCTCATATAGTACGGGGTACCAACCATGGATTCAGTAAAAATTTGTTTTCTATTTAATATCTTAGCCAATCCAAAATCTCCAAGCTTAACATTGCCTTTAGAATCAAGGAATATATTAGCTGGCTTAATGTCTCGATGTATGATAATGCCTTCCTTCATTTTATTGTGACAAACCTAAAATATAAATATTAAATGAAAACATTGTTAGGTGAAAAAAAAATTAGGAGTTTTTAGCCAAAAATTATTATGGTTTTTTACTATCGACGTACCTATTTAAAATTCTTAAAAAATTTTAATGTCTTTTACATACTGAAACTAAAATTGCAAATTTAAAAAATTTATGCAACGATCTTAAGCCAACGTTATAGAATTCGTATTATTATTATATTATATAAAATTAAATAAAGCGTTAAAGAATTTATTTTGATGTTGTTATAAAAATAATTATACCTGCAGTGCTATGCAAATCTGATTCAAAACTCTCCAAATATATTTTTCTTCGAATTGTAATTTATTTTGACGACATTTTTCAATCAATCTACATAGATCACCTCCTTCGCAATATTCCATAACAATAAATAATAGATTTTTCTTGTAATTTATATAGTGCTCGTAATATTGAACAATATTATCATGTTTGAATTGCCTTAGGACATTTATTTCAGATGTTATGATTTCTTTTTTATTATTGTCATTATCTGGATCATCAAAATCAATATATTTCAAAGCATAAATTTCATTTGTTTTTTTATGACGTACTTTGAAACATGTGCCAAATGAGCCAGTTCCAATAAAACATATAATTTTATAATCTTTTAATTCTAACATGACTGTGAAATGAAAATTTATCCCTGTTTTTTTTACTTTATTAAATTATTTCAGTTTTTTTTGTTACGCCTGATGTAATTATTGTAAGTTGACAAAATACTCATCACGTTTAGTTACTCGAAACACCAATTCTAAAAAATATAAAAATAACAATAATTTTGCAATATTATATCAATATTTACTACAGCTTTTATCCTATGTAGTCTATGTTAGGATATTAACTTTCCTTTGTATCATATATCTAGCTATATCAAACATTTTGTTCTTGGAAATTTTTTGAATTTCAATATTTATGTTTTTAAAGTTTATAGAGGACATATCTTAACGATGACGGCCCCACAGATATCTTCAATGCAATTTTATCTTATATCATATTTCTTAATTTAAATTTCATAAAGTATTGTTTGTTCCCTACTTCTAAAAAAATATTTAATTAATATTTTTGCAACTCAACCTGAACCTTCTACACTACCAAACACCTACCACTTCAACAGTTAAAACAAAACTAACAATTCAATTCAAATTAAAAAATTTCAAATAGTACCAAACAAAAATTTTGTAACTGACTTTTCTCACTGAAATTTACAGAAAAAAAAAGAATTTATTGAGCAAAGCAAATGCACAAATATATCTTTTTGATTTTTTTTAAACCGATATTAAAATATTTTATTTTTAGCAAGTTCCTTTTTTTGTGTATCTACCTGCAAAGAAAAATCTTTATGTTTAAAAACATTTAAAGATTTCAATTTTCATTCGATATAAAAGTCAATATGATTAGTTTTCTATATAGGTACCTACCTATACTTTTATTATGTTGTCGCATCGAACCTTTGTCGGTTTTAGTAAAAAATTAATTAGAGGAACGAATCATTTAAGTATCTTAAAAAAAATTTCAAAACTGATTAACAATTTGTGTACAAAAATTTTAATAAACTTTTTTGGACTTCGTTATTAAATATTTGGTAGTTATTCATTCGTTGCTGGCTAAGGCTACGGAATGTTGAAAGCCTGCAACTAGATAAAGAAAGGTGAGTACCCAACTGAATTTATTTAAAAACCTGCTGTCTAGCCAACCAATAGTATGTTTTAAATAATTATCGAGAAACATTTTAATATCACTAGCACTTGAAACTCTTCTTTTCTTATAGGCTTACTTTTTTTTTTATTGGCAACTAAGTAGTTGGGCAAATAAAAAAATTGCCTGAAATTTTTTACACCGTACACTAGAAACTAAACTGACTAAAAAGTTGTTTCAAAAAAATTGCTAGTACGCGTATACTTTGATTTAAAAAAGAAATATATTATGAAAAATCAGTCCATGTGGTCAGTAGCAGTATATACAAGGTTTGTATGGATAGTCCGGATGAAGATTTAATAGATTTAATATTATAATGAATAAGTTTTTGAAGTGGAATTTGAAACCACTACGAAGTATAAATTGAAGGTCTTTATTTTGCCTTTTTCTAAGTAAAGATTGTTTGTTTTTTTTTCAATTCATGCTGTTATTTTTATAAACACAAGTGGTTTTAGTTTCTCCTGATCTTTTATTTCTCTTTTTTTCTTTAAGTGAATCATAAATCTCTTCATCAAAATATTGTGCCCATATAATATTATGCTGATTGTTGTACGCATACTATTATTATAAATGTAATATGTACTAAATAATAGATATATTTTTAAGTAACATTATTTATCTGTTTCGCTGATTGTTCAAAATCAGTATAGAATCGTCAAAAAATATTTATATAATTGTGTAAATTGTAGAACACACTGGTATTAAGTACATATATATTTTGATAAATGATTTTTGTCTTTTCATGACCGATTTCCTCTTTGTTAATAGTATACTTACATAAGTATAATGGACTACTATAATTATGGAAACTGGGTTCAAAACGTTCTTATAATTGTTTTTAGATGAATTGAACGATTATCTTTATCAGTTTTTCGTTAGACAATACCCTTTTTATGTCATGTTATTAAATGAAAACCTTTTAAACTTATTTTACAATTATCACGTACTTACATTATGATTATCACGTACATAGAGCTAATGCGTTACAGTAGGTATGAAAATTTAATGTGTGTAATAAAGTGTAATCAAAACTTTGAGCACTAACTGCTAAAATTTTTAACTTCAAGACTAATAACTTATAAAACTTAAAAATATTTCATATATTCATTTATTTTTAATTTTTTATTTATGTAGTCAATCATGAACAAGCAACATTATTAAAAATATCTGAAATAGATTGAAGTTATAACAGAGTTTTTTATACCCTAAAGTTACCTGTATGTACACAAATATTAACATATATGGTTAGGTAATAAATCTTAATTAATACATACAGGAATATATTGATAAGTTATCATTGGGTCAGTAATTTAAAAAATTAGGCAGTTTCATATGAAATATGTACCTAATTATATATTACGTAATAAATTTTATTTGCATGAACTAGTATCATACATTAAATGATATCTAAAAAATTTAAATTTTCATATCACATAAAATATTCTAACAATTTATAAATATTTTTTACTAGATATATTTTATAGTCTATATCCCAATAATTTATATTTCAAATTTAAAAATATTCTTATTAAGTGAAAAATTTTAAATTCAGGTAAATTTATTTTTTTTCATATTTTTTTATTTTTTATTCCTGTCACAGTGTAATGGTCCAGAAATTTCAAAATAATTGTTGTTTTTAATATACTATGAAAAGAAACTTAAAAAACCAGGTAATATTAGTAAAATGAAGGTAAAAAATATAGTTGAATAAATAATATATTATTTAATAATATTTTAACAAAATTTCATCTTTTTTAGAATATTAATAATAATTTTTCCACTTCATCATCAACGTTATTATCTACGAAACATATATTTTTTAAGTAAGTATATATTCAATATTAGGTATAAGTCATAATTTGAAATGGTTCGTAATTTGAAATGCTTCAATTTTACCCATGTATTTTGGAGAGGCGAAATTTCCTCAGTTTAGTTGTATAAAGGGGCAGAGACTCGCGAAAAGACCGAAAAGACCTTTGATCGCGTAGCCATAGATTTAGTTGCGAAAAAGACGTTTAAGTTCCTGAAGCACTGCAAGCACAAGAGAAAAGGCATTTGCTTGCGCAGCCATACTTTTATCCCTGAAATATGAAGTATCCTTCAAATTTATTTAAAATTTTTGAGTTGAAATAGTTTTTTTTTAAATAATATAATTGTCCATCGTTCCACTTATGGACGAAGAATTTTTCCAAATCATAAATTACGACAAATTCAAAACTTTATCATTAGGATACGTCCGACGAATAAGTTAGATTTAACATATTGATTAAAAATAATTTTATGAATAATATTTTACTATATGTACTATATTCTTCTAACTGATTCTTGATAACATTATTTATTTAAAGTTCCAATTTTGTAACGCCTGATTCTGAAGATTCAACAGCTCCAACATCATCATCAACGGGTAAATTGTATTTTGAAATATGTGAATGAAGATGTTATTTAACGTTATTATTTTTTTTAGCACGAAATCTTGAATCCAGAAAAAAATATAATCATCAATTTCAAATTAAATTAATCAATCCACTAGAAGAAGAAATGTCAGATGAAAGTGAAAATATCGAGTTATCTCTGGCAGAGATCGGATATAATTCAGTTGAAATAGAGGACTGGGATCAGATTGTTCAACCTAAAAAGCCCGATTTAATGGAACTAATATACGAAATGATAACAACGTATAAAAAACCAGATGTTCGTATTATTATTGACAAAACAACATTTAATTGTCACAAAATTGTTTTACAAGTTTATTCGAAATTTTTTATGGATTATGAACAAGAAAATGATGAATCAATTGTTGTTTTGCCTGAGGACAAAGTTTCCCCAGCCGCATTTATAATGGTATATAAATGGATGCTATCTAAAGATCCCAAGGTTCATAGAGAGGGAATTTTGGAATTATTTAATGCAGCTTCTTTTTTAAAAATACAGGCATTATTAGATCAATGTTGGGTTTGCCTTGATGATGATGAACGTTTCAGTGAAGATGCTGCTTTCTTAATGTATCTTGAAGCAAGAAAGTATAAACATGAACTTATACAGCAGTTGATGTTAACTAGAATATGTAAATTCTTTTTAACATTAGTGGCATCTAAAGAGTTTTTGGAAATGAATATAACAGAAGTGTGTACATTATTTAGATCAAATTCTATAGGGGTTTACTCGGAAGCTGAGGTAATTATAAATAAATCATTTTCAAAAAAACATCGTAAAAGTGTTATTAGTATTACAATAATTAAATATATTACAATTATTGCGATTTGATCATTTTAATTGGTATCGTTAGAAATGTTTAAAATTATTTTTCAAAATAGGTTCTAATGTCTGCAGTTCGATGGTTGAATTTTAATTATCCCCAACGTGAACGTTATATTCTTGAAGTTGTAAAATGTATTCGGTTTGGATTGATGGCACCATGGCAATTAGTTGAGTTACGACGACATACCTCTTCACCAGAAATTCATCGTGTTGTTGAACATTCAGCTGTACGATCAATGATTGATGATGGGCTCTCGTATGTTTATTTATTTTGAACCGATTTAATTCAATTTCTTGTATATAAATTGATGGTATTTTCTTTCTAGATATGTCACAACCAAGCACTATTATAGTAATAATGAACAAGATTATTTAAGTGTCCTGGAGCGATTACAACTTTCAGAACCTGTAGATCGGCAATGGATGCGTGATAGAACCTGGGAAACATATGATAAATGTCCGAATAAAAATATAGTTACTTATCAAATGTTTTTGGAATATCTGGAATATATACTTAAATCTGGAAAAAATCATTGGAAAACCCTAGAGCTGAACGAGGATGGTCCCTACAAAGATTATTATTTTGATGTACGTAATGGTGATACCAATTATCTAGATGAGTTTTGTAAATCAAAAAATATTAGGAATAAATGAATTTTAGTGCCAACAAAATTAATAATAATAAATGTAACATTCTCTACGACATAATATATAATTTATGTCTAATATAATTATATATTTTTTTTTATGTAATATTACCCAAAATAGTATTAAAATAATTTAACAAAAAAAAAGTAAGAAACAAAAATAAAGCTTGAAATTCTCTGTAGAAAATCAATGATTTTTCTTTTGGACAAACGATTTCAGTTTAACGTTATATTTTTTTGTAATAATATATATAATAATATTATGTATATGAATGTATAAGTAATTGATTTCAGGATTTCTAAGTTTCATAGACATTGCTTACCTTAGGGTTAGGTTAAAGAGTTGGCATCGTTGGCCCAGCGCAAACCTATTGCCTTAGGTTTAATTTAGACATATATTTTTCCCTTGAAGAATTTCACAAGAAAAAAACACTGGTTCAAACACAAATACCTATATCACAATATAATATTGTATTATTGAAATATACTTATCATTGGGATTTCCAATGATAGGAAATTGAAAGTGTGGATTAGAGTTCTGTGAAGAAAACTGGAATCATTCTGAATATGGAAGATGGAAATTCAAAAAAATAAATAAATAAATAAATAAATAAATTTCTTAACATTGGTAATCCAAAATGCAAGTATATTTTAACATAATATTGAATTTGTAAGTTGGAAAAATTATTAATAAATTTTTTTTTTTTATTTCAGAATCCAAATCCATCTTGGAAGCGTGATCAATTTACTGAAATTCCAACTCCCAGGTTAATGGGAATTAGTTTCATAGGTAAAAAATTATCTCATTTCTGAGGAATATTTGTTACAGAAGTTAGAACTTTTTTTTTTTTTTTTTCAAAATTTTTTAGAAATGAGAGCTCGAAATTCATTACAGATTAACCAAAGTAATTACGAAAAATCACATGCGAAACAATTTTCAACAAATATATTAGGTAAAACTGAATTAAAAAAAGATGAAAAGAACTACTGTCAAGAACATAAACAGAATAATATAAGTAAACATTTTTTGTTTATTAATAATAATGTAAGCTTCTTAAAAATTGCTTCCTAAAATAATCAAAATTATGTTCATTATTATTATTATTATTATTTTTTTTTCATTTTGAATAATAAGATAAGAATGAATTTCTTCAGGAACGTGGTGATGGACATTATTATAAATTGGCTGCATCTAGTATCAGCGAACCAAAAAAACCAGAACCTTTTTTGTTAAAAGATTCAAGAGATTTAACAACAAAAAAATTATCAACAAAAACAGTTGAAAAAAGAAATACGCCATTATCATATTTTACTAAAGAAGAATCTAAAAATGTTTTATCTAAAAATGTCACATCTAAAAATCTTACATCAAATGTATTATTCACAAACGAAAATCCAAATGATAGTGAATTAAAAAAAATTGGCTTTGAATTGAATAAATTTTTCAATATTAAAGGAAAACAATTGAGATTAAATGAATTAAATTGGTATACATTCTTTATAGTTTTTTTTTTTTTTTTTTAAATTTTATTAATTTATCTAGAAATAAATATTACATAGATACAATTTGCTAACGAAGACCAATTATTGCTTATTTCAAGTCACAACTATATGCAATTAGTTGTCATTTAATTTCGTAAATTTCGAGTATAATTATAATTAAAATTTAGATTTTATACATCCCCAGGGCATACTGAAAGATAATCTGAATTTAATTTTTTTTTATTATATCGAAATTAGTTACATAAGGTATATTACTATTTGGTTTTTGTAAATAAATTGAACTAAATAATAATTTTAAAGTCCTTTTTTATTCTCAAAAAAAAAAAAATAAGATAAATCAACTACATGTTGGCTATTTAAAAAAATAAATTAAAAAAGGGTCACCCTAGTATTATTTTTCCATAAAAATTTATTTTTTAATTAGATAGTATATACTATAGTTATAGTTATGATATTAATAAATTAATGATAGTATTTTATTAAATTTTGTAGAAATCTTGAGGATTGTCGTGTATTTATTTTCAATTCGTAATGTGAAAATTTAATTATCAATTTTATCCTTAACTATATTTTAAGTTCATTTCAATTAATTTAGGTTTTATTTTCATATTGAAAACAAAAATAAAAAAATTCAATTGATTTTTTTTTTTATTGGGTAAATTTAATGTTTGCATTTTCATTGAAGAGTTTTTCTTTTTTTTTTTTTAAAGCTATTCTAATTTTCAATTAAAAAATATATCACAATTTTCAATTTCCGTAAAATGCAAATTTCCTCTTTAATAAATTTTCATTTTATTATCATTTTTTTTTCTGATCCTTTTTATACCCATCGAATATTTTTATTTTTTTTTTATTTTGTATTTCGCTAGAAAAAATTTTCAGTCAATAAAAAATAATAAAAATAAAAATAGAGAAAAATTATTTTATTATTTTATCCTCTATTTATTACATATATAAACATATGTATACAATATACATCCAAATGTACGTATTTAAACATTTTTATTTTATTCTATTCCTTTTTTCCGACAATTTTTTTAATTTTTTTTTTATTACAGCTGTAGCACTAGCGGTAACAAAAAGGCAAATTTTTTATTATTTGGCGGAATTGATCCATATTTTCATCATAGGCAATTTCATCAAAAAGAATGTCATGAAAACGAACAAATATATGATATTCATCAAAATGGAAAAAATGTTTTAACATATAGTTTTAGTAAAAATAAATGGTTAAATATATCATCTATGCCAGGTTCAAGACATCATCATTCGGCTGTATATTGTAATGGTAAAATTTATGTAATCGGTGGTACGAGACCAGCATGTGAAAATCAAAAATCAGTAAGAAATTTTATTTATTTATTTTAAAAAAATATATATTTTTGACACAGAATAATAATGTGTTTCTTAAAAAAGAAAATATAAAAAAACACATTATGTACCTATAGGTATATAAATAAAACAATATTTTATAATAGAAAATTCAGTGAATTGAAATTTGTTGAATACAATTTGTTGATTCATTATAAGGTTTTTCTTTTATTTTCCTATTTTTTTTTTTTTAAATAAAATTCAACATTCATTGGTAGGCACAATATAAGGTAATTGATTCAATAATATTCTAGTTGTGTAGTTGAATAAAATATTTGTTTGTATAAAAATGATTATAAAGTGTCCTGGTTTAAAGATTCTGTACCTTAAACTTTCCACTTTGAAATATTTTGTTATATACCTATCTATATGTATTTTTTTATTATTGACCGATTCCTATGTAATGCATATAAAATTTCTAATGTTCTCCTAACAAAATTTTGAGAGTTGTTTTTCAGTCAACAAATATAATAACATCTATATAGAAATTATTTCCGGTGATCAAAATAATAAATTTATCGATTAAAGAATCTTAATAAATCCGGAAAATGAGAAGAAGTGTTCAGCATAATTTATTATTAAAAAACCTTTTTCAGAAAAATAAACATTTTTTTTTTTTTAAACTAATGTTTAGTGAAATTATTTTTAGTATTATGAAAGCCCATAAAATATAAATAATTTATTTTGCAAAAACTAAAAACAAAAACAAAAAAAAAAGAATTTATAAAATTTATTAAAAATACAAGTTGTAAAAACTATATTTTTTAGTAAGGGAAATGAAAATTACCAAATGTTGTTGGTTATCACTGAAATTTGAAAAAAAAAAAATATGTTTTTTTTTTTTCGCTTTTATAAAACCGTAGATTTTTCTTTCTCCAACAATTTTATGTAGAGAATGAAAATAGTTTAAAAATAGTTTATTTTTTTTTAAGTTACTAAATTATGAGGTTGAAAAAAAAATTATACAAAATAAAAATGCAAAAAAAAAGAAAAAATCACAAGCGTCATCAGAGTATTTTATAATTTTTGTCGTGCCTTTAAAAAGCACTCAAAAATAGTTTATATTTTTTTAATAGGTTGAAGAAAAAATATGAAACTATGCATCATTCCGGATATTTTGCTACATTTGCATATTGTTTCCTGCAACGAAAAAACAAAAAAAAAAATGAAAGTTAAGTAGAAAAAAAAAGGAAATTGTACAGGGTATTCGACCACTGCATACTGATAAAAAAAATTATTACTTTAGAGGGCATGCAGTTAGTATTAGCATCTTAAAGATATTTTACTTACTGAAAATTTGTTAATAAAATATTTTACCTACAAAAAAAAAGGATTAATTTAATTATTTTGAGGATTAGACTTGATCTTGATTAATCTCTTCCTAATCGGATTTTATTAATTTATCGATAAAGCTTTAGATTTTTATTTTTGCGTGAGAATCTGAGTAAAAAATTGAAATTGAATTAGATTTGGTATATATATGGGGTTTAGAATATTGACTTCAAAAACTTTATACAAATCTCTGTTATTTTAATATTTAGATGGAAAAATCTTAATCTAAATTCGTATCGTAAAAGCGAAAAATTAGTCACTATGTAGTATAACACACAATTTACAGTGTTATGAACAAAAAATTTTTGGTATTAAAAAAAGGAATAATATCCGTTAAAAAAAAAAAAAAAAACTTAATAAATTAAATTGCTTTTCCTATTTTCCCGGTTTTTATTTTTTAAATGCACACAAAATCTATATTAATTAGCATGGTTTAAGGTTTAGAAAGGTTCATAGGCGCATTAAATTTATGAATTTTTTAAAAGCTGAAAATAAAAAAATGTTAAAGGGTAAATATAATTTTTGTGTATAACATCAAATTCTATGCTGCAGAGCTCAATAACTAAAAAAAAATCTCGTAGGTATATTGAAACGATTAATATGTGAATTATTTAAAATTATTTCACATTATTGGTATATTAAATAGTGAGTTTTCAATGAATTTATTATAATCTTTTTTGATTACTCTATGAATAGTTTAGATAAGCTTGCGTTATCGTTAAATGAGCATCCCCAGAAGATCATCTTATTTTGACTAAGAGGACTCTGTTGAAAGTAAACCTCTGAAAATTTAATTAAATGTAACTTGTTTCAAATTAAATTTTGTATATGTTCTTCCTTTATGTTGTAAAAATATTATCTTTTCATAAAAGTTTCCTAACGATTAACTTTTTATATTAAAATAAAATTTTCTTTATATACCTATATTTGTATATTTCATTTTTTTTTTTTTTATTTATTTCTTTCAGGTAATTTCTAAATCAGTTTGGAGTTTTGATCCCATTAAGTTAGAATGGCATACAGAAACATCTTTGCCCTGCCCTAGACGTGATTTTGTTGTAATAAAAGTTGATGATGATGTTAAAGAGGGCTTTTTCGTGATTGGTGGCGAAGATTCAGAAAAGAAAATATTGTCAACAACATTATTTTATGATATAAAGACAAAAACTTGGGAAAAAGTTAGTACATAATGATTTTATATGTGTTTATTAAAGTTTTCCTTTTTTTATTTTTATTTTTCTATGATAAAAAGTTTATTATAACTTTTTTTTCCTTATTTTATTTTTTATTTTTTTTTGAGAAATGTGAAAGAAAATAGAACTACGATAATGCTAATAAATCAAAAAAAAAACTTGAAAATAATAATAATAATAATAATAATATGGAATATATTAAGCGGAACAATAAAGATTTTAAGAACAATAAATTAATGGCCACCTTATTGGTTTCATTATGAGTTTTCTTAGTTTATGTACATTGACAATTTGTTATATTTTATGTATTTTTATTTATAGAAGGAGTTCGTTATACAAATATTCTGTGAAAATTTGTTCGGTAAAATTTAATTTATCTTGGGAAGAAAATGGTAAAAATTTTCGAAATATAAATTATTTCTAAGGTTTTAGAATAGTGAGAGTTGAGAATCTCGACGATAATTAAGTTCCGATTTAATGCAAGGACATTATTTCTCAGAAAATACCATTGCATCCTAATTACCAAAATAATAAATATTTTAGCGCCATAAAGTACATACTTAGTTTACTGATCAAACTTTTAAGAGTTGCTGTAAGAAATTTCAAGTTTTGATCGTATTTGGAGTTCAAGTGCCTTCTCAAAATTATCCATAGAAATTAAAAATTCATTTCTTTCGGTTTCTTTTGCTTAAATAACAGCCTTGCGTCTCTATAGTGCACCGAAACAGTGGAACACAAAGTTCTATAGTATTGTGATTAACATACACCATAAGTCCATAAATACTTCATTTAACAATCTTCATTATTATTTATCCATAATTATCCCAGCAATGAATTTTTCTGTTTTTCTCAAATTATCGCGAATATGATATTATTATCGAATTATCATAAATACATATAGTCAAAAAATTAATTTATTCTTTGCATCATATGCGGATTAAATGAATTAAATTTTATTTCTTTATAATATTATACTACTTTTTATATGAGTACATAAATACATTTTCTTTTTCGGTCAATCGAAAAAAAATAAAATCCCAAACTTTTTTTTTTTTCCTTGAAATAAGAATTAACCCATTTTTTTTTTTTTTTTTAATTTTTTTTTTTTTTGGAAAGATAAAAAGTAATATTGCTAATTTTATGAAGGAAAAAAAAAAAATTTCATCTTTTTAATATTCATATCATATATGCATAAAAATTATATAATAAGAATAAAAATGTTTTGAATAAAAAAAAAAGAAAAAGCGTTTTCAACAATTTTCTTTTTTATTTATCTTTAGGGACAAAGAAAAACGTAAATTTTTTGCTATAAAGCTTCCCATTTTTTTTTCTTAGTTCATTTCGTATTTTGTTACAACTTTTGACCTCTCTACATAAATTTATGAAGTGAAAATTCAATAATTACAAAATGAATTTAAATTGTAAAATTAGCAAGACTTTAGAATCTATAATAGTATAAGTTAAATACAAAATATTTGTTATATTTTAAAGAATTATAAATATTTTTGAAAATAAATTATCTGAATTTTGAAATCTGAGACTATAGATAGCCTCATACCTATATTATGTATTAACTATATAATTTTTATTTTCTTACCTCATAATTTATATTAGATAAGTCGCTTTAAGGATACACTTTTTCTAAAAGTTTACTTTTTTTTTTTTATATTTTTATTTTTTGTTGGATATATCTACAGAGAGCATCCATGAATATTGCAAGAAGTGGGTTAATGGCCATTGCCATTACTAATAGTGGAAATAATAAAATAACCACTCATACTAATGATGATTACAATGGTATTCAAAATTCAAAAATAACAAAAAAAAAAGTTGATACAGTCAGCAAAAAGATATGGGCAGCTGGAGGTTTAACCAATATACAAAATATAACTATAACAGATATTATTGAAGAATATGATATAAATATCGATAAATGGACAAAAATAGGTCAACTAAGAATACCAAGGTATTTTTGAAAAAAAAAAAAAAAAAAATAATAATAATAATAAAAGGGCAAATAATAGAAAAAAACTATTTATATTTAATTGTATTAAATTTTGAAGTATCTTTACTGCAACTTTATATTAAATAATAGTATCTAAGAAATTTATAAAAAAATATTCAAACACTTGTTGTAAAATAAGTTGACACTATATGTTTATAAATCAAAGCTTGATATAAGCTGATCAGTCCAATTCTAAATGCAGGGCTCTAAAAACTATCTTCCGCTTTTTATTTCTGTGTATACGAATTTCGAATAAGACTAAAATTTAATTTAGTTAAGTTTTAAAAAATTTTTATTAAGCAAAAAAAAGAACAAAAACAAATTCGAAATTATCATGATAACTTAATCTTAAAAATAAAAGAAAAAAATTATAATTAATTTTTCTTTTCCAGATGCTTTGGGAAATTTTGTTTGACGAATGAAAATGAAATTTTCTTAATTGGTGGGCTAAGCAATGTGGATGGGGATAATATTTCATTAAATTTCATAGACAAATATGATGATCAAACAAAAAAATGGATTTTAGAAGCAAAACTACCACTAGCAAGGTGATTAATTATATTTTTTATATGGGTTTTTTTTTTGTTTTTTTGTTTTTTTTTTTTTTCTTTACCATGTCACAGTGCTACAGTTCTAGAACATAAATTCATATTATATACTATATAGTTCCAAAGTGAATAAATAAGGGAATAGGAAGAAAAAACTTTATGTACATAAATAATTAATTTTTTATTTTGCTAGCTACCGTAAACTTCTCGGTATTTGTATTAAATCTATTAACTATTGACTATTCCTATTAAAATTTTAACTTCATTAAGTGTCACGGACAGGAAATAATTTCTAAAGTAGTTCTAAAAAAAAACGATCAAGATATTAATTTTTCTCATAACAAAAAGCAATTATGTTCTTAATGTATATACATAGTTTGAAAGGATATTAAAATAAAATTCTTTTAAAAATGTTACTTACTTTGCTACTGAAGGTTTTTAAATAAACTTCCAAAAAGGGTCTACATAAAGACTTACAAAGTTTAGCTGGAGATGATGAGTTCTCAAACAGAACTTTAATTTAACAATGTTTTTGTATACTTAAAGAGAACAGAAAACTGTGCAGATTAAGCATTTGAATTTCGATAAAGTTATTAAATTTTAATAATACGATATACTTGAAGTTATACAAAACATAAACATAGGCTTTTGAAGTTTCAATTATTACAAAAAAAAAAAATAAAAATTAAATTTCAGGCATGGCCATGATGTTTTACAATTAAATGATAAAATCTTTATTTTTGGTGGTGTCTCAACAGTAGGTCCAACATCATTTTATTCAGTTGAATGCTATGACATAAAAGCAAAAAATTTCAATAATAAAATAGCATCGATGCCTATTCCATTGTCTGGTTTAGCGGCAGTAAAAATAGAATAATTACAGTTTTCTAAAAGCATTTAAAAGTTTTTATTTAATGTATAAATATTATATTTTTTTTTATAAGTACATATAGAATTTATATATTTGGTAAGTGGAAATAATTTATAAATAAATTAAATTTATTGTTTTTAAAACTCCTCTCTTTAGTGTTGTTAAAGCTATTTTATAATGGCACAATAACGAATTACATAAAAAAAAAAAACAAAAATTTCCATTTATTATAATATATTTATCACTTATTATAATATAATATATTAATTAATAAAAAATTAGATTTAATGAATTTGGTTATAAACATATATTGATTACAACCGGTATATAAATTTAAAGTGATGTATATGGATAAAGTTTAAAGTGAATCCTTGGAATGGATGGTATATTAACAAAACATTATATTACTCAATTTAAAAATTAAATTATGTCGAAAATATTTTCATTTTATTTGTTAAAATTCTTCGGGGGAAATTTTTAAATTTCATATTTTAGGTTTCCGTTTTTTTTTTTTTGATTATATTTATGTTTATGTGTTCGCTTATCTACATTACTATATTATAGAATTATAGATAAATTTACCTGAATACATAAATATTTCATTTATTCATATATTTAAAATTTTATTGGATAAAAAAATGTGACACTTTTCAGAAATTAAAACATAAGAAGATAAATCCTTAATGCCATAATAAAAAATAAAAAACAAAACTCATTAAAGTAATTAATTTCTAAATTTAATTGGTTTAATTAATGATAGAAATAAATAATAATAAAAATAAAAAAAAAAGTTAAACATCCAATTTATTTTCGTTCCTCCTTTATTTTAGTAAAAAATTCTTCATTTATTTTACCTGAATTTTTGTGTTTTTTCAATCAATACAAATAAATAAAAATATTTTCCTCTTATTTTTGTTCATATTTTTTTTGTAGAAGAATGCTTTTATTCGTTGTATATAATCTTTATTTTAAACATGCTTACATAAATTCAAGATTATACTTCGAACAAAAAGTAAAGAAAAATTCTAAAAAAAAATTTAAGATAATAAATTATAGATTCAATAAAATGGAATTGACAGAATTTTCACAAATTTGGATGTAAAATTTGATAATCCAAACACAAAAAAAAAAAACAAAAATTAACTATGTAACATAAAATAATTTTGTTATTATAAAGAACCATTAAAAACCTAATAATGGCTTTTATATTCAAATCAATTCCATACAAAACATTCAATAGTGATAATTTTGTGGAAACATTGTGGAAATAGAGTTCTTATAAACATTTAAATAAAATTAAATAAAATATTAGCAAAAATATAAGGTGCCTATAGGTGCTAATGCATACAAACGCGTACTCAATATTTAATAAAATCTCAAAACATTGTAACTACGTAAAGAAAATAAAAGTTCTCTTAATATTTGTGTTAAAACTCAAGTCGCCCTAATAGAACTATTTAAGAATGTTTATTATGCTTGAATTGCTTATGTGCTCTGTATAAGTGGCCTATTTTTTTTCCCTAGAAGAAAAATAAAATTTAATGAATATTAAAAACAAAATTCTTCATAGGGAGTGATTTTGTATTTTTCATTTATTTTGTATGACACCTAAATAATTTCATGCTGTTATTTTTATTTTATAAACAGTGATAATAATTCACTTAAATAGTTAGTTTAAAGCGTTTCTTTTTTCAGGAAAAAAGTTAGGTATCTTCAATTGTTCAAATAGTCATATTTAACCTTGTTATGGAATATTATATATATACATATAGTAGGTACAGAAAAATTATTATGTTGAAAATTTTAAAAATATGTAATTCGTGTATAAAATAAATTACAATTCGTAATAAGGTGTGAGTACTTCATAAAAATTTTCTATTCATATACCATTCTTTAACTAAATCCATTTTCACTCCCCGGCACGAAGTGCCAAAGGCGACATTTATGGACCGATCTTCATTTTTTTTTTTAAATAAAGGTATCATAATTTTCTTTGCCCTATTTTTTAGATTTTTGATTAAGGTCTTTTTGCACAACAACAAATTTATTTCACTCGAATTTCGAGTGCTGGCGATTACTTAGTATTAATAAATCAGTTCTAAAATACGACATATTTAGCATAAAAGGAACTGCCTGCGATGTGTACAATAAATATTTGAACTTTAACTTTATTAAGATAATAATAAAGTCGTAAGTGAATCAAGGGCATACATAAATATAAGAAAAAAATGTATTTCATAAAAAAGTTGGTAATTTAAAAATTTTATTTTCTGTCATGTTTTATTAAAATAACATTTTCCTTCCTTATTCTTTTTTTTTTTAATAAAATTAAATAAAGCTTTAATCTTCTTAAAAAAATACATCCTTTTTTATTATATATACCAATCTGCCACCTAGTTTGAGCAAATAATATCAATTTATTTTTTGTTACGATGATATTAATGTGAAAAGTCAGCATGAAAAACATTTTCATGCTTCCCAAATAAATAAAAAAAAAATTTATTTTGAATAGTTTATTAGCATCAATATTATATTTATGAGATTTTGGGTAAATTAGCTTAAGATCCTATGGTTTTTTTTTTGTTTAATTAGGAGCATAAATTATGACATTACTTAACAAGAATAGTATTTTCATGCTGTTATCGATATGTTTTACCACAAAAATATGATCTTTTTGATTTTCAATAAAATTTAAATTCAAGTTTAATTTTAATATCACTGTTCTGCGGCTATGCATTCCAAGTTTCGATTTTCATCCATATCATAATTCTACATTATTATCTTTCAAAAAATACTCATTTCTATAGAAATGAAAAAGTGCATTAAAATTTTTCTCTAATCAAATAAATTCTCAAGAAATAAGAATTCTTAAAATTCTTATGCTTGAAAAATTATCTCTAAACATTTCTTTTAAATATATATAAAAATTCTTCCATGATAATATGATATGAAAAAAAAGAAAGATTTTGTGAGCGGTCAACTTGAAGAGGCTCTTCTCCACCAGCAGGAAAAAAAATTGTTCTACACAGAAGTTTTTAGAAATAAAAATTCTTAAAAGGAAAACTTTTTTAAATGTTCAAGTACTCTGTATAGTACTATATTTATATGTATTACGTGTTCTTATATTTCAAGTAACATATATCAGATATAGCTTACGTATAACATTATGTGTAACTGTAAGTATATATGTATTGTATAAAATATCTCTATAGTACTTACATTAGAATTAAATCTTGAATTTATTATTATTTCAATGTACATAAATATATGCTATGTTATGTTATGTCTTATATATGATGTATATTCTATATAGTTATATAAAAAAATTTTAAGAATGTTCTATATAAAAAAAAAAAAATTGTACCACTTATTGGCACAAAAAAAGCTTAAAAATTTGTTTTTTTTATAGAATATTTTGCTACTAGAATTTAAGTTAAAAAATATGATAACTTAAAAAAAAAAACAAATAAATATAATATTTTCCTTTAAAAATAAAAGCTGAATTTAAGGACATTTATCGTTGATATAAAATTTTTTTTTATCTTATTCAAATATTTTGGTTTTAATTTATATGTTAAGGAAGAATTTAAGGATATGCATATGAAATTAATTGTTTTTTTTTTGTATATAACAACATAACCATCATATGTATAATAAGAAAAATAAATTACAAGAATATATTGTTAAGCTTTTGTATGAGGATGGAAAGTTCAAAAATTGGGAATTAATGATTGTGAGTGCAAAAAAAAACAAATTTTATATGAATTTTTTTATATTAAGTAAATAATTCAAAAGTTTTGATTAAATTGTATTGTTTAGGGTAATAAATCTATTTCTGACTCAAAAATATTCATAATTACAAATATTTTAATTAAACCCAATAGTATATTCAGAGTTGTAAAGTATGTTCAATTTTCAAATTTATCGTGATTTATTACTTTCAAAATTAATTATTTATTAATATTGAACAGATTTCCCTATAATGTGATTTAATAATTATTGAATTGTACAAAGGTAGACATCGAAATCTCGAAAATTTTTATTTATTCCATATTGCGGGACTTATGCTTCGTTTATGTCGAATTATTAGGAAATCCTTTATTTTTTGCTTTACTTATAAAGAATTGCGCATCCTTTATTAATTTTATATCAAATTCACTTGAAATAAAATTTTACATCATTTTATTATTTATTATACGTTCTACTTCTTTATTTTTTTTTAACAAAAAGTTTTTCATTTCTCATAACTTTAACCCTTTTTTCAATTTGTACAAAAAATTCTGTTTCTCCCATAAGAAAAACTTTTTGAAATAATGTTATCATAAACGAACAATTCTATTCAACACCTATATACCTACTTCTATATAATGTAAACATATACATAGTATACATAAATATGTGTTTGTAACATTATACTTAGTAGGGTGGTCTCTATACTTTATCATTTTGGAAGTACTTTAACTTAAAATTTGAAAAAATCAAACAAATTCATTCATTTCTAATAATTTGAAGACTTTGACGTAGATTTATAATTTAATTTTGAAAACAGATTCGATTTTCATTATAGAATGGAAAAGAAGGAAGTTTTCTGAGATAAATTTAAGGAGCACTCTAACTCATATATATAAATTATGTTCATATAATTTTATGTTTATCTTATGTAAGTGACACGACGGAGCAAATAATACAAATATATAAGAAATTTACAAAATGTCATACCATCAAAACATGAAATGTAAAAAAATAGAAAGTATTTTGACACAGATTTTAAATGCAGCCATAAGGAAAATTAATGTTGAAAAAGCAATAAAGTTTAGAATCGCAAAAAATTACTATAGGGTTATATCAACTTAGTCTTATATTGTTTACATTATGATATTAAGTATGTTGTTATGTTGGTTGATTTTTATGGTACCGGTTATAGCCATTTTCTATATTGTATTGGAGCAAGAAATAAAAAGTACAATCCTGACCGTAAGATAAATATTTATTAAAACATTTTGATGTAAAATTTTTTCCAGAATAATTGAAAAATAAATAAAAATTAAAGCTTAAAGCCATTACATTATTATGTTATAAACATATCTATTTCTTCTGTGTTCATTTAAATCATACTTACAAATTTTTCACGTTTTAATTTTAATTTTTTCATAGTTTATATTACAAATATTCCGTGTATTTCATGTTAACATGTCAACATCTATGTATTATATAAATATATTAATCTAAAATTCTTACATAATTAATAATTCATGTTACTAATTTGAGAAATACAATGTTATTCATTTTACATATTTCTTAAATCCTTCTTTATTTATACACATACCAATATTAAATTGTTGATGTACATTTATACATGCTGATTATTTTCAACACTTGAATTGAGATTTCGAATTTATTTCGACATTGGCAATCAATTTTTTATAATAGGTATATATTATATACATACATTTTTTTTTTTATAAATTAATGAGGGATTAAATAAGGGTCAATCTATATCAATAAATCAGAATTTTATTCATTTCCCATTTAACTTTTGACCTAAATCTAATAAATAAAATCGATGAAAAAAATGTTGTAAAAAATAAATTGTATTCATTTACAATTGAACCATGTATAGTTACAGAGAATGAGATTTTTTTGTATTTAATAATTTTCTACTTCATTAATAAAAGAAAATTATGTATGTGGTTGAAAGTTTTTCTTGTTGATTTTTCAGAAAACAAAAAAAAAAGTTAAATTAAAAAGTTGAATTTAATTTATTTCCCGAATGATGGAAATTTTTTGGATCAAAATAAAAGTTTCTAAAATTTTCAAACGGTTGGTATTTTCAAAGCTGTGTGCGTATCATACAATTAAAAACGTATAAATATTCTTTCAGAGACACATTTTTACTTTGATTTCACTGAAAATGTACCAATTTGATAAAGCTTTATGTTTTGGGATTCCTTTACGTTAAATATTTGTGTTATTTTTCAAATTTAATTGAATGAATACAAAGTATATATATATATAAATTTGTCAAAAAGAAACTTTCTAACTATAGAATCTGTTTTCCTCATCTTTTAAAAAATTTTCACTTAAGGATAATTTTTAGAAAAGTTTACTTACAGACAAATATTCTAAAACATTGTGATTTTGTTTTTTTTTTTTAAAAGAAAACTTTTTCAAGATAAAAGTAAACTTGTTGGGAAAATTAAAGAAAAACACATATTATTTTATTTTTCTGATATACACATATTGAAAAAAAAGAAGAAAATAAATGAATGATTTTTGGAATTGATATAATAAATTTTAGAAAATAGAAAAGTGGAATAAATAAAATGAAAAATAAAAAAGAAAAATCTCCCATTTAGCACTTTCATTTTTTCCCTTTTTTTTTTATTAAATGAAGTAAACTTCTTATAGGTAAAAAAAATTATTTTTCCGGGGAAAATTTTACAAGAAAAATTGAAAAAAAAAAAAATTGAATTTTCTTTCTATATTTTTTTTTAAATGTAAAACTCTTTCTCTTACTAAAAATTTATTCATCTTAAACTTAATTTTTTTTTTTATTTTATTTTTTCTTTAAATTTTCTTTTATTATTTTAAGGTGATGAAAATTCACTTTATATTATTATTGAGAGAACTTTTCTTTTTTTTTTTATTCAATTATTTTCAAAAAGGGTAATCTGTTTTATTTGAAAAGATAATAAAAGAAAAATATAGGCAAAAATAATGAGTTCATCTGGGAATGTTTTTTTTTTTTTAACTGACATCATGCGTGACAGCATTGAAAATTTACAGAATTTTTATTTATTTATTTTTTTTTATTTTTCTACTGATTGGAAATTTATACATATTTTATTTTCAAGATTTACCATAAATATATATGTAATTCTAAAATATTCATAAATTATTATATAATATATATTTAATGTGAGTTTATAGTTCACACTAAATTTTGAAAAAGGAATCTTCTACCGCAAGTAGTATGGTTATTTTACGGGTCAATGATTATTCGTGATATGTAGTATGATTTATATTTTTCATATTATATTAATTGCGGTAAAAGGAAAAACTTTATAGAACCAGATTATTTATAGTCTTAACACTATGAAAAGGACCCGAAATAGAAATTACATGAGGGAGCTTACATAAAAGACATAATTTTGAAGGATGAAGTGTTATATAGAAAAGTTTAAGGCAATCGACGCAACAAACAATAGTGAATTTTTGGAATTTCAATAACTTCTTAGGTACAAATGCAGAATGTCTGTTCATTCATAGTGAAATTCATATATTAATATTATAGCTTATACAATTGTGTATAACTAATATGTTGCACTTTAATGCCTTGAGCACAACTACAATACAACCGCAAAGTAATTTTGGAAAAAAAGTTCCGGAAACCTATTCATAGCTAACTTTACTACAAAGAAATAACAACTTATTTCTTTTTTTCTAATAATATGATTTATCTATCTATAAATTGTGATAGAAAAATGCCGCAAAGATATATTTCAGTGCAAACGAAACGTAGTGAAAAAGAAACAATAAAAAATATTCTAATTAATTTGAAAATATTTCTAAAAAATACTTTTTACAAAAAATCAATAAAATTAATATCTTGCGAAATCTTAAGAAATAACGAAGAACAATTTTTTTTTACGAAATTTAATAAAAAAATAAGTTCTTATCACGTTTTTATCAATTTAAAAATTCCCAAAATTTAAAATAAAAAAAAAACAAAAAATTCATATTATTTATTTTTGCAGATAGTTTTAGTTCTTATAGCTGACAGGTAGGTTAGATATGTATGCTGTCTGTAAAAATATTACAAAAAAAAAAAAAAGTTCTCCTTTATTTTTATATCTTTAAATAAATAAAGCAAAAAAAAAAACTGAAATTTTATATATGTAGAGGAAATCCTGAATTTATTATAAAATTACTATGCCTTTTTTTGTTTAGATTGTTATTTTTCTGAATAAAAGGATTTTTTTTTTTATTATATTATTTAAATTTGAAAAAGAACAGAAAAAAAAAATGAAGAAAATTACACACAGAATGAAAATTGTTCAAAAGTGCTCATTCACAGATGAATAAGTTTTCTTTTGTGAAAAATCCTATTTTTTTTATTTTTTTTTTGCACAAGGTTACTTATAAAAGTATCCTAGTACAATGGGCTTTTCTGTTTTTTTTTTTTTTATGTTTTTAGGAAATATTACATTACATTACAAAATATATAATATACATTTATTACAGGTAATCCTCTTATAATACGGTAGCTATAAGTTCTTCATATAATGTTGTACTTATGAAACTGTTATAATTAAAAAAGAAATTTATTCTAAACTAGCGAGCTGAAAGCTTAGAACATAAAATATGCGACTTCATAACTTATAATTCAAAAATATTATTTTATGAAGCTGATTCAAAGAATAAAAATTTTATTTAGCTGATTGTTTTAGAAGAAAATTCACTTCTATAAAATTTTTCATAGTGTATAAGAAAATTCTGTCACAAATTATTTAATTATATCTTGTTAGAACAAAATTGCGGTAAAGAGATATTCCCTAATTAACCAATTCCAATGGGGATTTGCAGGAGAATACTTTGAAATCCAGACATTTTTTAAATGAAAGTTGTAAGGATTTTTCACAGACACTGTTGATGAAAAATACTTTGAAATCCACACATTTATTATATGGAAGTAGTCAAATGGAAAAAATTAATGAGGATTTACCGAAGAGAAATTCATTTGTACATTGGGAAAAATTTCGAAAGAAAATTCTTTAGAACATTGAGATACAAATGTATCTAATTTGAGCAATTAGTTGTGTTATAATAAGATAAACACTACTGTAAAGATAATAATAAATGTTATGGTGAAATGAGGTAAATGGATAATTTTTATACGGATTATGCAAATATAAGTACTTTACCCACTTTTGATACAACCTTGTTAAAAAATAATTTTTTTTTTTTTTTTAAATGTATAGAATAGGATATCTCAAATTTCTAGCATTCGTTTTTTTTTTATATATAATTGAAGATTATAATATATAATTTGCACCTATATACCTTGCACCTACACTATTTCACGAAATATTATAGTTTCAACTTAATTAAAACGTAAAAATTTTACTACTTATAATACATATTAATTGTGTTGGAACAAAATTAAAAACTATTATCTTAAAAAAGAATATACCTCACATAAAAGTGATACAATAAGTTAAGTTTTTTTTTCCTAGAGACATACAAACATTTACTACTAGAACAAATATATGCTCAAAATTACCTTTAAAAATTAATTATAAATGAATTAGAATTAATTGTAAAACATTATACATTATATTATACATTATAACATTATATTATATATATTATATATACAATATAACTGCTATGATAATTAATAAATAAAATTGATAAAAATTATAGAAAATAGAAAATATAGAATATGAAACGAAGTATGGGGCATTTTAGCGAAAGACGGATGGACGAAATAAGTTTTTTTTAATATCAAATGTTTGGTACTAACTTTCTTAGTTTGATTCCATTAGATTTGTATTCGGTGTCTGTTCAATATTCTTTGTAAATAACCCTAAAAACTCAACTAAGGATTACTTTGACTATCAAAAATGTGAGATAAGGAAATTTTCTTGTAATAATTAATGTCTTAGAAATAAAAGCTAAAGTTTCATACAAAGTATAAAAGGCTTTAGCTTTTAGGGCACCACAAAAATTATTAAAAAATCATCAATGTTCGACCTTTTTTAAAATTAAAGCTAATTTATTCAAAAGTGGCGTAAAATTGCCTATAATTTATTCTGTAAAATAAATAAGATAAAATAAGTTTTTATAATAAAGTTGTTCTTAATAGTAACAATGATTAGATAAAAAAAAAATAAAAAATCAAGGATAAAAATTTTAAGTGCACAAAAATAAAGTGAATGAGTGTTTTTTAATACCTCACCAAATTTATATGGATTTAATACCTGAAACTTTCACTAGTTGAAGTATTATTATTATTTTTAATAATATTTTGCCAAGTTGGTCTAATTAAAACTTTAAATTCAAAAAATAAAAATAATTTTCAGTTGAAATTCAATCTTTAACAGAAAGTTAGTCCTTCGTATGTGGAATTGGTGGTATTTTCTTTATCAACAGTTTCTAAGCCTTTATTTTCTCACCTAAAAGAATAAATCAAATTATTTATTTTGTATGCAAAATAAACACTAATTTATGTTTTATTTATTTATGTTTTTGTTTTAAAATTTTTTAATGAAATTTTGTGTTAATAAAAGTTTTGAATTCAAACCAAATAAAATAACTGTTTTGTTAAGTTTTCTTAAAATGAAATTTCCATCAGGAAATTATGAATAAATAATGTGGAACATTAAAATTAACAACTTTCTATGTATGAAAAGTTCTTATAAATAATTTAAAAGTTTTATTTTTGTTTTTAAGCACCATGTTTATGACGTTGAAGATATATATATAAAATTAAATCAAATGTGCTCACTAAATTCAGTAGTTGTTCTCTTCAAGATTTTCAATAACATTTAATCTTGAAGCTTGAAAACAAAAAAAAATGCTACCCTTAATAGCTTTTAGAAATATTAACTATATGTTTTCCGGAAAATTTAGTCCACTTTAGAGTATTAAATAATTTGAATTTTGGCATAGGAAAAATAGCTGGCAAACATATAATTGAAAAAGTTTTTTGATCTAATCTCAATGTCTTATTTTATATATACATAATTATATTTGTTTTAACTTTTTTCCCCAAAAAAATATTTATGTTGTACATTTTATTTTATTTTTTAAATTGAGAACATATTTATACATTTTAATTTCAAAACTAAATATAAATTTCATGTATTTTTTAATTTATAAAAAAAAAATATTCCATACTTTTTTAGCATATACATAATTTATGAATTTGTCTCGATCTGAAAAAATTATATAAAAAAAGAAATTATTAGGTTATAAAATCTAGGCCATAACTAATTCAGGACATCACAGGGTTTAAATAATTTCAGGAATTCTCTGAACAATATTATAATGCTACAAACAAAAAAGGTATATAGTGCAAAAAATAAGCCCTACGAACTCTGAAATAAAAATCTTTTGGGAATGTTTTGTAATAGTTCTTTTCGTTAGTCAATTACGAATGCCTACTAAAGCTAGTATGTTTTAAAATTCAACAACCTAAATTTTACAATTTTCTAAAATATATAAATCGTAGAAATTTGGTTAATTTAAATTTTATTCTATAAAGTGCAATACTTTTCTTTTTGAAAAATTTTATATATTTATGTTAAATTTATTTTTTTTATTTACTCTGTATATTATTTTATAATACAAAAAAAAAATTAAATAACTAAATTTTCCAAAAAGGATTTATCCCTTTTCCATTACAAAAAAAATAAATACATATATATATAGAAATAAAATATAATCATCATGTATTTTTGGCAACAAATTTAGATTTTTTTTTATTTTTAAATTGAAAAATCAATTTAAATAAATTTAATTTTGAATTTATGTATTTTCTAAAAATAAAAAAAAAAAAAAAAATAATAAACGTACCCTTTTTTTAAGTTATTATAATTTTAATAAATTATAATTTATATTGTATAATATAATGTATAAATTATTATTATTTTTTGTTCGATAAATTATGTGATTTGGTTTTTAAATTCTTTAATTCAGAGTATACATGTATAGTTTATATAAATTTTCTCCATTAGATAAGCCACAAAATTTTATTGAAGAAAAGAAGAAAAAATCGTAATTTTCGAACTTTAATATGCTTTAAAAATATACTCAATGCTGTTGTTGAACATTTATTTATTCTGTCAGAGAAATTTATACACATGATGCATGGTAGTATCAGTTACTGTGAGATTTTTTTTGGATTTTAGCCGATTTATTTTAAGAGGATACTATAAAATGTTGACAGTTGTTACTTCGCATTTATATTTACAATATTTGCAATTTAAGAATAATTTCACTATTGGCTGCCTATATACGGATACGGTAGATAATGTATATTATATATTCTCTACACATGATTTTCAATATCATAAAAATAACAATTCTTATTTTGGATGGTTTTTATTTTTTTTAAAAGAAAAATTTAATATTTTAAAAAATTCTGTATAAAAATGTGAAGTACATACATATATCCTTTTTTTTTATATATGCTATGCACTTTTATACTTTTTTATACGAACGTACAATAATTTTTTTTTGCTACAAAAATTAATAAATTGAATTTTTTTTTAATGATGCACCTGAACTGAATTTTAATCACCAATGACCATTATTAAAGATGTAAAAATTATTTTTAAATGAATTTAAAAAAAAATAAATATTTGCTTACAGAGTGGTTGTGTTGTAAACACTATTTGAAGTAAACAAAATTTTTGAATGAGCAGCATTACAACAATAATGAGCTTAATAATTGACAACACAAAATTTTTAATAATTATAAATACTACAAAAGCAATAAGAAATCTTTACTCAAAAGATATTTAACAACTAAATTATACTAAACATTAAAAACAGAAGTGCATCAAGCTAGATGAATTAACTTCTAATGAGTTTAAAACATTTTTCTTCAAATTATTTTTCTTTTAAATGGAAAACCTAATTTAGGAAAAACTAATTTTTTAAAGTGAGAAAATTTATTTATGCTGTCATTTTTTTGCGAGCATAATTTATAATGAAAATTATGATATTTTTTTGTATTTTAGTCAAAAAAAAAATATGAAAACGTTTTTTCTGTTTTAATGAAGTTGAGAAACTTTTAATTACTCTGCATAACATATTTTAGTTTTTTTTATGAAAGAAAAAATAAATTTAATTTGCGAATTTGCAATGTCATTCAAAATTGCATCGCATACATTATGCTTTTTTTATTTCAAAAATGTCTCTACATTGTTTTTCATTTTTGTATTTAAATGAAAATTTAAAAGTTTTTATCCTAATAAATAATGGTCTAATTTTTGTACAATTAATTTTCAAAAAATATTTATTCGAGAATATGGAATTAAATACATAAAATTTGCATGTACATTTTCTTTTCTAATGTTTCAAAATTTTCATAAATGAAAATAAGATATTAAATTATAATAAACTTTATTTATGTCATAATTATTTTGCATAAATAAAAGCTTCTAACATTATTTACATTATATTCCAAATTTTTTAAATATTTATTGTGTTGTGACATAAGTCTTTTTTAAAAAATATTTACACATAAAATTTGCGCACAGTTACACTAGACGTTAGTAGTGATATTATCATTACCCAAAGCGACCATCCATCGCATAGTAGTATTAATTATAATACATAGTGTTGCATAGTGCAATTTTTAAGAACTTGCAATAAGTAAGCAGCATGACAGCATTTAAATAAAAACAGAATATAAAATTTCTAATTTTTTAAACGTTATGTAGCCAATGGAATATTCATCTTTTTTCTTTTTGCTATTATTGCTGCTGTTATATTTTAAATTTTTTTCTGAACAAATAAAAGTTATTATGTGCAAAAGTGCATGGCATAGTTATATTTTTAGTAGTTTTTTTTTTTATTATTATTTTTTTATACAAAAACTTAAAATAAAAAAATACTAAATCTCCAACCCACTCTATTTTTAAAGCATAAAAATGCAAACAATGAAAATAAAAATTCAATATAAATTTTTTTATATATATATAATTTTTATTTTTTTTTTCACTATCTTCTACATAGCTTTGACCTAGACCTGCAAAACTACATTTGCAATTTTGAATTTCCTGGGTTATTTTTCTCTTTATATTTTTTTTTTATTATTTTCTGTTGTTGTTGCTAGAGAAATATAATACTAGTAGTGTTATATACCTAAACAAAATTTATATTATAAATATAGAACTATCATTATTTTATATAAGTATATGATGTTTATATTATATATTTTATGTACAATTTTCGTCCTATATATTATTTTTGTGCTGCAAAAGTTTTATTTTTTCTTATGTGTATAATAAAAATAATAATAATAATAATAATAATAGTAATAATAATAGTAATAATAATAATAATAATAATAAAAATAATAATAATGATAATAGTAATAATAATAATAATGTTTATAGTCTGATTTTGATGCACCCATAAAATAATTGTTTTAAATGCCATAACATTAGGAAATTTGAAAAAAAAAGTTATATTTAAATTAGATGTTGAATATGCAGAATTATCTATAGTATACATATACATCTAACATGATATGAGCAGAAAATGTCATTCTCAAATTGATTAAAAATAATTGAATTAATTACTTAATACTAAATGAAATTTAAGTTTATCTTGAATACATGGCATAATGCTTATGGTAATAGTAAAAAAAAAATTAAAACGTTTTCCGAATTTTTTTTTAGACACATTTCTACGATCCACATCCATAGTACATATATTAATTTCCTTCGAAATTATTTTTTCGGTCCTGTTTCGAATCTTTGATCACAATGGGGTGCTAAACACTTTTTTTCGTTTCTTCAATCAATTTTCAATCTAATTTTTATGATAATCTTTTTTCAGCCCCCAGTCCGAATCCTTAATCTAAGTCTAGAATTTTTTTTAATTTTTTTAAATACGCGATATATGAAAAGGTTGAATACTATTAAGATGAGCAGACCATTAACATATTAATTGAAACATGAGATATATTTACACGCATGCATATCTAGAGAAAATACGAAAGTGTGTCAATTTTACCTTTAATCTTGTGGAATTAAAAATTTCATATTAAAGACCATATTATATCTAAAATAATTGGACTAGTCAGGGATTAGGTCAAATAAGTTGTTGATTATTTGTTCATTTTTATGAATTTTATGTTAATATAATAAATGGAATTTGTATTAAATGATCTGTTGAATATATATATAAAAATAATGTAGGAGGCAATTTGAATAAATTTGCTTCCCTTCTGTATAATCTACATCCATAATGGTAGGTACATAAAATAGTACATAAAAATTAAAGAATGAAATTTTCATGTATTAAGTTTTCCTTCCGTTTTCTATTTTAATATATATATTTATAATGTATGTATAAAAAAGGCATAAATGTAGTTTTTAACAGTATGTGTACGAATAATTGCATTCAAATCTTATTTTGTATAGGTAAATTTTTCGTTTTACAAAAATATAAAATTTTTCTACATTACACTTACTTATGGATGTATGTATACGTAAATAAACCATATTTATTTCTGTATTATTTTTGTTAAAACCAAATATTGTATATAAACAGCCAGGGTGCTATCGGTTTTGATCCTATTATCCGTTAAAAAGTTGAGAAGATTAAGATATTAAGCTAAAACTATGACATAGAAAGAATGTATATAAAATAATTTCCAGGAATGATGAGAGATTTAATCGATTCTTCAAATTATAATTGATAAATGGAAATTTTATTTTTTTTAGAAAAATCTATCTCTTTCAAATGGATTAGGTAAAGACAGATTTTAAACTTAATATATACTCATTTAAAATACACATAATATTTCAACAAACTATATGTTCACGTATTTCAATATAATAAATTTCTTTCAAAATAGTTTACTTAAACAATTTTTCCTATTTCCACAATGCTAAAATAAATTTTTACAATCTCTCTAAGTATCACTATACGTTTATATTTATTTTCGTAAAAATCTGAATTTCTCGCAATTACATTATAATTATTTTAAACTTATACTTATACCTACTTTTTATTATATTATATTAATATGATATATGATATAATTATATACCTACTTATTAATATTTATAATATAATACTGAGAGGAAAATAATTACTTTAATATGTATTTTTTGTTAAATTTACCAGTAATATGTAAGTGAATTACATATATGTTTTATAATCATACAAGGATATAATTTTTTTTAAAGAATTAAAAAAAAGATCATGAGAAAAAAAGGAATTAAAAGCGCATAGATATTATTACATGATTCAATTGTATAAAAATCTCGCTAAGATAATTATGTACATATAATATGTTTGTGTAACATAAATCTCAATACAATTTGTTCAAGTTATGTTGACTGTTTTTTACTAGTTTTTCTTATTCAAAGTACAAAAAACTATCAAAAATAAATTTTCCAAGAATTTCATATGTGTGTAATTAATTAAAATGACATTCAAGTCTTTGGATAATGGAACTCTAAAGCTATCTAAGTACATGAACATAAATATTTTACCTTCGAGTTCATATTATTGAAAATGAAAAATTGATAAAGACGTTCATAATGATTCTGCTGTAGCGAAGTATTGGTCAAAGAAAAACTTGCAAGCATTTTCATATTACATGAAACTCATGTGATAGCAACAAATAATTGATCCAGTGTTTCTGCACATGTTCTGTTTCCGAAATATAAACTTTTTTTTTTTCTTAAATATCTAACCAAAATAAATGCAATTTCAAAATGCAACGATGAATTTTTTAAACATTTTTTATGCAAATTTATATTAAGATTTTGAATTTTTGACTTTTTGAATACTGTTCAAAAAGTTATACGTATTTAGGGCATATCCTGAAAAATTTATGCATATAAATACAATATATATATGTTTTTTTTTTCACCCACAAATACGTTGAGTTATGTATGGAAATTCATTTAAACAATTCATACATAAAATGAATAAGAATTGTAGCAAAAATTGAAATGCATTTAATGTAATTTACATATAAATAAAATTTTCATACTAATTTTATGTAAATTAGATGACACATATTCCTTTTTGCTCCAGAGGAAAAATAAAATTTTATTAAAAAAAAAAACATGCACGTACATTTTAAAGTTTTACATTAAAAAAAACTTTAATTTAAGGCTTTGCTGTTAAATTTAATATTCAATATCAGGATAAGCTTTTTCAATTAAAACAAAAACATATTTCAATTACTTTGTACCTCGTACATTATGTATATATAAAATATTGGAATGCAGATAAATCATTAATAAATTTTTGGTATTATGATGAGTTCAATAAGAACACTAAATTGGAGGGATTATTTTGATATCGCATTCTTGTCAATATTAAATTTCAATATCATGTGTCTAGATGTGTTAAAACTGTCAAAAGCGAAAACTATGATGTTGCTTAATATGGGGAACTTGTAATATTGTATAGTTGCTAAAATATTGCATCAAAAAAGAAAATATTAATGTGAAATCTAGTTAAAAAAAAAAATAGATATTCACCATTCAGAATAATTTACAGATATTTCGATTCCTAGTGAATAAGCTTTCATTCGTGATTTTTTTTACAAAATTTTACAAACATATATTAAATAACCTCTGTATATACATCTAATTTTAAAAATTTAAAACGCGATGTATTTTTAAAACAAACCAATGTATATGCGTGTAACATGGAAAAGCTTAGTAGCTCAACTTAACAGTTTGTAAAACATAATACTTCAAAATGTTAAATAATAAATTGTACATACATATGTGCATCAGTGCATGTAAATGAATCTTTATATTATATCGATATACAAACATAACATTTAAGTTAATTTTGTTTCAACATTTAGATTTAGAACAACCAACAGGGGTGGGATTTGTAGGTGGAAAATAATTAAAAATATATTTTCATTTGAAAAACTTAGAAAATTTATAGAATATGATGGGATTTTGATTGCACTTTTTATATATGCATGATGACAATTTGAAATAAGGTTAATATGTTTTATTTTACTTAATGCAAATAAGGTGATTATAGAAGTATAATATTTTATGCCTCAAAAATGTTAATTAAATAAAGTTAGACACTAACAGAGATAAAAAGTACCTAAATCAAATATATTCCTAATAGTTTTAACACTAATTTTGTTTAATATATTTGTATGCTCTATATTAAACATTATTATAGTAAAAAAATTTATATCATATTTAAGAGATATTATATGACATTTGTTAATATTTAAAAAATATATTATTCTAGTCGATTCTGCGTGAATTTCTTTAAATTTTTTATAACTTCCTCGATTTCGCGCGGATCTATAAATTACAAACATGCAAACATACGCTTATTTTCTTAATATTATAGATTTATAAATAGGCTGATGCTGATCCCTGCATTGCAGTTCAATGAAACGAAATTTTATTTTTTTGGAATTATTATATGTTTTTTCTCAAACGAATCTTAACTTCAAGTTCACATTTTCTACAGCGCATTCATATAAAAAATTGTTTTCTACATATATGCCTAGATTATTATATTCTTGCAGAAAAATGAACAATTTCGCATAAAAAAAAATTCCAAATTTTGGATAAAAAATTGCTTGAAAATAGTTTAAAAACTCTTAACCAAATTACAAATAAAAAACTCTAATAAGATTTTCCCTAAAGCGAAAATCCGTACCCATAATAATAACAATTATACCATTATATCAATAAATCAAAATAAATCCCCTTCTGTCATAAGAAAATAAAAATTAAATTTAATAATAAAAAAGAAAAAACATAAAAATGATTTTCCTCCAGATTATAATGATCAAAATCCACATAACAAATTAATAATTTATGAAGTCGAAAATTTATTACTAAATTTTCTAGTTTGTTCAAATTTAAGTTTTTTTTTATATATTTTAGTTCCTTTCTATGTCAATTTATCTTGACATTTTCACATATAATATGTTTGTTTGTTTGTAAACCACGTCGAACATTATATATGTATATAAATTCTCTATGGAATAATTTCTTTATTTTTCTTGATTTAGAATTGAAAATTTATTTTCCTTGGAATAAAATAAAGAAGCAAAAAAAAAATTATTTTTTATTCTCTTTAAAAAACATTTTTTTTTTATATTGTACCATCTAAGAAATGTTAAAATGAAAATAAAATTGATTTAATCTAAATCAAGTTAATTGAGTGGAAAATTAAACTTGGAAAAGTATATTCTTCTTTTTATTAATTTCATTTTCCATGGCAAGAGTTCTTTACAATTATTTTTTTTATATATTAATAATATCAAAATAAATCTTTGTATGGCACTTGAAAAAGCTGTGCTACATATATATGTGTATATTTTTCTATCGATTAATATTAACGAAATTTCTGTTATCAAACTTTTGTTTTATTATTCAAATAATTGACTTTATTATATAAAATATACGACAGTTTTAAATTTTTAATTAATACAAACAAGACTGGGTAATTCTTACGAAGATGGGTTTTTATATTTACCTGTAAATTATGCTGAAAGGTAAATTTCAAATTCTATTTTTTTTAGGAACTACACAATATAACATAATAATAACATATAGCCTTTATTTAGAAACAACTTAGTTTTCATTTAATACGCCAGTTTAAACACTTATTGATATTGAGAATTTTTAATGACAGGAATGCGATATCAAACAATGTCCCGACTTTACTGTTCTTTACTAATCTTATGCTAAAAACTTATTAAACTAAATATTTATTTATTTCATAAACATAAATAATTAAATTGTTTTTTATATAAATATTTCATTTGCTTACTTTTGAATAAAAAAAAAAGGTTTAAATATTTTCTTATTTTCAATTTACAAAATTGTACAAATTGAAATTTAATATTTTTAATTATAATCAAATTATAAAATATTCTAAATTTTTTATAAGCTAGTAAAGGTGACAATTTATATTCTGATTATACTCTTTTACATAAATAATTCTTCTATGTATATAATTTTCTTATATCCTTCTGTATATCCTTAATTATATAATATTTCAAATTGTTATTCAACTTTCTTAAAAAATATGAGTCTAATTTAAAAGGATTATAATTTTTAATCATATTTATGATATCAAAACTAATGGAATTATAAAAAGAAATTTAATGAAAAATTTAAAAAAAAATACTTTAATAATTTTTATAATTAAAATTTAATTAGATTTAGTACTTTTAAAAGTAGTACTTTTTTTTTTTAATAATAATTTTTACAAAAGTTCGCCTCAATTTCTAGCTACAGTTAAATATAAAAACAGAAGTACTAGTAGCAGAAAATTATAAATTTTCCAGATGATAATATACATATATACATACCTTTCTATAAATTTCATAATTAAAAATTTTATTTTTATATAAAGGTAATAGTATTATTTTAATTAATTATTACTTATATACAGCTGTACATAGAAATATAAGAGAAATCTCTTAAAACTTTTCCCGGAAAATATTTTTAAGTTTTTCCTTCATTACATTGTAATTATTTTTTGTTTTTTTTTTACAAGTATAAAAAATTTTCTTTATCTTCATTATTTTTAGGGTTAGGGTTTATGAAAACCAAAAAATACTTATGTATAATAATTTCTGTGGTGCATTCAGCTTATAAGGTGAGGATGTTCTTGTGTAAGAAACTGGAACATTCATATTCTTAGAATTGTTTCATTGTTTCTTTAAAAATAAATATTTTATTTTATTGAAATATTTAATTAAATTGAATAAAAACAAAAACTAAATTAATATCTAGAATTTAAAGAATCAAAGGATCAAATTCAATAACAACAAAAGAGGATTCGTAATAATAATTATTGATCGGAAAACATTTTAATCTAATTTTTTTTTTTGTAAAATAAATTTCATTGATTTTTAATGTTATCTTTCATTTCTGGCTTAATAACTTAAATTATTTTTTAATTTTGGCCTGGTTATCGCGTCATCGTTGTCGTAGCAGAAATACGAAATGGTAAAAACTCTATTTCAGTATATAGTTATTTATTTTGAATATATAAAAATTCTTTAAACAAACTTCTTATAATTAAGTTGTAAAGTGTTTTCTTTAAAAAAAGAAAAGAAAAAGAAAAACAAAATCTTACATAAAAATGTAAAAACCAGACCAAGTAATTACACAAATTTCTTGAATTTTTTATTTTTGTATACTTTATTTTATAATTTTGATTTATATACATTAAAAAACATAAATGTGTACATTATAAATACTTCCTATTAATTCAAAGTGACTATAACGATAAACGCTTATTATTATGTTGTATATTTAATATATATAGAAACGCATATATATGATATATTATATTTATATATATATTTATTTATGTATAATTACAGAATATATATAGTGAAAATGCATTTTCATAATATTCAACAATGTGTACATAGTTTGAAATGCAAAAAAAAAAAGAAGGAAGGAGTGAGTTTTAGTCCCTAAAGGCTTGTGTGTTTTTTTTTTTTTTTTTTATAATATTTACAACATATTATAGAACTTTTTTTTATACAGATATAGGGTATACATTCTAAAAAATATTTTTCATGAAAATTAAACAAAAAAATTATAATGTTAGTTGCGATAAAAATTATATTTTTTTTTCTATATTTTATACACATAAGTATAATAATAATAATAATAATATTGTAAAAGGCTTTAAATTTAGTACATAAAAAATGCAATTTTCCCTGGGAAAGCTTTGAAAGTAATATAGCACTCATACATTGAAAATATAGCAATAATAAATCATTTATTTTTTTATTTTTATATCCTTTCAAAATGGATTTCAATAAGCATTTGTGTACAATATTGGACACACAGTGTATAAAATTGTAAGTACATATATGTATATTATACATAGTTATAATTGAAAAATTTTTGTGTACACACATACCTTACAAACCATATGTGTGTTGCATGTACATATTTATGAAAAATATTTATTGTACATAAATGAATTATTTGTACTATATTATAATAAAAATAAATATGTATTTGGAATAATATATAGATGAAAAAAATATAAGAAGATAAAAATTATTATAGGTTACCATGTCAGATAAAGTAAAATGAATTTAAATAAAAACAAAATATAGAACAGTATACCTCATAAATTAAGTATATGGGGCTTGTTTTCAACATTTCGATTTAAGATACTTTATACTTTTACCTTGGTCACTTAAAGGTATTAAACATATTTTTTAAGTTTTTTTCAATATAATATACCAATAGCATTTAGTCTTGAACCATATATTTACAAATATAACAATTTTAATCCAAACATAGCCCAGTTCGAATTCTTGGAAAACAATTGATTTCTTATATCATTTTTCTTAAGTTTATATTATCGACATCTGCATAACTTCCCAACACAATAATTTTTATCGGTATCCATTAAAATAATTAGCAATTCTAAAATATATTAATTTTATATGACTGGTTGAAAGCCTTTATCTGCCAAAGCAAAAACCGTGTACAGTTCATCCTTAAGTCAAGAGGTAAATGAACGAATTTGCGCTTATTTTGGCATATAAAGAACTGAAATCGCAGTGGAGGGCAGACGGATGGACTGTCATTTAATTTTTAATGCAAAAAGGGGTAAAAAAATTAAAGATATTGTTAAACAAAAAGATACTTATATATTTATATATAACTTTTAAATCCACATTAATGTTGATTGTTCAGTTATAAAAATTTGCTTTATTCAATTATCTTATTGTTTTTAATTCAATTCATATTGATTACATTCAGTATAATTAATAATTATTGTCGGCTCTTTCAATTCTGGATATGATAAGAGCTTATAATATTTGTTAGCAAATCGTCAATCCGCAACTATACTATCTATAATCTATCATTGATATACTTAAATGATAAGAATTTTTGGGATATATTAGTCTGATGTTGTCAGACACGCCAAGAAAATCGAAATTATAGTCTTAGTATTTTTTTTGTGAAGCTTTATTTCATAGTGTTAAAAAATGGATAAATTTTGCATGTCAGAAGCAAAATAATTTGTTTTAAATTTTTAAGAACAACATCCTGAACTAAAAATTATTACGATTTTTTATTTTGCATTCATTTTATATAAATAGATATGCTAATGTACAGTTGTATAGATATATCCAATTTGAGATAAATTAAAAATCGATTTTCCATAATTTTCTAGCCGTTTAATTTAAAGAAAAGATAATATTATAGAGAGTAATGAAATCATTGCTTAGTATAAAAAATATACATCATCCACATACACATAGTATTATTATAATACATTTTATATGTACATTTTTCTGTAGCTAGTCACACTTATGTATACTGTATTTATATTGTGTATCCTTGGAAAAATTATAATCTCATTATTTTATCATTTCACTCCATAAAGGCATAAAATTCTATGCTTATTTAAAACTTATCTGTATATAAAATTGTGCTTAATTAGATGTATTTATATATGTATGTATAACAATTTTATTATGCTTTAAATATTTACATTAAATTTTACAGTGCATTTAAGGATTTTTTGTAAAAAAAAATAACCTAACCTACATAAACTTTAAAAAATTATTTTAGCATCGATTAAGGCATTTTTACTGTTAATTTTTTTTCTTTTTTCACAGTAAAAAATACGAATCTAATGAAGTATAACATGTAGTTATAACATTAACGATGCCAATGAAAAAAAGATTATAAGTTTATTATTAAATTTTAGGTAAGTAATCTCAAATGGGATTATTTTTTTTTAAAACATTATTTTAGTTTTATGAAAGCATAAACAACGTATAGTATTTGTGTTATATTTATATAATTCGTAGTACAGGTACTATTATGTCAAAAGATTAAAGTTCATGTGTTTTCGAATCCTTTAACATTTAAATTCATCTTTCTCTTTTACATAATTATATTTAACTATAACAGCTTTAAGTATTATGTTAACTGTGTAATTTATTTTAATATAAAAAATTAATTTCCCGGAAGCAGATTTGAAAATATCTATTTTTATTCGTAAATATTCTTATAAAAATAATGTATAATGTTTTCTTTATACATTTATATAATTTCATTGATAAAAATTAAATTGTTCGACTGTAGAAAGTATAAAGTAATAATAATAATAATAATAAATTTAGTTTATTCGTCCCACTATCAAAATAAAAATTATATAATAATGTAGGTTTTGACGATTCCAGGCATAAGATTTTAATTATTACATTAAAACCTGTAACTAAAATAATCTAGTCATAGATTTTAATCTTTTTATATATAATATATATGTTGGAATATAGTATAGTATATAATACATTCTACAAAATAAAGATAGAAGAATCACCCACATTACAAATATATAATAGTGTATATGTAACATTGTGGTTTCCATTTCTCTGATAAATTATATTAAATTTCATTATTATAATAATGTAGGAATAATCTGAAGATTAAATCTATCAGAAAAAAAATTATGTTTACGCATTAGAAAATAGATAATAGAATTTGTGCGAGTGACATATATAAGATAAAATTGTTTTATTTATAATAAGAGGAAAATTTTGAGAATAAATCTAATTTTTAGCCCGTTTTTCATCAAAAATAAAAATTTTTCAAAATTTTTAGTTTTATAAAAGCTAAAATAGATTCTAATGAAAATTAGTATGTGGGTAAATGGTTCAGCCCAAGGATTCAAACTAGGGCATAGATTTCGATGAAAATTGTTATATTTTATATTTGTATGTGGTATACCTTAAATCGAAATGCTGAAAACGGGCTCCATACTTCATTTATGATTATAAGGTATACTGAAATATATTCTAAATAAACTTTTTCTTTTAACAAAAATAATTTGAAACTTTGTGAAGCATAATCAGGGGTCAGAAGATTTTTAAATACTTTTAATTTTTTATGTTTGATTTTTGGCAGATTTCATTTTAATATCTTCTCGAAAATTAAAATTAAAAAAAAAAATATATATATTATATAAAAATGAAATTATTTCAGTTTTGAAATGAAATTAATGAGTTTGAAATGAGAGCAAAAAGAAAATTGTACACAAAAAAAAAATTTATTAAACTGGCTATAAAGTTAAAAAATATCTGCAGGATATGATGGAGAAAATTAAAATTTTTTGTCATTAAAACTCTATTGGGTTTAAAAAATTTAATTTAAATAAACATTTTTTGTGTAATAATAAGGATTTTTATTAAAATTCACCTTAATTTCAATTAATTTCCCAAACCTTTTAAAATTATAAAATTGGTCTTTTAATTTGCCAAAGAAAATTGTTCCTTATTAAAAACTCTTGAAAAGTTATATAATTTGTTATGGTGTTTTTATTTTTATTTGCTTTTTTTTTTTTTTTTTTTTAAAAAAGCTTTTAATTTTAACAAAAGGTTAAAAATAAATAAAACGTATTTAAAAGTGTTAGCATAAACACAATTTTCAAGGTTGTATTTCCTTAATTCTACACACTAACTATATGCTATACCATTTAAAAGCTAAATATGTTTGTATAGAAATTATTTTCATTGATCCAAAGCATTATGCTTTTTTTCTAATCATAAACATATTTTCAAGGTCAAAAATGATTATGATTACATAGGTATTTAAAAAAAAATTAATATACGAAAGTAAGTCGAATCATTAGTTTTTAATTTTCAACCCTTAAAGACTATTATAGTTGAAATAATATGTTTTCGAACTTTTTTTATTGTTTTAACAAAACTAAAACATGAAAAGCATCATTCATTAAGTCAAAATTGTGAATTTCAGGAAAAAAAAAAGTTTTAGTAACATTGTATATTAAAGGGTTAAAAATTTATTGCACGGAGAGAAATCCAATCAGATATTATGATTATGACGATTGTACATATGAGTAAAGCAGTCAGAGAACTCAGCTCTTAATAACTAATCATAAACCGTAAATATTAATCATAAACAATGACTAAGGGTAAAAACAATCACTATGACTGCAAAATCATAAATCCTGCAACCCAATAATATCGATTTCATTTCTTACGTCTTAAAAGCGAGTAATGGCAGCTATTTTACATAAGAAAATAAAATTTAAGTTTTTTTTATTAATTTTTTTTATTTAATTTTTTTTTATTTAATTTTCATTTATTTATTTTTTTTTATTTTATTTTAATATTTTTTTAATTTATTAAATTTTATTTATTATTTTTTTATTAAATTTACAATTTTATTTCTTATGTCTTCTTCCGGATTCGAACCTGGGTCTTTAGCATTGCAATCCGCCAACACTACCACTCAGCTACGGTATTGAAATTTAAAATGTACATAAAATAGAAAATATAAATTAGGTATACACATTTTCTGTGTGGTGTGTTGGCTATTTGTAATGTTAAGGACGCAGGTTCGAATCCCGAAGAAAGCAAAAAAATTTTGGTTTTTTATTTTTTTGTAGCGACATTACAGAAAATTTCAACTATGTACTATTATTTTAGTAATTAAAGTAAATAATCTGAATTTTAATCACCGAAAATAAAATAAAAAGTAAAAAAAAAAAGTTTTTGTATCAATCATAACTTATGACTAGCATGATTAAGCATCATAACTTATGATTTCAGGTAAATCATAAGATAATCACGATGTATAACGTAGTAATTATATGCAAAGATTATTCATCTTGCGCGAAGATTTTTAATCATAGGGCTATTTTTTCGTTATGATTAGGAGTCTATGACTGATATAATCATATTGAATGAAAAGGCATTTCTCTGCGTGTGGAGAGTAAATATTTTTATATTTTTCATTCCAAATTATTCTATAGTCAACCTTCAATGAAAGAACAACTTGATTAAAAAAAGTGAAAATATCAAAAATAATAAAGACTTCTATAAGTATTATTAATTAATGTCCTTGAAGCAACAGGATTCACAGGATTCGACTTCGATATACTATAAAAAAAAGCACAGAAAACAGCGCAAATTAATTTTTTTTTATATCTTATGTATTTTATTTTTATAATATACGGCATTTCCCATACTTTTTGATCCAAAAAGATAAAAATATAAAAGCAAATAAATACTTTTATGATTAATATTCTAGGCAATTCCTTAATCTATAATGGTATTATTATTTTCTTTTTTTTTAATAACAAACGTGAGTAAACATTTTTAATAAAATAGAATATGTACTTTCTTTTACGGAGATTAAGCTAAATGTCTTTGGAATTTACTTTCTCTATGTATTAAGTATGTCTATTATTTAAGAAACTATAATTACATATTTACTTTTTGAGTACTAATTTTGAATATAGGAGAAACACTTTTCGCTTGATAACAAAATAATAAATTACCCTTCATATTTCGATTACTTCTCATTAATTCTTGATCACCATTATGCTAGTAAGTGTGATAACCGAAGCCATGTTAGTCTATTTAAGCTAAATCCATCTTATCATTATTATTATCTTTCCCTAATTAATCTTAAAAACATTTTTAAATGCAAAAAAATATTATTTTACTTTACTTTCTAGAATTACTTTAATTTAATGGCAAATATTGCGCAATTTAAATTCCTTACAGTCTATTTTAAAAAAAGGACAAAAGAAGAAAATTTTGAAAGTAAGGGCAATTTACTGCCTTGACGTTGGATAAAAAATCCAAAGGTTATCGTGGCGCAAAAAAAGACTGTCATTTTAAAATAAGGACGAATGGCAGCGTGTGTATAATACACTTTGGTTTATAATTTGAATTCTTACACATGAAATGACCAACTTTTCTGCTATTGCTTGTTATTGAAGAAAATTAGCATCTAGCCACAAAATATAATTTCACAAAGTTCGTGTTTATTTATTAAACTGTTTAAAGTATTAAATTGTCAACTTTAAACTTCACAACGCTGTATTCAATAATAAAATAACTTATAAATATAATAATCTTTTATATAACATTATTGGAAAATAAAAACAGTGTCATTCACTGCATGAATACAAAAATCATTCACAATAGGCTCATACTATTATTTCTTTTTTTTTTTGTTGAAATTGAATCCGTAAATTAGACATTAAGTAGAAAATTGATCAAAAAACTACAATTTTTACTTAAACGCAAAAAGGACTCCTTGTATTTCATGAAAAAAAAAAAACATTTATGGTATCCACTAAATATTATTTTCATTTTGGAAAAGTGTAGATACGCGTAAACAAAAAAAATAAAAAATAAAAAGAAAACGTAAATAAAATTATATTGATCATTTTCTTAAATGTTTATGTAAAGAATATTATTATTATTTAGAGAGAGAAATATATATATTAAAAAAAAAATATATAAATAAATTTTTATGAAAATATGAATTTTCTAAAGTTCACTTTATTCAAAAAAATTTAATATTCATTTAAAATGAAAATAAATATAGGGCGAATAATATTCACTGAAAAAATTTACCGAATAATTGTATATAAATAAAAATTCCATAAATAGGATTTGGATATAGAAAAAAAAGTATTTAAATAAGAAGCCATATGAAAATGAAATGAATTGAATTTTTAAAAGCCAACAATTCTATACTTTCGGAATATATACTTATTAATAGGTGTTCGAAATTAAATTATTCCAAATTCAGGAATTTCCGGAATTATTTTGAAACCGGAATGTTATAGTGTATAGCCTTTTTCTCTGACTACGAAAAGGATTCTATTTAACAGATTTAGTTTTATCGTTATATGGTAAAAAAAAAAAAAAAATATTAAATTTTGGTCACTTCTTTTTGTAAAAACATTTTTAACTTTTTTGTTTTTTTTTTTTTTTTTTCTAAATGAATTTTACATTTTTATTTTTGATTTCATATAATAAAAATAATAATAATAAAAAAAAAGAGCAAAAATTTTTACCAAAAAGCCAAGGGCGTTTAAGGGATAAATAAAAACCATTTATTTGTTGTTCTTTTTTTTTTTTTATTTTTTGTTTTGTTAACTAAAAATAAAATTGGCTTAATTTCATTAAACATCAAAAGTATAAAAGAATACATTTATTTAAGTTTTTTTTTTTAAAAATACATACATAATATATGTATAATGTTGTACATAGATTCCATGTGTACTTAAATAAAATAAAAAAAAATAAATAAATTTAGATAAAATAAAAAAAAAAATTTCGGTTTTGTATGTGATAAAATTATAGGCTCAGGCAGTGAAATGTTTGGGTAGCAAATACATTTATTTTATATTTTTAAATAGCGATAACAATTTAGAGATCCTTATTTTGTACCAGCCCAGATAATTTGTCCAAACCTTTTTATTATAATTATTTTCGAAGGCAATTTTATTTTTCTATAATTCTAGTAATTCTAGTTATACTGATTGCAGTGTTATACTCTGTGGAGATAGTTAAAACAATTATAACTTTCACAGCCCGTCTGTTACTAAATTATTCATTGGCTCACGGATTATTCGGCCTGAGATAGATATCTCGCAACTAAGTACACTAAAACTGATTGTACAATCAGCTGTAAAATAATGCAAAAAGATTGCAACTAAAGCTAAGTAATTGCAGTCAATCTTGCATTTGTTATTAAATATATAATAATTAGTGCAAAAGTCCATAGCAAATGAATTATAGTCTCATTATAGTTGGCAAATATTGCTATATACATAATTACATATCAGCAGTTATATTAAAAAGTAGAAGTATAAAATATTTGTCCTTACTATTATAAATATAAAGCTAAATTTGCTAAAACCATCCACTAGTTCGATTTGAGCTGTAATTTATATCATGAGCACCGAACTGTTTTTCAGTGTATGTGGATTGATATCCAGAAATTTATATGGTAGGGAATTCCAGAGAATTTTAGGGGAAAAAAAACATTAAATATTTTTTTGGAATTAATTTGACCCCGTATAATATTGGTACAATTAAGAATTCAAAAGGAATTTAGAACAAGAAAAAAAAATGAATTATTTAATTAGTTTTTCTTTTTTTTTTTTTTTGTTAAGAATTTTTAAGATTTAAATTCAAAGGAAATAAAAAATCTCTGGCCTTTTTTTTGAGAAATATTTAATTTTTCTTGAAATTATATTTTATTTATTTATTTATTTATATATTTTTTTTTCATTCTACAAAGTCGTGCTTCACAATTTATGTGTTCTTAAGGTCTCTAAAAAGAACTCCATTATTTTCCTTCGGTTTAATTTTGTTATTAAAAAAAAAAAAAAGGAAATTAAATTTTTCAAAAGGTTTCATTTTTTTTAAAGATTAAAGATTTGTATCTTCCAGTAGCAGAAGAAGAAGCAGCAGTAAATAATAATAAAATCATTTTTTTACATCGTTTAACGCCAAACAGAGAAAATAAGTTTTAAAAAAAAAAAAAATAAACATAAAAGTGTAGGCGGTACAAATTATTAAAAATTCATAGCACGTAAAATAATTTTTGTCTTTTTTTTCTGTTGACGCATTTTTTTCAGACATATGATTTTTTTCGTATTTAGTACAAGCTTTAATTATTTTTGTGACAGAAAATATGTTTTTCTATAGAATCCTGCACATAAGCCACAAGGACTTCAGTAATGATGTATAACTAAGATAATTGAGTTGAATTGAAAGCAAAGAGTATATATACGTGGTTACCCTATGTTTCTTAGTTCATATAATATCATCATATTTATTCTAGAATTCTGAATGTACTTTTGTCGCTCATTTGCATCATTTGGATAATGGGATATACATTTAAAACCCAATTACCTAAAAATTTAAATATTTTGAATTCCATCTTAATAAATTTTCAAAATTAAAAATATTTCCATATGTTCATTTCATTTCACTCAAAAAAGTTACATTTAAATTTAAAGTATGGGAGAGTCTTTGTACATTTGATATTGAAGCTTTTTCTAATGGTAAACCAACACAGATGATACTTTTCATAGATGTATATAACCTTTGTTTAGAGCTTAGCGACATATCACATTCTGCATTGCATGACATATATAATCTATTATTAAACTAATACAACGAAAACCGAAAAATATATATTTAACGAATAAAATATGGAAATAAAAACTCCTATAGAAACATGGTTTCTAGAGAAGAAAATCTGAACTAACAGACTGAAAATCATGAAAGGAAATGAATGAATTTTTTTTTACAATTTTATTTGATTTCAATATAATTTTTCGACTTTGTAGTAGTACGATTTCTTTTAGAAATAAAATTTATACACAGGTTTATTTTACGCACTATTTCACTTTTTATGATTTAAATATTATGCAAAAATTTATTCTAATTCTGATTTTCTTAAGAAAAAAAATTTATACATATACAATTTTCCTTCTGGTTCAAAATTACCCTATCAATCAAAATTTTCAATTTTAAAATTTGAATAATTTTTATTAAATTTCACAAATTGATTTATTATTTATTTTGATGAATAATATAAATTTAGGTGTGTATATATTTTACAAAAAAAAATATAAAATGAGCCATCCATCTAATAACCATAACAATAAAATAAAATTATATGAAAAAAAAATAAAATAAAAAATTCCAAAACTTATTCAATTTAGGAGAAAAGAATTTTATTATATTTAATTCTTTTCGAAAAAAAAAATAAGATAATATTTTCCAGGATCTGATCACAAAAAAAAATTAAATTTTATCTTTTGTTCAAACAAAAAAAAATCTTATTCGCATTCATATATGGAAAGAGTAATTTACGAAGGATAATAAATAGAAGATAATGTCAACAAATTTTTTTTTTTCAATTTAATACTAATCTTTTTAATGTACGATAGATTAAATGTATATGCTTTTCAACATATATAATCGATGTATTCTGCGAAAGTATAAAATGAAATTTTCTAAATTTTACCCGTGACTAAAATAGGCGCGTAAAAATAAATTCACCGTGCAATTGTAGTTATACATATGTATAGCTTTTATCAAGGATAGCGTAATTTTTGTTGGGCTTAAAAGTTATTTTTAAAATAGAGGAAAAATTAAAAAAAATTTTAAGATACATTTTATATTTCTCCTGGTACTAAAATGTTCATAATTTTTATGAAAAAACGATTTACTCTGTCTGTGTGTTTCTAGTTCTCAATTTTAAGCTTACAAATAACTTATAATAGCTTAAGCTTGATTAAAAAAAAAAACAAAATAGAAAAAATAATTGTGATGCTTATAAATTTGACCAATAACTGGAATACTATATTATTAATATCATTCAATAATACATACTACAGATTAATAATGTAACTAACACTGAAAAGGTTTAATTAATTTAATTTTGTAAAGCGTCTTAAAAATTCATTCAATTATATTCCTTTACCTATCCCGCATACATAAAATTTATAAATGTAATGATCTTAATTTAATTCAAATTAAGTATGTAAAAAATGTACATAAGTACTCTACCATTTTTTTTATTTTTGAAGTTATAGATATTCACATATTATAGTACATGTGTCTATTGAGTTTTTCTAACGACAAAAAATTAATTACATTTTTTTCTTTTCAAGGCTTTCCATGGCTTATCAAAAAAAAAAAAAAAAAAAACTGTTGTATTCACATGTTTTAAATTCAATATTTAAATCACTTTAATACTTTCGCACTCTGAAAATCTTAAAAGATTGATGAGGGTGTATTTGACCTACTTTTCATTCAAAAATGTATAAAAATTCAAAATTTTTTGATATACCAAAGCTGAGTGTATTTGTTAAACAAAAAAAAAACCAATACAAAATTCTTATATTATACACAAGAAAGAAAGCAAAATTTTTCATCAATTGAAAGAATAACAACTTAAGTGGGAAAGCAAAATATATAGTAAATCAGATTCTGTATATAGGGCAGGAAATTTATAGCATTTCAAATATTCTGCATCCTCAAATTTTTATCAATCTAAATTTTTATTATTAAGTATTATTTACTAATTTTAGAAATGGGACTCTCAAAAACTTTTCGTTTAATGTCAACAAATTCATAAAAAAATTTATTTCATTGAATTCGCATATACGCATATGAGCTTTATTTTCTAATTTTTAGTTTTTAGCTTTTCGGTAAATTGTTTAAAAATAATAAAATCTTGTAGCTTAAATTTTTCTTTTTAATTTATTGTTTAACTTTTATTTTGTTTTAACACTTAACCGAAATTACAACGATGAAAATAGTAACATTATAATTCTTTATTACGATTTTTTCCTATAAGTGAAAACATAAATATTTTTATGTGAATTATGTTCTCTCTAACATTTGGAAAGGCAAAAATATTTTTTCTATACTTCTTGTAATACATTCAAATATTATGTTTATATATTAAAATGATTACGACCACTTGTTTTTTTTTTTTTTTGTTTTTTTAAAGTTAGATCGATGGAAAAATTTTTGAGGGATTTTTCTCTGTCAAGGAAGCAAAATAACATAAAATTTTTTTTTTTTGATGAGGAAGGTCATGATGACGATGATTTATTATTTTAATGAAACTGATATACATGTATAGTATATATATAAGGGGAGGACCGGAATGATGGTGTATATATAATATTCTTTAATATAAAATACATACATATAAAAAAAAAAAGAAAAACTTTTTGAAATTTAAATAAAAATTATTTTTTAAGGAAATGTTATGGAAAATAATGCTGGAAATCCAGAAATTAATATTTAAAAATATTATTTAGGTATAAAATATATTATCCGGATGTTTTATTTAGCTGTTGATGCCTATAAAAAAAAAGTTATTCTTAGGGATTTTTTTTTGTTTATTATTATTATTAATTTTTTTTCCGCAAACAATTTTAAGTAATTGATGAATGAAGTTTTCCCCTAAATTAAAAAAATATTTTGTTGAAAATTGTTTTTGAATTTTGAAAAATTACGTTGAAAAATATTTTTGGTAAATATCATTTGTTTCCTTTTTTTTATATTTTTTAACTTCACCACCTCAATAAAATTTTTAATGATTGATTACAATTTTATTTCATACGAATGTGTGCGGTTGATTGTGATTTATTCGCAATATTATTGCATAAATTAAGTACACACTTTTTAGTTGACACATCAACGACGAAACCGAAGTTGTAAAAAATAAGTTTTCCGTAGTTCTTTGTACTGGTATTGAAGAAAATTTTCTGTGAGTTTATTTTAAAAATTGTTCAAGGTTCAATATAAATTTGATATTCTAAATTCGAGTGAACAACAATATTATACTATCAATCTCGACTACGGTTTTATTAATTAAATTTTATATTGTAATAATATTCATTTGGTTAAAATATTCATGCTTGCTTCGATGAAACTATGAACTCAATAAACAAATTATTTTTGTATAAACAATTTTTTTAATAATCGATAAGAGCACTTAGTTATGTTATTCATCTTCAAAATATCTTTTACTGTACCTTTAACAGAAAAAAAAAAAAACAAAATTATCAATAAAGAACTTTCAACAATCAATTTTATAAATTAATGGAATATTATTTTCAGATATTTTTATTTTCTGTTAAAATTTATTGTAAAAAAAATATTTGAAGTATTTTACATTTAAATTATTATAGGCTTTTATTTATTTACGTTGAAGATAGTGTTTACATTGTATTTTAGTTTTTTTTTGTTTTTACTATTAAATTTATTATATTGGAGATCTATAATACATATTATACTTAATATTATATTAGAAAGAAAAAAGGTTTAAAGTTACAAAAAAATCTCGTATTTCAATTTCAAAATAAACAAGTTTCTAACATTGAAAACAATATAACCATTTTTTTTTTACATAAAATATGAACAATACCTTCATTATTATTGAAAGGATTAAAATTTTATCCTAATTCTTGATTATACTAAAGAAAGAAAAAAAAAAACGCAATCATTTTTATAGGTTTTTTTTTTTTTTTTTTTGGGAAATGAATGTAATACACATCTGTGTCCTTAATATATATAGGCAAAAACAGAAATATTTCTGTAATTTTTCATCTTCATGGCCTCCGAAATTATTTTGTTTTATTTTTGTTTTTTTTTTACCCAAATTTTTTTTTTTGTAAATAATACGTAGATATAGTATTTTGTAGTATTTTTATGTATTATGTAAAAATGTATGTAGAGGTATATGTCTTTGATATTATATATTCGTACATTCTATATATAAATACTAAATTTTATTTTGATTTGGGGAAGGGAATGATTTCAAGGATAAGTTATTTTTTGTTTTTCTTCCTTTTTTCTCTGTTAATTTAAACACACAGAATGGGCTCCTAATGGTGGTTTGAATACAAAAATTCTTTATCAGTTGAGTGGAAAATATATATAAAAAAAAAAAATATATAATAAATATTTTTTTTTTTCTTCATTTAGCTTTTTTGGTTGCTAATTTATTTTTGTTTTTCTTTTTTTTTATTTTTTTCACAAGAGAATAAAATTATGGTTTTTTTTATTTTTGGTAGCATATACTAGGTAGTAGTATATGGAATACATAAAAACAACAATATCAAAAATTGAAAAAAGAAAAGGCAGAAAATTTTTATATATTTTTTTTCCGGCTTTATTTTAATAGAATTAAATTTAGCATAGCAAAGAAAGCAAAAAAGCTTCAGAATCAAAATTCAAGAATTTTGTAAGAACAATTTCTATATACGTATAGTATTTCTCTGATATTTCTGTATTATATTATGCTTTGTCATCAAAACAGGCAACATAAATATGGAGTTTGGAATAACAGGTTGAGAAAAAAAAATACCATTTTTCTATTTAATGAGATATAATTCGAGAAATTTTGCTAATTATACATACCTAGTTAAATTATAAGCGTGATTTGAGTAATTTTGAAGAAGCAGATTACACTATGAAAAATTTAATTTTCAGTATGTGCTTATATTACAGTTATTAGTCTAAAAACCTATATATAGCAAAAGGTGCTACTTCAAAATTATAATTTTTATTGTTTTTTCTAGCGAAAAATAAATCACAAAAAATATTTTTTTTTATACAAAATGAGTTTCTAAGAAACTTTATGTCGAACAAAAAGTAAAAGTAGAAGCTAATATTGCCACATTCGATTTGACCTATAAATATAGCAAGAAATATGCCGAAGAAATATATCTGTAACAGCTATTTCATTTTTCAGAGTGTCCTCGAATTTCTAATAAATTGTAAGCAAAGAAATTCGTTTATTTTAATTTATAAAAAATTTCTATTTCTAATCGAATTTTTATTAGAGTTTTTGTAAGATAGAACAAATTTTTAGCTGCCCATATTGTGGGAATATATCGTCTGTTGAGAAATGAAACAACGTATGATATTTATACGTCATTATTAGATAATAGCACCATTCGATTCCTCGTACTCGATTTTATAAGTACAACTATTTTGCAATATTCTTAATGTTGATTAAAATGTGTTTTTTAGATGAAAATTTTACGTTACTTGATATTTTTCCATACGTTTTTTTTAATTTTCAAATCTTTAAACTCAAATTACTCGAAACTATACTTTTCATTATACATCGTTTCATTTCTCAACGACGATATAGTCTATGCGTCTCGAAGGATATCGTATTATCGAAAAATATTCGTCAGAGGAGAAAATTAAGAAAAAAGTCTACCAATCTCACACAAATTTTCTTGCAAAAAAGATTTCACTCAAGCAACATTTTTTGGCTTGCGCAAGCATCATGCTTCCGTTTACATACAACGATTTACTTGCACCAATTGGTTTGAATAGGTCAATTGGCGAAAATTGCATGAGCATGTGAACCCAGCACTAGGGTTTCTATATATTTTTTTTAATAAAACCGAAAATATTTTTAGAATAAATGGATGGTAATTTGATATTATTCTTTTTCTTTTACGTATATATATATATATATATATATATATTTTTTTTTTGTGACAATAAATACATTTTTATTTTTATTTATTTCTTTTTTCTTTTTTTTTTTTTGAAAATAAAATTTATTTATTTTTTATTTCTGCAAAAAAAAAAAAAAAAACAAAAAAATAAATCGATTATTGCTTTTTTGATAAGGGGCACATATTTGATTATTATTTTTTTTTTAAGTTGTGTTTATTCAAAAAAAAAATACAAAATGAACCAAATAATTGGTCTAAATTGAAAATTTTTATTCTCTTCGTAAAAGTTATCTTCTTTTTTTTTTTCTTCTTAACAACAAGAAAAAAAGAACTTGAGGCTTGAGGTAAAGAGATATGAGAAGAAAACAAAAAAAAAAAGTCCTATTTAAGTTGACAAGGGTAACAAATTTACCATTGGGATAATTTTTGTTTTTTATTTTATTTTGTATTTTCTGTTCTTTTTCTTTAAGTCCTTATGTGTTTGATTTGTTAAGATGTTTGACTTTAATTGAAGATATTTAAGACATTTAAAAATAACTAGGCATATTTAAATAAAATATATACAATATAATAAAATATAATATTTTATTTTATTTTTAATTTGTAATTTGTAAATATTTGATGTTTATGTTATTTTTTAGCACTTTTGTTAAGAAGCATTTAAGAGAATTTTAGTTATATTGATTGAGAAATAACGTTTAAAAAAAAAAAAAATTTTACTTTCCTTATCTGTAAGTTGTTTGTTAATGGAATATAATGTAATTTAATTGTCAGATATTTTTAATTCGAACTTGTAATCGTATTTTATTTTCACCCTTTTGATGGGAGATCTTAATGCGATTTTTTGATAGGTTAGAGAGTGAGCCGGATTTTTTTTCAATTTATTTTTTTGGCTTAAATTGGCATTTGAAACTTGTCAAGTAAAGGAAACAGAAAATTTAAAAAAAATATCACCCTCCAAGGCTGGTGTTGTGGAATTTCTTCTAAACAATTTTTCAATATTTTCATTTAATTATAAAAATTTGTTAATTTATTAATTTTTCTGATAAAGTGCAGTTTCTGCACAGAAATAAAATTCAAATATATTTAAAAAAAATCCCACCATTTTGGTTTTATTCGTACAATTTTGTCGAATTTGCAGCAGTGAGGGCTCTTAATACCGCCCATCAAAGAACTATCAACTTTTTACATTCTAAGAAAAAAAATTTTAATGCCTCTTGTTCTGTCACCAAACATATTTTTTAACCATATGATAACACACAAGTATAAAATATTGTAAGAACATTTCGTTTATTTTTCAAAATTTTATATCTAAAAATATCCCAAAAAAAAAAAAAAAGGATTTAGTTAGGTTTTTTTTCTTTTTTTTGTGAAATAAAACCTAAAATTTTAAATACATGTATGTAGATGTATATATTTTATTTAATTTTTCTTTACCATTAAAAAGGTAAAAAATATTATTTAATTTTGTTTGTATTTTTATTTTTTTTTTTCCTAACCAAAGCTTTGACTTGTTTGTGGCATATTTTCTTCCAGAACAGAAAAAAAAAATTGTATATAGGAAAAAAAAAATTAAAAATGAAAAAAGTTTTATGTGGTGTGTGGTTAAGAAAAGATATTAAATTTAATAACTGTTGTTATTTTATTTTTATTTTATTTTTTTTTTCCTTTAACACAAAAAAAAAAAAAGCTGTAACATTGTGTTATTATTTATCATTTTGATATCAGAAGTACCTACCTACACAAAAAAAACGAAAAATTTATTTTCAAACTTTTGGGTTTATTATTATATACAACAACAGTAAGTAGAATTTTGAAGAATAAAGAAATAATTGCACGCAGCATAAAAACCTCTTGTGGTTTAATATCCTTGGAAATTGAGAAAACAAATATTTTGATGTACATATAAGGTAAAGTATATATATTTTTCAGAAAAAAAAATTTTATTTACCTTTTCATTATATCTATAAATAAAAAAAAAAATTCGTAATAAGATAATAATAAATAAATCAAGGAAAGCCGATTACTTTTTTTTTCCCATAATATATTTAAATTATTTTTCATCTTTTTTTTTTTTTACTTTTATATACTTTTAATTAAGAATCTGAATTTTATACTTGAAAATAATAAGAAAAAAATTCTAATTTTTAATTAGCAAATTTATGTATAAGACGGTACCTACACATAATAATGACTTTAAAATTTCAAAAACTTTTTTTGAAATCTTTCCTTAAATAAAAATGTAAATATCTTCACAGGTGGCAAGTTAAAAAAAACCCTTCTTTCAACTTTTTCTAGCCGAACCGCAGCAACGCCACGACAACGTGTTGCCGAGTTCAGATAGTATCGTCTGCTCAGAAATGAAACAACGTATAATGAAAAGTATAGTTTCGAGTAATTTGAATTTAAAGATTTGAAAATTAAAAAAAACGTATGAAAAAATATCAAGTAGCGTACAATTTTCATCTAAAAAACACATTTTAATCAACATTAAGAATATTGCAAAGTAGTTGTGCTTATAAAATCGAGTACGAGGAATCGAATGGTGCTATTGTCAAATAATGACGTATAAATGTCATACGTTGTTTCATTTCTCAGCAGACGGTATGTGTAACAAAGGTTATTTCTTGCAATAAATATAATTTGAAGTTTTCGAAGGATTTTAGCGATGTTTTTGGAGGTCTGAAAGCAATTATTTGTATTCACAGAGGAAACTAACGAAATCTATTGCATCTTAATTATTTAAGCCTACTATTGAGACATGGCTTGATATGATCATTTCATTCACATAATTCGGAACTGTTTACTTCTTTCAAGGGAAATTAATTTAAAGTTTTGATTCTAGTTTTTGCTTTAGTTCACATGATATATTATTATAATCACTAGCAATTGAAATACAAAAATTATAGCTACATCAGAATTTAAGATTTATTTCCGAGATAATCCTATTTGGGTGGATAATTCATTTTATTAAACAATTGTTCATTAGAAGAATTGTACATTGGATAAATTTTACAAATTTTTTATGAATATATGAAAATATTGAAAAATATAAAAAAAATAATTTTTTTTTAAATAAATATAAAAATTAAAACTAATTTATTCTATAAAAAAAGTAAATATAATAAAAATTAAGATCAAATTATTTTTAATTAAACTTCAATTGTAAATATTTGCAAAATCTGTCTGGTCATCGTTTTTATAGGTCACTTTTATTAAAATAATCATAAAAAAAAAAATAATAGTAAAATAAATAAAAATTAAACATACAAGAAAGACTGGATACTAATACATTATGAGATTCTCTAATGAAGGTCCTTGAAAAATTGTGACATTTTCATTAAATTATTAGTTTTTATTTTTATCAAAAGCTTTTAGTTTTATTAATAACATATAAAATACATATACCTACCTTCAAATGAAAAGAAATTATATGTTGTATAGCTTACAGTATATACTCAAGAATAAAAAAAAAATTCTTATAAAATAAATATGGCAAAAAAAAAAACAATAATTTAAGATAAATCTTATATAGTTTCAAAGTTAATGCTTATATCTATGATATCCTTATTTTTTTTTTTTGTTATATATTCAATAGAATCCAAAAAGTGCTGAAAGGAAATCCATTATAACAATAACAAATTCTAAATAAGATATACACATATAACATAATGTTTATACATAACTATATGTAGATGATACATAAAAAAAAATTGAAAAGATTGATTATACCTCCTATAATAATGAATGTCAATTTCGATCAGGAAAACTAATAATAATAGAAAAAAAGAAAAAAAAAACTCATTGATCTATCTCTATATTTTAATAAGTATCTTAAAGTAGTGTAGATTAAAAAAAATATCTTCTTTACTTTTTTTTTTATTTTTATTAATGACCCTATTTCAAGGATACACGTTTTCTCAATTTTTCATATCCAAATCGCTTTCTAATTGCAATATTATGATACATTGTCTATGTGACAAACTTATGTCGATATTACCGCAAAATATGAATAAACTTTTTCTCATAATGAAATTCAAGAAATTTATTTTACTATCGTTCAGTTATCATTATTTTATATTATTTTTTTATTATATGTCATTTAAATGCATATACATTTTTGATTTTAATTTTTTTTAAAGTTTTAATAGATATGGGTAAATTAGTATGTGGATAATGAATTTTCATGAAAATTGTGAGTAGATGTCGACTGAATTCCCGGATTTTGGATAAGAAAGCGAACCAGGGGCTGAAATTAAATTTCAATAAATATAAGCATTTCATATCATCGAAGTACTATCATAGAAATCTTAAAAAAAAACATTTCAGCTTCAACATTTTATGTAGATTATGTTTTATGTTGAAATTATATGTGAGGCAAAACTTTCAAATTTATACGAAAGAAAGTAAAATTAGACTTGGTGATGAAAACTAAAAGCTAAAATACTCTGAATATTATTTCATTTCATTTTAATTCGTTATATAATAGTTTAAAATTTAACATTTTGACTTATTTTGAATATACTTATAAAAAATGTTTATTTTACTATACATAAAATACTATTGCACAAAAAAGCGATATGAAAATAATATACCTTTAGTTGGTATTTAAAATGAAAATTCCTTTTATAATTCAGAAGAATTTTCTCTAGGGAATTTTCTATTTATGGATAACCGTAAATTAATACAATATAAAAAGTAAATAAGTACATAATTGTAACTAATTCTTATAAATTATAAGCATAGAAAAGTAAAAAATATATTATTTAGGTATATAAATGATACAACAATATATACATTTTCCACTTTTTCATTGGGCGTAAAATTTCAGTGTTTCATTAAGGAAATAAAAATAATTTATTTAATTTATTGACATTTAAACGTGCGTTATTTATTTAAAATAATTTTTTTTTGTTAATTGTGGAATGCGGAGAAGTACAATAATATCGAAATAATTCATTTTTAGCCTGCTTTCCATCAAAAATTAAAAAAACAGATTATATCCGTCCGTCCGAACTTTACTAAAATGCTAATAACTATTTAACCGAATTTCTGTGATTCTTCAAATGCCAAAATATGCACAATTTCGTTCATTTTCACTTTGGCTAATGTATGTATTTTAAATTTTTGTAATAGCCTTAATTTCCCTACAAAATTAATATATCGGGTAGATAAATGTTGATTTGAGAAAATTTAAAAAGGATCAGACTCCGATTGTTTTCAAGGATTCAAATTGGGAGCTGGTTTTCTATTAAAATTGTTATATTTTAGTATAATAGTAAATATACTAACACGATTGTGAAGGAACGTTAAAAATATGATTAGATTGTTAAGTATACTTTGAGTGTGAGAAATGTATCTTAATCGAAATGTTGAACACAGGACCCAGGCTTCATTTATGAGATACGGTTAAATATTTTTATATTTTATTATATTAGGTTATTAAACGGAGTACTGGCACTGTTAAACCGGCTGAATGAAACGTTCGACTTTTTAATTAAACAAATATTTTTAATTTTCAATGAACTTGAAAAATCGTTTTTTAAAATCAAAATTCCTAAAATGTTTATGGACTTGATGTTCCTGTCACCACTTTAAAAACGACAACCTCCCATTAAACCCTTCGTATAAATTTAGAACAAAACATAAATACATAAAAAAAAATTCGAAGGTAAAATTACTTTTAATAACTTTTTAATTTAAATATATTCAATATTTAGTAATAATAATTTACGTGGGAATATACCTAACCTACAGATTTTTGTAAATCTTATTATTTTTTTTCTTTTTTGTATTATTTATGGAAAAAAATTATTTTTCTTTTTATAAGAAGCTTTCTTTTCAGGCCTCGATATGGATTTTTTTTTATTCAATATTTTGGTTATCATAAGTTCCTTTTCACTGATTAATGTGCATGGGAGCAAATTAGTTACCATGAAAATGTATTGGAAAAAAAATTCATAGATATATATATATATATATATTTTTTTTGTAACTTAATGAAATTGATAAGATTAATGGTCAAGGAAACCATTTAAGTGAAAACATTTAAATTTTCGAATAAAATTGGCTCATGTGTAAAATGGAATGGATGAACAAGTATCTTTATTTATTAATTGTTCAAACGATTTTTATTAGATTTTTGTAAATTTATTTTAGAAATTCAGAAGAAAAATTTCTTGGTAAATGTTACCAAACAAGCATTCGAAGAGTTTTATCATAAAATTACAATGGAGCAGACCAGAATTTAACTTATTGTGTTAAAAGACTTACATGAAAAAAGAAATTTCACAACTATTCTCGGTATATCTATAAATTATCCTATACACATAATACATAATAGACGAGATGGAAAACATTCGTTTTATGATTTATTTTTTTTTTATGAAAATCTAAATCTAAATTAACATGAATGTACGATTTAGGGCAGTGATTATCATCAGAAATATTTAATGAAATTATATTTTATATTTTATTAATGGATAACATAATTTATTTTTAATCCTTTGCGTGCAATTTTATTAAACACAAATAAGTATCTCAATAATAATTTAAATAATTTATAATTATGTCAAAACGTGAGCAATAAAAATAATTATTATAAATGTATAGAATGTTTAATATGTTATACACAATATATACCTACACGATGTTCTGGAATATCAACATAATATAAGATGTAATATATTATCCAAACATTTTTCGTATCTAAAGCTATTTTCTATAAAGAAAAGCATAGTAAAGTATGTTTTTTAATTTTTCGCATTTTTGGGTAATAAAAATTTCCATTCTATATATTAAAAAAACACTAATAAACACTAAACATATCCATTAATGAGATTACATAATTTATATAAATTTTTGCTTTTTTGTTTGAACTAATACTCGCTCATTTTACTTAATAAAATTATTAAAAATATAAAATAAGAATTTTTTTTTTGGAAAATTATAAAGAAAGGAAAGTTTAACTATTGGCCCAGATAATTTTGTATTTTTATTATTCTTAAGAATGTGTTACAACGCAAGAGTTACAATAGAGAATCTGTGTTTACAATAAATATTAGAACTATTTTTTAATTAATTTTTTTACTTGACTTTTTATTTTTTATTATCATTATTATTATGTTTTTAATATAATAATAATAATATAAAGAAGAATTTATAATGAAAATATTTTATTTATTTAAACCATTATTGTATTAAATCTCTATAATGAGTATCTGAATATATGTAATATATATGTATATCTCTTTTTGGTTTGCCTCATGAAAAACCCATATATCTGATTAATATTTAATAAGCAATGCAAACACAATCATGAAAATTGTTTACTTGTGTTGTGAGTATATGTGCATGAAATAGAAAATTTATGTTTTATGCATGTCCAACTATGACCTCTATTATTTTATTATTTTACTAATATCAGATTGTGTTTTATATAAATGTATAAATTTTTTAGAATTTTATTATT
>OZ023275.1:33924000-34006797 GCA_964007475.1 Hybos culiciformis | reverse complement strand
ATATGCACTATTGAATAATAAAAATAAACTATTATATTGAACAAAATCAAAACTATTATACTTAAGCTTCGAAATGATTAGAACTACAACTAAAGTTTGAATAAAAAAGAAAACAAAATTGTTGATTTTAATCATTGATGATTCAATAAAAAAATATAGGTTAATTATATTGTAAGTAATTACATAAAATACTTTTTCATAAATTATAAATGTTTGATTATGATTTACACAAATTTACTAGAAACCTGCAAATCTAACACAAAAAAAAAAAAAAAAATTAACCATTATTGATGATTAAGATAATATTATCGTAACATGTGTACACATGAGTTACAATACAAAATTGAAATAAATTAAATAATATTTTAAGAACAAAATTAATTTATTTAGCTGAACTATATTTTTTAAACCTTTTTTTGACCTTTTTATGTAAACAATATAATAATTTATTAAGAACTAAACTATAATGATGGTCACAAATGGAATAAAGTGATTTTTGGTCACAATTTATTAACTAGAGAAAAGAGAAATAAAGAGTTAGAATGTGACTTATAACTTGTAAAACTATAGAATCCAAAACTTCTACAATTATTTTAAAAAATTGATTTCTATATTAAAAAAAATTCTGTAGAGTAACTTCGTTAATCTATAATTACAAACAAATGTCAAAAAACAACAACAACAAGACTCATGTCAAAATTATGAATTATAAAATCAAAAAGGAAGTAAGAACGGCTAATAGTCGTTAATTAGTTAGTCACTAAGCATTATTCACTTCATATTTTGATTTTAGCACTCTACTATGCTTTTATCACATAACTTTGAATATGTAACAAATTACAGTATAATATTAGCTATGTTGATAATCTTACTTAATAAAATTATTATGCAAACACACAAAATAAAAGCCTCAACAATTTTAATTCCTAAATAAATACATATAAATAAATAAATATAACCAAACCATAAATTTAATTCCCAATATCATTAAAGGTATTTGGTTGGGAGGTTAAAATTGCATTAATAACTAAACATGATTGGAAGTGTTTTTTTTTTATTATTAATTAAAAGTCCACAAAACTATAAAAGAAATAAAAAATTTAAAAACACAGATCTAGAGCAAATTTTAATTAAACATTGCATAAAATAAACTACTGTTATAGTTTGCACGATAGGTATTAAAAAAAAAATCATCACCCGCATAGATTTTACATGCCATTACATTTTGAAAATTTTATCAAAACCACAACACAAAGCCTAATAAATTTTAATGTAAAGAACATAATAAAAATTATGTAATTATTTAAATGTAAACAATCATATTTTAATTTTAAATATAAATTAATTTCAAAATATAAAAATTACATACAAGTTTGACATTTTTTCAATATTTAGAATGAAATCTTCTAAACGGAAACATAAATTTTTAAATTTTAATGTATAAGAGTAATTTTTTTGTCAAATAATCGAGGGTATATTCGAAGCTTATTAAATGCCTGTGATTTTATTCCGTTGTCCGTATTTGACTGTTAAAGTCCAGGTTTCTGATCCCTATGCTAGTATTTTGTGTATCGTTTCCTTTGAAACTGTGACTTGCGTATCGTTTCTCTGTACACTGTACTGTACTCAAAATATTCGATGAGAGGATTTTTCTTAGGCCTTAATAACAAAAGTCAAGCACTATAGTCCTCTAATGGTTTCCAGGCAAATATTGGAGTTCTGTCCCCGAAGATTTTTCGTTCCGGATTGCATAAGAAGTTAATATCGGACTAAAATACTGGTTCTTCGATTCATTTGCTTAACGCTTTACATCAATCAAACCTAATTTTGAAATTAATTTTATTGAATCAAAGAGTTTAAAAGAAGAAAAATTAAGATTTAAATTAATGAAATAGGAACTATTTTATATTTATTTTAAATAAATAAAAAAAAAAAAACAAATAAATTATAATTTATGTAAGAATAAATAAAAAAAAAACTGAAGAAAAACAATTAAACTGTTATATAATCAACCATTCCCTTAATTATTTCTAATACATCTTTAGAAGTTGATTCAATAAATGAGTTAGGCAATAAATAACCATGAACTCCATTATCACCCAAATAAATTGTGTATGCAAAGGGTATTCCAATTTCATACATAGCATAATAACTTGAAGAACCTGAGAAATAGAATTTTTATATTTACATGTTTTAATTTTTTCGTATGGCATATTTTTTATACATCCTAATGTTAAAATCAAAATTTACTAACCTGATTTAAGTGGTATTAAATCATTTGAAGAATCAATTTTATACCTAGAATCTCTACCCGATTTTCTAAGAGCATCAGTTCCAACCATTGCGACATCCAATAGGTCTTCCATACGTTGAGTATTCATTGTTGTGTTTATTTTTGTAGGATATGTAATTACTTGACCATAAGATTGAAAAGATATAAAAAGCTATACGAAAAATAAATTAATTTTTATCATTAAAATGATAATAAAAAAAAATCAAAAAAATGTTTTTAATCAAAGACCAAATCATATTCACTTTAATTTTTTTCCTGTAGTCCATTAGAAATTTGGATAAAGCTTTGGTTTCTGGGTCTGAAAATGATTTCAAACCAACGAAAAAATCACTATATGGTAATTTCGTACCACTTGGACCAGTCCCCCAACCGTATTCCCAATTTTGATCCAAATCAACACCGAAACATAGTTTCTCTGAATTAGTTTTTTGAATCCAATTTATCGCAGTTGTCAAAATACCAGGTTTGTATAAATTTCTTGATCTACTTTTTTTCCAAAATCTGGCAAAGAGAATAATTCATTTAAAACAAAAAATGTAAACCGTTGTTAATAAATTCTACCTATCATAATCATGAGAGAATTGATATCCATCTGGATTTAACACAGGCATTATAAAGAAACTACTTTTTTGAATGAACTCATTCTCTGACGTACCTGAAATTTTGTTCAAATAAATTTTTCAATATAAATGTAATTATGTTCACGCATATTCTTAATTGTACACTTACTATTCTCTTTCATTACTGAAATAAGCTTATTGATTAACCATATCGCTGAAGCTGGTGTTATCCATTCTCGTCCGTATATTCCAGCTTCAATAAAGACTCCTGAAGTTTTTTTTTCTTTAAATTTAAGTTTTTTCGTATCCCCTGACCCTAATGATACTTTGACAATTACTAAAGGTCTCCCTTCATATGATCTTCCTATATGAAAAAGTTCCACATAATTTGGATTCTTTACTTGAATATTTTCGATAAAGCGAATTATTTCATCATATGTTTTATAACGATTTAGTGCCATTAAAGTATTTTTGGTAGAACTATGTAGAGAATTTTCAAATAAAATAGCTAAAACGAAAATGATTGATTGCAACACATTTTGTATTCATTTTAAGTTTTTTTAATACCTTTTCCAACATTATAAATTATAACTTCATGCGGAATATTTTCATAATTTAAAGTGCCTTGGAAATCAGTCAATAATTTTGGTGGTACTAGGACATCAGTTAGACCCCTGGAAAATGTAAACTTTTTTCGTTATCATTTAATTTTTGTTATTAAGTTTTTTATTTACCTTAACGAAGGACCACTAAGCCACTGCAACTTTGCTCCTTCCTCGCTATTTTTATATGTTTCAAGTGTCGTAACTTGAATCTCCCCGAATGGTTTAAGACGCCACAATTGATACTTATTATAAGAAATTTTTCTCGGTTCGTAGTCTTGTAAAAGTGGATTTACAGTAGAAGATCCTGTTGAATTAACTATATGCTGTGCTAATATTCCAATCCATTGATGAGGATTCTGCATAGGATTTGCCTAAAAAGTGATAGTCTTATGGTCTTATTTTTAATTAAAATTTGATCCTTACAATTGTTAGAATAGGTGTCTGTGTTGTTGACGGAATTGTTGCAGTACTATTTGGTATGCCTGAATTAAAATTAAACCAACTAGAAAGCCAATCTGAAAAAGAATTTTTAAGATTTATTTTGATAAGACAGAATCACAGAGGCTCAGAAATGCAATTATTAGTTATGATTTGGATTGCTTTCTCGAGTTTTGTATCAAAGTCTTTTCCTAAATGTTTTTCGTTAAGAAAGAGGTCAAAGAAATAAAACCTTGGTTTTATGAAATTTTATTTCAAGAAACAAATTTTTAAAGTTAAAAATTAAAAAACTTTTTAATGAAACTAGAAATATTTGAGGATTTAATGTGAATTCTGATAAGAATATTTTCGCATAATATTAAAACATAAAAAAAAAAAAAAATATTAAGTAAAAAAATACTAACTATCATCATCATTTTCCTCACCCGAGCTAGTTGGTGTTGTGCTTCGTTCATCTTCATCTTCATATATCCAGTCAAACCATCCTGGTTCTTTTGGTGGTGTTTGTTCATTGTTTTTGCTATTCCCGAAACCGAACCAGTTAAACCAAGAACTAGAACCACTTTGAGTATCTTCAAATTTATCATACAATGTGGTATAGTGAGGAAGTTTTGGCATTCGATTTATATCATCATCATCGTCGTCGTCGTCATCCAAATCAACTCTTTTCTCAAAAAATGGACCAATCTTTTCTAAAACTTTCTAAAATATAATTTAGAAATAAAAATATTTTCTTTCGAAAAAAAAAAAATTCATAAAATTTTAAGGCATATGATTCAGTAAACAGATTTATTGCTACATTAGTTTCATTAACTTAACTTGATCTAAAATCAGAATTCACACCAAATCCAAAATCAGTATATTTTTTTATTTATTTAATAAAAAATATAAAATAGTGGCTCATACAATTTTTTTTTTTAATTTCTATAAAATAGCGAAAATTTTATAGGTATCTTCTCAAAAATTCACAAATCCCAAGTATTACGTAATCTGTATTATATCTCATCCAAAGATACAAAAATCATTGAACTTACCTCGCAATCGCATGTCTATAAATAATAGAATTGCTTGTATCCATTTACTGAATCTTTGCCAAATAAGTAAAATTATTCTTAAAATTATGAGTTGATACATTTGAAAAATATATCGAACCTGAAATGGATAAATAAATGCTCTAAACATATCCATTAAATCTAATCCGTTATCTTCATCATTAATATTTTGTTTTTTCTTCTTCTTTCGAGAAGCTTTTCGTGTACGATGTCCGCTCATTTCATATGAGTTCTTTTCACCAGATTCTTCGTATTCATAGCTGCCATCGCCTAAGTAAAGATCATCAAAATCTAAAAGATAATCATCTTCTGAATTATATTCTGCAGATTTGTCAAGATAATAATCCGGTGATAACGTTGGTGTATTCGTGCTATTGTCACAAGGAGCTTTATTTACTTTTGATGGAGTTGCCACGGTTGTTTGAACATCTTCTTCTCCCAGTATTTGATCATCAAGTTCAGTTTCTAAATGAATTGTAGTTATGAGTTTTTTTTTCTTGTCTGTTTTTGTTAATGATTTTTCATTTTCATCCAATGGTGATTGGAGAGTCCTGATTTCTTGAATTGGAGGAGTTATGTATGACTTAGATCTGAGAATCAGATTCGGCCTACTTTCATAGTTATGAGCAGTAAAATTTAGAGGTATAGGAATAAAAGATTCATCCGATTCAATTGATCTTCTAAGACGAATTACTTGTGTTGCAGTTTTCGATGTTGACTTTGCTTTATTGTAACCATTATCGTTATTTAAATTCGCTTTATTAATTGGAAATGTTTGTGGTTCAATTTCGTTATGTGTTGATTTTATAAGTTGATAAGCCGTTTGCGCAGTTGTTCTATTCAAATGATTTAATGAACTAGACCTTCCACTAAAAATGGAATTAACATTTCTGTTTGGTAACACATTTATTAGTTTATTGATATTAAAATACGGTTGTTTTATGGTACTTTCATTATTTCTAACGACTTCAATTCTTAATGGATTTGAAAATTTACTTAAAATACCATTATTGTGTACATTATTTCTATCAATAGGTCTTTGATAAAAAGACCAGCTGTTGTTTCTGATGAATGGTCTTTTAAGCGGACGGTTAGCAAAAGTTGCCACAGTTGTGGTGGTTGAAATAGGTGCTAAATATTTTTTCGGATTTTCCATTTGTGTATCAAATTCGACATTATTTTGAACTATTGTAGAATTTCGATATGATGTTATAGTTGGAATTAAATCTAAATTATCATTTTCTCTAATTTTCAAAATCTTTTTCTTCCCTTGCTGGATATCAGTGTTTTCTTCACTCGAAGACTCACTATCATAAACATCATTAAAGATGGCTCTAATTGAATCAAGTGAAGTTTCTTCGCTAGACTCATCACTTTCTCTTTTCTTCACTTTAGTTTTTTTTATTTTTTTTACACCATTTATTCCCGATTGTTTTCTTTTATTCTTTTTTTTTCTAAGTTTTTTCCTTTTAGAATCTTTAACATTATTAATAATTGTTTTGTTACCATAAACTTCTAATCCATTATTACCATTAGTAATTTGACATTCTTTTTTTAATGAAAATTTCATTAAACGCATATCACGATCATATTGCTCTTTGGGAATGTAAATTGGTATAGAATTACTGACTGTGTTGCTGGATGGCGTTGTATAATTGTAACCCACCTCGGTAATGGCATAAACAATTCCAGTTACAGGATTTGTAAAAAAAATCGGTAGTTTTGAATTTTTTTGCGGTGCCTTTAAAGATTTCGTCGAGAAAACGCTCGATTTTGAAGGCGTCGCTTCTGCTTTATTAATATCACGTACAAAATTTGGTTCAGTATTTAATTTAGGTTTCACTTTCAACGTTTCATTAATACTTGAAATTATATTCGAATATTGCTCTTCTGATCGTACAGAATTATTAATATTTTCATTTTCAATTATTGTCTTATTTGTAATTTCTGATTGTTTCTCTAATTCAATATTTTCATTTAATTCATATTTTTTTTTAATTGATGCAATTTTCTCTAAATTAAATAATTCATGAAAATATTTTCGATTTTTCTCTAAATTATTTGCATCAAATTTAATCAAAAATTTATTTTTATTTTCACCAATCGAATTTGAAATAATATTTTTTTCTAATTCATTTGATTCCGGAATATAATGTTTTTCAAAGGATTCGACTTTAAATGCAATAAAAATTAATACAAATAAATTAAATATCATTGCGATTAAAAATATTTTAAACGTTTAGCTAGCTTTAGAAACTTTGAATGAATGAAGTTAAAAATGAAATTTATAAAAATAAGTTAAGTTTGAAGTAAAAAAAAAATATTAGAATTTTCTTTTAACAAGATATTAATCGGACCATTACGAATTTTGAAAAGAAATGGAAAAAAAAAGAAGAAAATAATTTAAGGTTACAATCATTTTTTTTTTCGATGAATGCTTTCACAGTTATAAAAAATGTCAATAACAGTTGAATTTGCACTCCTATATAATAAAATATAATATATGAAAGAATATTTCCTAAACTATAGAAGAAAAATTTTCATATAATTCTGTGAAATCATGTTTATTAACCGATATAGCCAATTATGTAAATTTATGTGCACAAGTACTATGATGGACAGCATAATAAATCGATTTATTTCAATTTTAAGCATTTAATTGAAATAGATATAAGCAATTAAAATATATAAATATCATATTATACATTAGAATTTAGTTCTGATGTATGAAACATAACGAATTGGTAACTTAAAGAGTTATATCTAGAAATTATTTAAATAGTAAGACAACTGTTACTACTTGTATTTAATAAGTTGCTTTAACAGGGTTTAGTATAAAAAGTGTTAAAAATTCCGATTCTTTTTTAAACTGCATTATTTTCTTTAAAAAAAAAAAAGAATTTATTCAAGATGCATAGCCGGAAATAATTCATGTCAACTTCTAATAAAACATTCTAGTTTTTTTTAGTATCATCAAATTCATATAGTTTATTGCGTGTGTTTGCACTACGGTTCGCATAATATTCTTCTATGAATTTCACATGATTATAACAAATGCATTATGACAACGTTTAAAAAAATAAATAAAAATAACAACTTAACTTCTGTCATAATAAATTCTTTGTTTTTAGCATGTATATAATAGGTATATGATTATTGACTTCATCTTCTACGGAATCTAAATATCGTAAACTAAATAAGTTTCCGAAAAAATATTTATTTGAACTTAAAGATTAATGTTAATATATAAATTCATTCGTATAGAATTTTAAAGAAAAAAAAAATTAGAGTCAAATGTCGCGACATAAAATGATACATTTATTTTCATTTTCACTGTTGGTTGTCTTATATGCATAAATATGAATTTTAAATGTTTATACACAACATATTCATGCTCCAAATGATATGATAAAAATTCTTAATTACTATCTAATAAAAAAAAAAAGAAAAACTATATTAGTTTCAATTTTAATACAATTCTTTTAAGAAATAATATAAATTTTCATTTTTCTGTTTGATCGAACAGTGAGAGTAAATTTAAGAAAAGTGAAATTTTTACTTAAATTTGAATATAAGATTATTATATGACTTTCACATTAAGCACAAAATAATTAAAATTTTTTTTTTGATAATTTACAAAATAAACTATAGTTATATATCGAAGGCAGAGAAAATTTAAAATATATATACAATAATATAAAAATGGCAAAATATAGAAAGCGAATTCTATTCGTCGCATGTTCAGAAAATAAACCTGTCACTTTGGCTATGTCACTTTGATTAGAGTACCGGAAAATATTTCGCATTGTCTTTTTCAAACCTTAAATGCCTACAACTCGTTAAGAAAATGTTGCAATTAACAAACTTTAATTTAATTTAATCCATTCCAAAATCGTATTTTCTTGGATACAAATAGTGATTGATGTTAACAACAGCATATATTACAATATTGAAAATTTTCTGAATTACAAAATTATGATATTTAAATTTTTTACGCATTATGATTGATTTAAATTCCAATATATAAAATATTTAATTAAAAAAATTAATTTGATTAAAGAGAGATTATTATAATTAGTTCAAGGTTTTTGTTTATTTATTTAAATAAGTTAATAAAATGAAAACATAAAATTCAATGAATTCAAATTATATACATTATGATGATAATATCTTTAAATGTAACCTATATATTTATTAATATAAACATATTATTATAATACACAGCATACAAATTTATATACATACCTAATACATATAGTAAAAAAAGAAAAAAGATATCCTTTTTATTTTTCTGAAAGAATTGCGTTTCAAAACCAAATTAATGGATTTTTTTTTCTTTTTGATTATTATTATTTTTTTGTTATTTCATTTTCTTTATATTTCTTCTTTTTTTTTTATATTTTATTCACACTTTTTTTTTAAGGAAAAGCATTCGAACGTATCGAATATACAACATAAAATAAAATTACAACATCATTATCACGGAACATGTACATTCAACAGGATTATATTCCTTAAAAAAAAAAAAACAAAAATAAAAATAAAAAATGAAATATACTCAGAACTTCTTAAAAATTATGCAAAAATAATATTATTTATATACAAAATAATACTTATCTGAAAATGTCAAAAAAAGAAAAAAAAATATTTTTTTTAATGCTACTACAAAAAAATAAAATTTATTTTCTTATAATGATAGGGCCTATATGAAGAAATATTTATTTTCTTGAAATATAAAATAAAATAAAATAAAATTTTCTTATACAAGATCTTGCCTTGATACAAAAAAAAAATTTTTTTTAATTCTAAAAATGTTCTTCAATTTCTTCCTTTCCCCAATAAAAACTGCAAGGACTCTTCGTAATTCAAATAATCAACTTATTTTAAAATCAAAATAGTCAATACACATTTTTCTACTAGATAATATCCCAAATAACAAAGGCAGTCTATCTTTAAACCTTAAGTGTGCAATAAGAAAAGTCTCAAATTTTCCTAATTCAAATGTTCAAATGGTCAATTTCCACAATTTTCCCCGGTACAATTCAAATAGATATCTGAATAATAAAGACAAACCTTCAAACCTGAAGCAAACAAAATTTAATATCTATCAAATTTTCCTAATTCAAATAATTTCAAAATTCAATTAAAATAAACATAGATACATAAATTTTCTCCTTTTCCTCAGATGTGGAAAATTAAAAAAAAAAATAAAAGTGTAAAAAAATAAAAATAACCATTAACCTACATTTATTTTATTTTTAATTTTGAGCTTGAAACTGCGTAGAATTTAAACATAAAAAAAAAATAAATAAAATTATATGAAAAAAACATTCAACATAATTGATTGCAAAAATTCATGATTTTTTAAACATCATAAAAGTTCAAATGAGAATTGTCAGTGTTTTGTTTTTGTTTGCAATTAGGTATACACTTACTTTTAATTTTTAAAAATTTTCAGGACTATTTTTCACCAGTCTTTTGAGGTAAAAATAACTTCTCAGTATCCAAAGGTTTTAGTCATCACTCATCAGTTTTTAATGAACTTACTAGTAAAGGTATATAAACACAATTAGAGATTCAAGATACAAAAAACTGTTAAAAAAAATGCACACCGTATATTTATGTGAGAATGGACACAATTGTAGTGCATACAAGCAACTTTATCGATAAATTAGAAATTTTCCAATTTTGTTGACAGCTACAATTAAATTTCACATTGGCGAATTGTAAAACAAAATAGGAATGAAAATTATCTAAAAATCAAAATACGTTAATATAGTTGTAGTTGGAAGTTGTATCTTGTATCTTCAATTACACAGCTTAAGGCATGACGTTCCCAGTGACATCTAAACACAGCCTGTGTACGATTTATCTCTCCGCAGAACAACAGTAAAATTGTCAAAAAAATAAATAAAATCAAATAAATTAAAAATACATTCCCTTCCCACCCTATGAATACAAAAAAATTAAAAATAAAACAAAAACCAACATAATATTCTTAAAACATGATCCATTTAATGTTATTCTTGTTCATTACAATTCATTTTATGGTTTTACAAAAAAAAAATTAAAATTCAAAAAAAATTTAGATGGAAAATCTAGCAGCCATCAGCCACGATAAAAATAACAAAATGTCCTTAATTATATATATGTACATATAATGTATGTATAGAAGTTAAAATATAAATTTATGTTTGTTTTTTTTTTTCCTTACTAAATGAAAATGCAATATTTTTGTCCTTTGAAATAATATAATAATTTTTCATATATTTACGTTTAAGTAAAGAATAATTTTTGTGTTTTTTTTTTTTTGTTTCACCAAAAAAAAAAGGAAAAGTGATGAATTCCATTAAAATTCTTCTTCTTTGAATATTTTTTTTTTTTTTATATATTTAATTTTCCTCTAAGGGGAGAAAATTTCGTGTTTTTTTTTTTTTAGCTTTCATGAGAAAAAAAAATTAAAAGAAAATACAGAAACAGAATAAGAACATACTCGAATACAAAAGCAAAAGCAGCAAAAAAAAAATAAAAGCGAACATGATGGTTAAAAAAATTATTTATTATTATTATTATTATTATTCTTATTTTTTTTTAATAAAAATTGTTTGATGGCTTTTGTTATTGACCTTCAACAATGTCAGCAATGTCATAGATTTTGAATGACAAAAAAAAAATATAATTTTTTTTTTTATCTTTTCATTTCAATGCTTAAAAAAGGAAAATTCTTGTGATAATAATAGGGTATAACCTTTTTTCTGTAAGATAATCCAAAAAAAAAAAAACACGAAAAAAAAAAACCTACAGAAAGAAACATTTGTATAACATACAAGCGTACACATGTCGTGGAAATTATATGATTTATATTTATTTTAGTATACAACTTCTTATGATGGTAAAAAAAACACATTATTGACGGAAAATATGTCAAATTGCTAACATTCTAAATATTAAAATTTTTTAAAAGAGAAAAACTTGTCCTGTCAATCATCTAACAATGATATTCTGGACTAATGTATAGTACTTAGAATGATGAAGAACTTTAGAGGTTTTTCTGAAAACATATCTCATACGAGGTACTAAACTTCAGTTGTTGATATTTAGTTTTAATGTTTTTTTTTATGTGTTTTATTGTACAATTTTGCCTTATACATGTGTTCAAGCACATATGTCATTTTGTAATAATAATTACTAAATCATAGAAAATTTATGCAAATTTATGTAAATTATTATTTTACGGAAGTACATAGATTTATGTCAAATTCTTCTCTACGGAATTATAAAATTGTATTTTTTTTTTATTATTTTAATATGATCTGATATTAAAAGTAAGTAGAATGAAGTTACAACTAGAAGCTATTTTGAGAAGATATTAAGTTATAAAACAACACATACAAAAAGATACATATTTTATTTATTTATTTTTTTTTTTTCAGCTAAACTCAAAATTTTATTATGCTTTCTTTTGTACACATTTTTTTTTTTTGAAACTTTTCATTTGAAGTTGTCCGACTAACAAAATATCAAATTCAATATTATTTTTGAAAAATTTTTTTACTAAAATGTTTTCAAGGAAAGAAAACAAATATTTCAAACTTCCAGATTCTTGTGATATTACAAAAGTTATAATGAAAATTTCCATTTTTCGTATTTTATATTTTATAAAAAGGCTTCTTTACTGGTTGGGAATTGCAATAATGGAATTTATTTATTTTTCCGTTCGGATTTTAGATGCCGGAAAATTTATGTGGAAAAACATTGTTTTTTGTTCCTTGAAAATAAATCCAGAATATAATTTTATTTTATTTTTTTTTTTTTTTTTTCATTTTATTGTATGAATTAAGGTTTCAATATTTTTGTCTTGATTAAAAAAATATAATTTAAAAATATAATTTAAAAACATAATTTAAAAACATAATTAAAAAACCAAAAATTTTATATCTTTCCTCTTTGATATATATAAATATATATAGTGTCTACAAGGACTATGATATAAATTTATAGTAAAGTATTTTTTTTTAACATTTTTACATTAATGTAATAATAAAGAATTTTAACTTGTTTATGTGTTCAAAAGAGTTTATAGTAGTAAATATAAATTTCTTTATTTATTTAATAGTGCAGTTGACAAATGAAATGGAAAGCTGATATTATAATATTTTATTTTTAAATATCTCCAATATATTGGCTTAGCACATTTTAAACTCATTCAAAATAAATGTATAGAAACGAAATATACAAAACATTGTAAATTTACAATTTACATATTACATTGATTGGTACGCTACAAATGCCATGTTATTTTAAATGACAAGAAAGTTAATACAAATACAAAAAAAAATAAATAAAAAATAACTAGCAACGATGTGAAATGTGTAATTTCGTTTTTTTCAAATTATTATTTAGATATACAGAGTTTCTATTAAAATTTTAGACAAAAAAAAAATACACAAAATTATTTCGAAAATTTTGCCTTATTTTTATTGTTATTGTTATTTTTATGTGCATTTTAACATAAATATATAATATTGTTATACATATTTTTGTTTTTTATTTTAATTTTCTTGGGTAATAGAAAATATTATGTTTCCCTTAAGTCAATCTTTTTTACACTAAAAAAAAAATAAAAAAAGAAATCTCTGCATCAAAAGAAAAATAAAATATTTAATCCCAAATTTTAACATAGGCTTTAATAAAACAGAATAATATCTTTCTCAATACAATGTTCAAAAATTATTATTTAAAAAGTTTGACTTAGTAGGTATACAGTACAATACGGACGATATTATGAAGTTTACGCAACATTGGTATATCGCAGATCTTTAAAAATGTGAACAGAACTATTTCAACTTGCTGGCTTTGCTCTTCTGGAAACTAATCTTAACCACATACTTGCATAGTTTTTCTTCGAATACCTTTACAATTTTTTATAGAATTTATTGAACATTTTAGCATATATTAGAATATTCGATAAAACTTAAACAATAATTTATTGCAAAAGTTAAAAATGTTTACGAAAAATTATAATAATAAAATCTATAAAGTTTTAAAAAATTATAAAATGCATCTAGAGAAATTATAATTTTTTTTTTTATTTATTTTCTTTTGGCAACATTTTTCTTTTTCAAGAGATAAAAAAGGAAAGAATATTTTCTTTTACGATTATTTTCTCAACATGAAAATCATATTATCTTTTAACATATTTTCCAGGAAGTTTATTTTTAATTTTTTCTTTGAATTATATATTCTTTTTATAAATACATACATTGAATTAAAATTTTAGAATTTTCATTTGTGTGAGTTATGAAATGCGTAACCGTAAAGCAGGGGTGGCTCTACCATATAGGCAGCCTAGGCGGTCGCCTAGGGCGCTAAACTGTGGAGGGCGCCAAAATACGAGAGAAAAAATAAAAAGATATTTTATTTAGTTATACGATTTTTTATAAACTGTTGAGAGCGCCAAAAAATTTGAAGAGAAAAATTAAAGCTACTTTTTTAAAAATTATACATAAAAACAAAATATTCAAAAAAAAGTTAAACTGTTGTGAGTTATGTAAAAATGTAAGTTACAGTATGTTAAGTATTCTAATATACATTATATATTATTAACAAATGAATTCTGATTATTGTATTATTTACATAGATAAAAATAACAAAGTTAAAAGAACTCTAATCAGGAAAACGAGGTAGACAATCAAATAAGAAAAAAAAATTGACAATCAAATAAGAAAAAAAAATATATACCTATCATTTTAAATATTATACATACCATTTTACTTTTTTAATAATAAATAATTATATCATTATATGTACTAATATTATTACTATTTTTTTATCCTAAATTCACTAAGAACAATTTCATGGAGCAAGGTTATTTTCTTTACATATCTGTTTCCATTGGTAGAGAGGGCGCCACAAATAGATTGCCTAGGGCGCGAGAAAAAAAAATATTTTTGAACCACCGCTGCCGTAAAGTATGAAAGTTATACATAAAAAACTGACAATTAGGTGGAAAGTATAGTTTTTGATATTATTTAGAGGATTTTGGAATTTGATAATAACAACATTTAATCACAATCTTCAAGGTCAAAAATCATATATATGCGAATTAAATCCCAAAGTCTGAAGATTAGTTCTTCTGTTGAAAAATTCAAATAAATTTTTATATAAATAAAAATTAAATATAAAAGCATTAGAGACACGCAATTAAATAAAATAAAATATAAAAAAAAAAACTTTTTCCAAATTAAAGTTTTCAGAATGGAAAATTTTTTGTCTTCAAATAGATAATGTTCGAGAAAAATTAAAAATAGGAGATTCCATTAAAAATCTCAAGTACCCAATAATTTTTATAACTTTCGATATTATAGAAAAAAAAATAGAAAAGAAAATTTTATCTCATAAAAATAAATAAGTTTTTTTTTTCTTATTTTCCTTTTTCCAACCTCTTATCTAAATATTTTCGTTCTAACAGACACAAAAAAAAAAAATTAAATAAAATAAACACAAATTCTAAAGAATAAGGAAAAATGAATAAAATTTTAAGAAAAAAAAATAAAGACCTAGTCGGTACTTTCAATAAAAAAAAAATATTCTCGGTTTTTTTTCTCTCTGTTTAAAACATCCTGTGTAATAAGGTGATTATAGAAATTATCATAGGAAAAATTTATATCCTTCTAGCATCAGCCTTTCTCAACAATATACTTGTGTATAATGCATACTTCTGGCATATGGGTATACCCATGTTTATATCTAAAAAAAATAATAATTACCATTATTTTATAGATATTGGTCAGCAATTTTATTTAATTTTTTTTTTTTATTTATATTTTCCATTTTTTTTTTTTTTGTTTTTTTTTTTTCAAATGAGGAAAAGTCCTTCAAAAAGGGTACTTGATTTGATGGTTTTCATTATATTCAATTTTATCAGTTCATTTGAAAAAAATATTTTGCAATCTTTATATATACATTTCGATTCATATGTATATACATTAATATAATACATATAATATATATAATATATATATATATATATATTTATTTTTTTTTTTTATTTCATTTAACAAATAAATTAAAGATTTTTTTTTTATGTTTTTAGTTTATTTGCAAAAAAAAAAAACAAAAGTCATTATTGTGAAGTTAAAAATGCAATCAGAGCAAAAAATAAATTGAAAAGAAAAATCAATTGAAGAAGAGTAAATACATATATAAATTTTTTTCAACATTGACGTTTACAATTATTGTTTTTTTGTTTGTTTTTAGACATTTCAATTTTATTTCCATTAAAATGCTATTATTTATTTAACAAAATTTTTTTTTTGAAAAGATCCGATGAATAGTTTTATGCAAATTCATATTAAAATAATATTAAATTATATAAAACTAGAACAGTATCTCATAAATGAAATATGGGACTCGTTTTCAATGTTTAGATTTACAATACTATAATTTTAAGATATCTTGGACATAATCAAGAGATAAATATATTTTTTAAAAGTCCCTTTAATTCAAAAAAATTCTCATTGAAATCCATATAATAGTCTGAGTCCTTGGCTCTAATCTTCTGATCAACTTGTATCTAAATCTTTTCGGTTAGCTGAACTTTTACGGCATTTGATGTTAATTTTTGTGCTCATTTTACCAAATATTTTTTTGGGTGTACATATTTAAAGTCAAAAAAAAATTTTCAATTTTTCAAAATACAAAGTTTGACTTTTGATAATATTATATTTCTAAAATTCTAGCCTTAAAAAGTATGCTTTTATCAATTTATGTAAAAAAAAAAGAAAACCAGTAAATTGTAAATATATATATGTATACATTAAACATATATTAATATTATAATACACATAATACACATTATTATGAAAATCTCTTACAAATAATAAAATCTCGAATAACCTTGTAATACACTCTTTCCATTTTTATAATTTAACATTACCTTCCCCCCTCAAAAAAAAAAAAATTATAAATTGCATATTTTTTTATTTTATTTTTTTTTATATGTGTAGTGAAAGTTATGTGTTTCTCTGCTGTTGGTATGTAAATAAAAAGGATATTGAACAGCTGTATGAGTAGAGCTGATTTTATTCTGGCTGGATATATACATATATATATATAAAACAATAATAACAGAAATGTGGAGCAAATAACTCCTTAACTTTTTTTTTTTTTTAACATAATATTAAAGTATATAAAAGGGGTTAAAGTTAAATTACTCTCACATTTTCTGTATATTATATACACATATATTGAGTTTTCATTTATCCCATTTTTTTTATTTTATTTTTTTTATTTTTTATTAAGAAAAATAAAGTAATATGAGATGTATAAAAATTTTTGAAAGATGAAAAATATAAAAAAAAATATATAATGTTATCGGAGCCAATGCAATTTTGCTGTTGAACTTGTATTAAATTTTTATTTTCTCTAATTTTATATCTTTAAAACTCAGTTCTAGCATACATTTGACAATAGAAAAAAAAAAGAAAGATTAAAAATTATTCATCTACACACATTATGTACACTACTGAAATATAAAATTATATTTATTATTTATACAAAGTTCTCATCAGATCTAAAATAAAATTATTAAATTATGCAAAAAAAAATAAAACTCTATCCCATTTCAAAAAGTTTTTGGAAATATTTTTTTTTTTTTTTTTCAAAGTAGAGAGCGAGGAAAACTGATTATTTATATATAGCCAGATAAAGGCATAAAAATAGCTTTGCTCTATATACATAAGTGTTTATTAATTTTGTGACACGAATTTTGGAATTTAAAATTTTATTTAAAAATAAAAAAATTAAATATATATTTTTAATAAAATTTGTGGAATAGGTTAGGGTTAGGGACAAGTATAAATTTATGCAAATAGGTTTAATTTGAAAGGGATTGTGACAGAGAAAATTTTTGGCATTATGCACTATCGAAAACTATTTCATCTAATTATGGTATACTTGAATTTTAACTATTTAACAATTTTTTTGCACGCAAAGCTTCGATATGTTCTTAATAATCAATTAATTGGCAAATATTTTAAGAAATTTAAAGTTCCTAGTACCTAACTTAAGCGCACAAATATGTATCTTATCATTTGTTCTAAGTTTTCCATTCACTTTTTAGACCAATATTATTTTTATACATTTTTTTAAATATTTATTTCTTCTGCCTTACTGGCTGATTTCAAATTAATATTCATATTCCACTTCTTAATTAAAAAAATAAAATCTCACGAGTATACAAAGCATCAGAAATTGATTATATATTTTTTTTATATATGATGTAATGTAGCCACCTACCTACTTTATATTACAAAAAATTCTTCTTCTATCATTTTGTAAGAAAGAAACTAATATCTCTTTCCATATAAACCAAAAAGTAATCTAAAAATTTTGTATAGGAAAAAAGTAAAAATATCCCGTCAAAGCTTAAAATAATTTTTATATAGTATTTTATTCTGGATATACATATGTATAGAAATTTTCTTCAAATTTTCTTCTGTTAAAATAATAATACACAGAATGAAAAAAAAATAAAAAAAAGCAGAAAATATAATATTGTATATAATGTATCCCTGTACCTATGTATATATTATATAATAAATAAATTATAATATATATACATTATCTATACCAAACTTTTACACCATCGAAAACCAATAATATATATTTTATTTTTTATTTTTTTATACCAAAAAAGCCTCAAAATATAAAACCAAAAAAAATAAAAAATAAAAAAAATGCCCAACCAACAACATTAAAATCATAAAACATATGTACATAAAAAGCACTCGCTCAGCATTTAAAAAGAAAAATATTTACTTTCCATACGCCATATTTGAAAAATGAAAAAAATTAAAAATAAAACACAATTCCAAAAAACGTCAATACCAATGACGTCATGATTGAAAAACATTTTCTCTCTAAAACCCAATATAATATTTGTTTAGTCCTCTGTATATTTTCCTTCATGTTTTTTTTTGTTATTTTTTTTTTTTTTTACTTTATTTACAAAATGCAAAAGAAAAAAAAAATTTCACAATTGACGTCATGTACTACCTCACTAAATAAAATGTTTATCCCCACCTACACGAAAAAAATTTATTTTCTTATATACTTAAATGAATTTCTCTCTCTATGTTTTTTTTTAAAACCAAAAAAAAAAGATACATGTATATAAACCTACCTACTACCCTCAAAATGGATTCAAATTTTCTGTACCTACATAAAAGTAATATCTATTATATGTACACTTCTCTACAACTGATATTGTGTCAATTTCAATAAAAAATATTGCACTTGCCCCCTAAAACAAACTCTTTCGCTCTATCTAAAAATTTATTTTTTTTATTATACTCTATTCTCACAACAACAACAACAACAATAATTCTAAATTTTATTTGTGCCCTAGAAAAAAAACTTTGGGGAAAAAAAAAATAAATCGTTGCAATTTATTTATTTTGTTTAATTTTTTTTTATAGAATTTTTTTAACTCATTATTTTCATAAAAAAAGTTTAAAAAAAAACTAAGCTTTTTTTTATCTAAATAATATTTCTCTTTAATTTTTTTTGTAGGTACCTACGTGAATTAAAAAAAATAGTATAGAAATAAAATGCACGGGTTCTTTTATTAAAAAAAAAATGAAAGCTTTCTAAGTTTAAATTCTTTTTAAACATAAAATCAATTTTATTTTGGCGTAATTACCAGTTAATGGAAAATTAAGAATATTAAGAAATTTTTTTTATTGTTTCTTTTGAAGTGTTCAACTTAGTCAAAATGGAGTTCAGACAATTTTTAACACAAAATTCCAATTTTTTATTTTTCGAAGAAATAAATTGATTTTTAAAAAGAATTCTTTGAATATGTTTTTGAGAATACTTTTTAGAAAAGTTACAAATTTGACGTCCTGTTCTACTTTTCAAACGATTAAAATCCTAAAAGAAAATTTAAGCGAAAATAAAATTAAAATAATTTTAAATAAAATTATCAAAATTTAGTAGAAAAATGAAAGTTTATTATGTAAGTTTTCTCCAAAAATTCAATTCCCACACAGAAGATTTCCAAAATTTTTTTTGAGATACAACATTCTGTACGTACAATATATATAGTACAATTTTTTTTTTAACCACTAGTAGCTCGATTATGAAAAACTGTATTCAGCCTCGTACACGTGTACGACCTTTTTTAATGTTATTCAAAATATTTTTCTTTTTTTTTTTTATTTAATTTTTCTTTTTTTTTTTCTTTTTTTCGTACTCTTAACACACAAATAAAAAAAAAGTAAAAAAGCTTTCTTTTTTTTTTTTAAACCACCAGCATCAACACAGATACGTCAAAAATGGTTGTAATAAATTAAAAAAAAAAAACCTCTTCTCTATATACCTACTTATAAAAATAGTAAATAAACGTAATGTTTTTTTTTTTTTTTGTGTTATTTAAAAAATTTTCTTCTCATTAAAAATAACCAACGAAAAAAAAAACTAAAGCTAACAATAACCACTCACTTATACTTTGTTGACCAATTTTTTATCTCGCTCTTATTTCTCGAAAAAAAAAAGAAATTCTCATTGATGTAAGATAGAATTTTTTTTTTTTTTTTCGGTTGTATGTATTTTCAACAAAAAGCTTATATTTTTTTTTTTCAGTGTTCTACTGATGAAAAGTCTGCTTATATATTAAATTCAATATACAAAACATATGAATTTTTTTTTTTTCACAAATTTCTCACTATAATTTTACTTTTCAATAAAATGATTAAAATCTTGAAAAAAAAAAACAACAAAAATTTATTTGTATAAAAAAAAAAAGCTTAGAACAAAAAAAAATTCTTATTGAAAGCTTTCAGAAATAAGTTTTCACATAATATAACGAAAAAATAAAACGAAAAAAAACATTGAAAATTATATTATTAAGAGTTTTTCATAACTTAACCGTCAACTGAACATAGCGCACGTTCTTTTTGTTGATAAAAATAAATAAATTAAAAAGAAAAAGAAAATTTTTATTTAAATAAAATTCTTTTAAGTTACAAAAAATAACAAAACAAGTTAGAAAATAATAATCTGATAACAGATTAATTAAATAATTTTTTTTTTTCCAACCTGGAAAACTGCAAAGAAAATTTTTTCAACCTGCTAAATATTTAATTTAATTTTGTTGTTGTTTTAAAAAAAATTTATTTATTATATAAAAATAAAGCAAACAAAATATTTTAAACCAAACAAACATTTTTTTTATTTATTTTGTATTTTGATTTTATATTTAATTTTCATGTTAATTTAATTTTTTTGTGAAAAATTCATGAAGATTTGAAGAAAATTTTTTCATACATATAATATAGAAATTATTTTTATTGTTTTTATGACTTTCGACGTGTAAACAACACAACGGTGAAGGATAAAAATATAGTAAATATAAAATAAAAATTAACCGTTATTAAAATATTTACTGAAAATAATAATAATAAAAAAAACCAAGGGATTATTAATAAAAAAAAAATAACATTTTGAAAACGTTAAAAAAATTTCAATATTTTTTTGTTTTTTTTTTTAACTTGAAGATGTGATACAAAAGAAAAGTTTTAATAGATTTGAAATTTAAAAATTAAAAATAAACAAAATCAAAAAAAAATTATTTTGAATTTAGTAAACAAAAAACAAAAATAAATTTTAAATAAAAAAAAAAAAATCTGTGAATAAAAATATCAAACATAAATTTTTTTTCGTTTTTTTTTTGTATTTTTCTACTTTTATATTGGAATTTCAAACAAAAAGTATATTAAGTAATAAGATTTAAATACATACATAAGTATATATAAATATATATAAAACAGTAGAACTCTTTAAACATTATTGAAAATAATATAAGGAAAAAGAAAATAAAAAGATATTAAAGCCATAAATCAAAAAAAAAAAAAATAAAGTTTTTGTTTTCCATCAAAATCAGATTATGAAATCTATCAAAAACAATATAATTTCTTTTCCTCTGTCAAAATAAATAATAAGTAAGAAAAAAAAAAACTTTAAACTATAGTCATAAAATTTCAAATATATGAAAAAATTTCAGATAAAAATTAAAAAAATATCTTAAAATAAAATTTAAATAAATTTAAGCATAAATTTTATTTTTTCTATGCAAAATATTAAAATTAAAATAAAACATAAGCGCATAAAGCATTAATTAAAAAAAAAGTTTTCCTAAACCTTAATATTAACCCCACCGCAGAAGGAAGCAGCTGATAATATTGATAATATCCTGTGTGTAATTTAATTTTCATATTTCTGAAAAAAAGAATAATAATTTTCATTTTGGAAAAACTACAAAAAAAAAAACAAATTTTAATATCAAAACAGAAATAAATTGAAATAAATAAATATTTTATCAATAAAATAAATATTTTGAAATACAGAAAAATTAAATAAAAAAAAAAAACGAATGTTGATATTTTCATTTTAGAATTTTTAATTGTTTTTTTTTTCCTCAAAACTAAAATAATAGTAATTATTTTCATTTTGCAAAATATCTTCGTCAGCAGAAATACATACATATACATGTATATTAAATCTAAATCCAAAAGCAGCTATTAAAATTAAATCCTTTTTCTTTTCTTTTTTTTTGGATCGCATCTCTTTGGAGCAAAAAAAAAAAACAACAATATTAACTGAAAAAAAAAAAGAAAATTTAAATTTGGCATACATATACAAACATAAATAAAATCTATACTTACAAAAAAAATAAATAAAGCAAAAAAAAAGGCTCAGTGTTTTATTTTCTTTATTTACTTTATGTGTATGTAAATAATAAATATATTTGACAGAAAAAAAAAAACAATTACATAATACAATAAAATACATAGTTTTCAATATATTTACATGTAATTTATATATAACATATAAATATATATATAAATACCAAGAACACATACAAAGTAACTAAAATTAGTTTTGTATTTGAAAAATAAAATAAAAAAAAAAAGAATTTAACAAAATTTTATATAACAATAAACAAATTTCAAATAATTAATATAAATAATTATATATATAAATATAATTTCTATATTAAAACAGTCAATGTTTTATGTAAACAATATATTATGTATAAAGGACTCTGTTGAAAAAAGTAAATAAATAAAATTATAAAATTAAACAAATACAATTAAGAAATTCTCTTTATCTCTCTTTTTTTAATATATATATATAAAAAAAATAATATTGGGAGAGAATAAGAAAAATAAAACCTATATCTAAAATATCAATAAAAACGCCTACACACATTACAAAAAAAAAAATAAATGAAAATAAATAAATAAATAAAATAAATAAATAAATAGAATAAAGAGAACCATAAACAAAAAAAAAAAAAAAAAACAATATAAAAAGTGTAAATAAAATAACAAAAAAAAAAAAGTTAAAAAGTAGTAAATCAGAATTGAATTAAAAAAATATTTTTACAATATTTATTGAGAGAAAATTTATATATTTTCCATTACAACAACAACAAAAACAGTATTAATAAAATATAGAGCGAATTTTTTCTAAACTTAAAGTAAAGAAGAAAAAAAAACGTTAAATACATAAAAAAAAAATTTTCATTTTTTTCATGTAAATAAAATTGAGGTTAAAAGAAAATCTGGTTATATTTTCTTTTTTTGTTATTGTTGTGCTACAAATCTAGAGTAAAAAAAAAAAAATTAAAGAAAAATAATAATTTTTTTTTTTTCTTAAAGCAATTTTGTAACTCTGGGTAACAAGACTTTTTTTTTTGCTTCAATTTTTATTTATTTATTTTTTTTAAGTAAAAAAAAAAAATAATAATAATAAATTAAAATAATAATTAAAATAATATAAAAAAAAATACTTTCATAAAAAAAAAAAATGAGAATTTTAAAAAATAATTATTTTTACAAAAAAACATTTAACACTTTAAAATGAAAAATTAATAATAAGTGAAAAAAAAGAAAAGAAAAGAAAAACAAAAGCTTGCAGCGAAATTTTCTATATGTCCTTTCAGAAAGAAAATTAATTCAAGGAATTTAAAAATTAAAATTTTTTTTTTTTTGTAATTTAGATGAGGAAAAGCTTTACATGGAATTAGCATATATTTGGACAAATTTAAAGGTAATTAAAAAAAAAGACTTATTTAAAAAAAATTATTGATAAATTTGAAAATTTTTTTTTAATAAAATTCAAAATACTTATTTTTGAAAATTCTACAGGAATTCTCTTCGAAATATGCATTGACAGACGAACGTGCACAAATTTTAAATTTATTTATTATTAACAATTATACAAAAAAAGAAAAACAAATATCAAAATTAACCTTGACCTTGCTCAAATGACACGAGTGAGCATATCTGCGTGTCATAAATTTACATAAAAATTTTAATTATTAACATTTTAGTTACTTTATTAATTTTCATATTGTCAAAAAAAATGATTAAAATGGAGTTAGTGGTATCATAGAACTATATTTAAGTGACAATAACTTGAATTTAAATTTGAGTAATTTTTTATTGCATCCGTTAAGAATAATTGCTATCAGAAATTGATTATGAAAAACACTATGAACGAAAAATTTTATTCAAAACTGCAAAAAATGTATTAACCCTTTATTCGAAAGGCATGGGTAGTGAAACCTGAAAGCTCAATCTCTTAATCTCTTACGAAACCTACCAACCTCACTTAACATCCTACTAACAAATAAGAATTATTTTTTGCTTTTATAAGCATTTCCTGTCATAACGTAGTGGTAGTGGGTTCGATTCCCACCTCGGACAAGAATTTGTGTTAATTTTTTAATTTGTTCACTTGAATTAAGTGTTGCGTTGTTTTGTTTTTTTTTTTTTAACAAGAATGTGTCATTAGGAATTTATTAATACACCCATGCCGCTCTTAAATGTATTTTTCCAAGCCTGTTGTGGAAAAACTTCAAAAATCTATTATATTTTTCTAATTTTTAATTTCTAAATTTTTTGCCACGTTCCATCTAAATGTTTTTTAGATACCCTTGAAAGAATTCTTGAAGGTCGATTTTAAATTCAAAAAAACTTTAAAAAAATTAAAGCTCTAAGGAATTATCTTCACACAAAAATATAATTTTCTATAAAACTTTAATTTTTCTATTTTTTTTTTTTTATATTTTTGAATAAACTCAAAAAATATTTTATTTATTTCTTTTTCACTCATTCATTTAAATATTTAATTTTATTTTTTTATAAAAGACATTTTGATTTATATTCATACAATTCTAATTAAATACCTATTGAAGTTTTTTTTTTTAACTAATCTAATTGATATTCATTAACGTCATACAGTTTTTCCCACATACTATATTTTTTTTTTAAACTTATATTCAACCCGTATTTGTATGAAGTTGACTTTTTAATTTCATAAATACATACAATTACGTTCAAAAGCTGAATAACCTTAGTTCAATATAACTATTAAGAGAACTTTCATCTAAAAATAACTCATTTAAATAATACTATATATGAAGAACTCAAACTTTATTCGGAATATCCTTAAAAAATGCATTATTTTACTTCATAAGAGTTTTTATTTTATTTTTTTTCTACTATATAAGAATTATTATTATTTTTTTTAGTTCAATAAATAAGGGATGAGAAAAACCATACCCTTAGCTTTTTTTTTGTTTACATAAATTAATATAAAAAAAAAACACTATGTATGTTTTTATATACATATATGTATATTATGCATTAAGAATTTATTGTATTTGTAATCAATACATACAGAAGAAAAAAAAAAAACAAACCAAAAAATAATCATGGCACGGAAAAGCTTATTATGAAAATGAAAACAAAAAAAAAAAAAAAAGAAGCAAGAAAATGGAAAAATAACAACAAAAACTGGAGCAATTTACATTGTTGCCAATTTATTTTTACTCTTCTTGTTCTTCTTCTAATTTATTTTGTATGTACCTACCAGCTATATATATGTACAATTGCAAAAGGGACAGAAAAAAAAACCTTAAAATTAATTGTAAAATATCAAGCTTAGGGCTTAGGGATTTAAAAAAAAAAAATAGCTAAAAAGTACATATTTTCTTTTAAAATTTGTGCAAAACCAAATTGATAGGAAATTTTTTGTATATTTATTGAAATTAGAAATTTCTTATAATATTCTCTAAAGAAATCTAAAAATCTAAAATGTACGTGTTTGTAATAAAAATTAATTATAATTTTTGCGAAAAAATTTAAAAAAAAATGAAGGTCAGGGATGTCCATATGAATTTTACTAAAAATTTATTCATATGAAGGGAAACAGATAAACCTGACTTTAATTTAAGAAGAAAACGAAAATAATGAAACTGTGAAATTTTTTTTTTTTTTAAACTGTAATCTATATTATTTTCTATCAGAAAATAATGTTTTTATAATTATGCACACAAAAAAATATGCTGTCAGTAAAAGTTACCTTGGTTTAATATATTTACAATAATAATAATAATAATGATAAGATTAGAAATTGTTTAAAAGCATTATTATTAAGCTTTTACGTAAAATTATAAATACTTATAATACGTTTTATAATATTTTAATCAAATGCAAATTAAAATTATATGTATATAGAGCAAACGCTAATCTTTGAAATTAAATTATTATTATTATTATTATTATTGCATTTAAAAAAAATAAAAATAGAAGATAAATCGGTAGAATAATAAATATGTAGTGCGCAATAATTTTAAAGTTATTCACAAAAATTTGAAATTTTGCTTAAAATATTTATTTCAATATAATTTATTAAATTAAAATAAAAATAATAATATTTTTGAATTTTTTCAAAATCACTTTCAAAAATCTAACATAATATCATTCTCTGGTTTACACATAATTTATTTATTTATTTTTTTTGTTGAGCACCCCTGATTTCATTATAAAAAAGATAAAATAAAACAATAAAAATGTAAATTGAAAATTAAAAATCAATTTTAAATTGATAGAATGAACTCAATAATAAAATAAAACTAATTAAAAAAAAAAAACAAAAAAATCGAATATAAATTGTGGTATCAATTATAAAAATTAAACGAAAATTTTTCTATTTGTCTTTCAACTGTAAGAATTGGATATTAATAATATTATATATTGGTTATATGTGTGTTTGAATGTATAAAATATACATTTATACTTTGCATCTATACATTTTGTTTACGTTTTACTATACAGAAGGAAGATATGAAAATAAAAATTTTCATTTAATATGTAACATATAAATATCTTTTATTTTTTTTTTAAATTATATATATTGACAGACTATATAATAAATAGATAAATAATTTTTTCATTCATAAATTTGAAGAATGACAGCCAAATTAAAATTCAAATTCCATTTAATTTTTAATATGATCCGTTTAGTTTTTCTTTATTGTTAATTGCAAGCAGAAGTTTGGTTTACAGTCCGACGTAGGAAGTATTGAAGTAAGAAAATATAAAATTTTAATTAAAAACTATATATTCAAAAACTATAGTTATAAAGTGAATATATTTTAAAAGCATATAGAAACGCAAAGAATTGATTTAGTAGCTTTATATGCTTTAATTATTTCTATCAAAAATTAGAAAACGGACTTTATTTCTATAATTTTCCATTAATTATTAATTCATCAATCCGTCTGGCAATAAAATGTTTACAACTGCTCGATCGGTTTTAATTCATTGAACGCCAAAATATACGCAATCAAGTTCAATTTCACATCGACTAAAGGATGAGGTGCTAAGGTCTGCGAGTTAGAGGTAATTTTCACTTAAAATTATATGTTTAATATTTTTTAAAACTTTTATTGGATTCCCATCAAAATTAGTAGGTATGTTGGATACAGATTAGAGGAACTTAATGGTTAGACCCTGATTGTTTTTATATTTGTATAGTACCTATAATGATTAAATTATATTGGTATAATGGTTATTGACGGAACATAAAAAATATGGCTCGAACCTAGTGGTTTTTTTTTTAATTGGTACTGTTCTACATTTTTTCAGAATATAATTAAGTTTCATTATTGGATTATTGACAGAACGTAAAATGTATATATATAAATGTATAATGATAATGTAATGTATATTAAATGTAAATTATATTAGAATTTTCATATTATCTCAGGATTATTATCAAAAAGAATATTATTCACTAATGTATCATGATTTTTAGCCCGGATAAGGTAGAAAAAGCATTATTAAAATATATACTCATTAACTTATAAATACATGAAAAAAAAAATTCAAATAATAATATCAAAAATTGATTTATATGAAAGGTAAAGTTAATGTTAATAATACTTTTATATGACCTTTGTGAATATAAATATTTGTTAATATTTGATTTTTATATTTTATTTCAAAAGAACAAAAAAAAAAAAAAAAATCGGATATCAATTTAGGAAAGTAGGGTGCTTTCATTTCAATTATCAAAAGAAAATACATATTATGATTTTTGCTTTCTATGTGTGTACTGTATGTATAATGTGTTTAAATGTGTACAAAACTTTTTTTTAAACGTTATATTTCTTTTTTATATTTCTCTTCAAAGCATAAATCCAAAAAAAAATAATAATATTGAAAAAAGCAAAGTCCTTCAAAATAGTCTTATTTTTTTTTTTTTGTGTAATATTGATTTTTGTTATGTACTGCATTTTTTTTAACTGTGAACTTTTATAGTAAACTGTGATATTATATTCAATTATTGGTAACTAAATATATAAACCAATTTAAGATCAAATCTAACAGTCCAACTGTCCCAATTGTTGACATACACCTCAATTAATCTAATAAAAATAACTAAATAATGGTAGGCTTAGGAAATTTTGTATATACCTACTGAGTTGCCCTTTGCCGCTGGTCATTTTACTATTACATATATCAAAATAAAACATATAACATATAAAGATAAAATTTAATTCATTTCTAAAACTCATATTTTTCAATAAAAATAATTTTATCTAAACTTTATTTACCTTAAAATTAAATTTTAAACAAGAGCAATTATTATCCTTCGCACCACGACATAATTATGTTTACAGTGTTGGAGTATGCATTTTTGAAGATAATAATAATTATAGAAAATTTTATCTCTATACATCTATAAACTCTCGCATTATCCTAAAAAAAAAAAAAAAAAAAATTAATAAACAATTTAGAAAATTTATTTGTTAATAAAAAGAAAAAAGAATTATTTTTTTTCTGTATATTTTCATTGATTTTTTATTGAATATTATATGGCGTGTCTTTTTTTTTTTTTATTTAATAATCTAAATTTCAAAAAGAATTAAAACTTGTATAGTGAAAAAAATAAAAAAAATAAAAACCAATGCTTCGAAGCAAAAACAAATAAAAAACAAAAAAAACTATTTATATTAAATATGTCAAAAATTAGTGCCAAGTCATAAATTGCTTATAAGAATTTTCTCTTTTTTTGAATAATATTGCATAGTCATATTACATAATATTGCTGGCATTCAAACTAATTGTTTATTTTTGTGTTTTTTTTTTATTTTTATATTGAAAACTATTTAACATATAATTTCTAATCAATTTTTTTTTATATATAGACTTAAAGGAAAATTCCTTATCTGCCGTCGGCGCGGCGTTGTCTGTCATGTTTTTGTTCTTAATCATTGAGGAAGTTTCCTTTGCGATCCTCTTCAGCTTTATTTTTGTGATCAAATTTTTAATTTCATATATTTTTTTTTTTAAATTTTTTTTATTTACTAAATAATTAAATAAAAAGCGGGAAAAGAAAATCTTACGTAGGTACAAAAAAATAAACAATAATTTTTTTTCATGCAATTATCAAAAATCAAGTTCTATGATTGACGTGACTATAAATAAAAAATGATATTTGTTCAAAAAAAAAAAAAAAAAAATACGTATTTTCAAGATAATTAATAAGAAAAAACTATCTACTCAAAAAGAAAAAATTTTTTTTTCATATTGATTATTATATATAGGTATATAATGAATTGAAAACTTAAAGAAAAAATCAATAAAAATTTTTTTTTTACTGAGAAACATTGCAAGGAAAGTAGTTCAAGTTTGATAAAAAAAAAAAGAAAAATGTAAACACAAAAAAAAAATATATTTTTTTTATACACAATTTTATTTCGTATTTCAAAAGAAGACAACTAAAATTATATGTATTCTTCTTTCATAAAAGTAAAAAAGAAAAACAAGAATTGCAATAAAAATGTTTTTTTATATATATACATGTATATAAATATTTTTCTATATAATCTCTAAGTACTTATATTATATTTGAATAATGAAAAACTATTTTAATTCCAATTTAATCCTTTTTTAAACTGACTTGACATAAATAACTTTTTTCAGTTCATTTATTTTCAACATTAAATTCCAGATATATAGATTTTCATTTTCATTGAACTAATTTTTGTTTACAGTGAGTGACATAGAATTTATATTACTATTATGTTTAATAACAATTAGTTTTCATTTGAAAATATTTATTGGGGGCACCCCCGATATTTAACTATTTCAATAGATTTTTATTAGAATTATTTTCAAATGCGGTTCTCAATCATTAGAGAGAATACTGCGGTTCAGAGTTCACACTCCCTTTTATTAGTTTTCACTAAAATTTCCATTATAATAATTAATATCATGAAGTCTTTTCATCGGCCTCCATACAATTAAATTGACCAAAATAATTTAATTTTTAATTTTTTTTATTACATTACAGCATAAAAAAAAAAAAATCACCCCTTTTCAATTAACTCAACCGAAATATTCGAAACATAAAAAAAAAAAATCCATTAAAATAAAAGTTCTACAAAAAAAAATTTTTTTTGGTATATGAGCATTCAATTTTCTTTCCGAATTTCAATAAAAGGTTTAAATAATTTCATAAGTTGGTTGAAGAAAAAAAAAAGCTCTTTTTAACATGAAAAGTGTTAATTGCATTAATAAATGGTATTCAAAATATATGTATGTATATATAATAAAAAATAATAATAATAATAAAAAAGAACATTAAGAATTATGACGTGTTAAGCTCCATGTAGTCTTATTTTATTTTTATGCTGGTTTGTCAAAAAAAAAAAAAGAAGAAAACCGAAAAAAAAAATTAGAGGGTTCTTTTATATCTAAGCTAATTAGAATAGGAGGTTATTTCATTTAGCATTGACATTTTGTTTTTATTTTACAGATATTTTAAAAAGTTACAAAATAAAAATTAGAAATAAAGCTTAAGAATGATAATTTATTAATATATGGAAATCCAAAATTTAAGTCCTCAAAGGTTGAAGAAGCTTGAGTTAGACCTTTAATCAAATTATAATCAAATTCTATTCAAAATTAAAGATATTTTTGAATTATTTTAAATTATACTGTTATTGCATTAAGATCGGAAATTATTTAACCTTCTTGGAACAAATTCAATAAATTATTGTTTTTTTTTTTAAATATGTACAAAATAAACATTAAAATTAAATATATAAATATATCTATAAAATAAGTATCTATCTATGTAAGTATGCAAATTTTTTTTTGCATTTCAACTACGTTTATAAAATATCTATACATAAATACATATATTTTTTTTTTTTTTCAAAATTTAATGTTGTTTGCATGCATTTTTAAATGACAAATTATGAAAATTATTTCGATAAAAATAGTTATAAGCGATTTACATGTAAAACAAATGTAAACAAAAAAAATTTTAAATTTCATTTCATTTCAATTAAATGACATGTATGTTATGTTTGCGATAAATTAAAGCGATATTAATGTTTATATGAAAATAATGTATAATCGATAATACAAATGTATTTTAAAGCAATCAACTATTTATCTAATCTTTAATCTATTATAATTTTTATAATTAAATAATTTTATGTATTAAAATTAATGTGATTACTCTATGATGAATTTGAAAATTGAAATTTTGTTTAAAATTATGATGATTAAAATTATAATTTAAAATTTAATATTCTAATTTTAAATGATTGTGATATGATTTTTTTTTTACGAGAAGAGATTTTTAAAATTTTTAAATTTTCGTTTATAATTTTTTTTTACTTAATACTTAGTTTAGTATTTAATATTATAATTGTGATAAATTTTATTAGCTTTTAGCGTTTTCTTTTCCCATTATAAAATACAAACATTTCCAATAAATTATATATCAAATTTAAAGGATCTATAAATTGAGTCAAAAATATATTTGGCAAGATTATAATCTACGTAATTGATTTTGATTTTCGGCTATACCATGATTATTTTTCAAAACAACCAGCACTTGAAAGCTGCAAAATGTATAAGAAATCAATTTCTGTGTAGGAATTCAATTTCTATACAATTGTGGCTCAAATTATGTTACTGATTTTTTTTAAATATTTCACCCTCATCGTCAATTCTATGAAGCAAGCTAAAATAATATAAATGTATATATTATTTAAGTATGAAGTGAACATGTGTACAAATACTTGCATATAAAATAATTAAAGATACGAAAAAAAACGTATAACAATATATCAATTTAAAAATTTTAATTACATTATTTATGTAATTTAATTAAAGGTTGTCATATTGTATTTTTTTCTCATAGATTCTAAAATAATAAAAACATACATTATAAGTTATAGGGGAAATATTTAAGTACTCATTATACCCAAATAGTAATACTTAATGTATATAGAATTGGAATTACAAGAGTTTTGAACTTAGAACCGATTAAGCTTAGTCAGTTAATATTAAAAGATACAAGTTTTACATTATCTCGGCCTAAATTTTCATTTGAATAAACTGATTAAGTACGCCACTAACGTATTATGTAAGTGAGATAAGTTCAAGCAATTGTTTAAAGCTTAAGTTTAAACTGAATGCCAAATACTGAAGAAACTAAACTTTTGAGCAAATGTTCTAAGCTAGAACATTCATTATACGGTTATTTTTAATTTCCATATTAAGCACAATATTTCTAATCTAACTTTAACACTTAAAAACCATATCCATTAGATGTTAGACATAAAGATGATAATAAAATTTTATTATTGTTGTATAACTTTTGTTAATTGCTAACATATCAAGTAATATAAATAAATACCCTGTTTTTTTAACTAAACGATATCTCTATAATATTTGTTTTTACTAGCTTTTTATTTTGCTATATAAATATAATAACATTTTGTAAAATTATACATGCCAGAAACTAAAATTTTCCATTTTGAGTTCGAAATATCTCACACAATTATAATAATTATTGTAAAAAAAAAAAAAAAAACAATTTAACAACAGAAAAAGCAGAATAATAAATATATATGACAGACAACGCTAATTAATTAAACGAAAAAGATTTTCTATAATAAAATTTTTTTGATGAATGAATGGTACGTAATAAACTTATGTATTTACATTTGAATATACGTACGAAAAATAATCATCGCTTTTTGACAAAAAAATAAATATATATTCATAATATCAAATTGACAGTCCCAAATGAATTACATTGTCGATGCAAAAAATGTTTTGGAACTATTAAAATTAAAAAAAAAACTAATAAAATTTTTTTTAAATTCAAAATATAATTATAATTTCTATTTTTGTTTACCGCACGATTTTGTTAATCAATGGAGAATAGCATTGTTCATGAATTCACTTCAATTGACCTTTTCTAATCATATATAAGCATTAATTGTATCTATATATACTTTTAGAATGATTAATTCTGTCAAAAAATCAGCATAAATGTTATAAGTATATTTGTTATATAGAAAAAATTTCAACTTCTTCACTATATATATGACACTCAGTAGTGCATAAAATATCCTTTTCTACTTAAATACTTAATAATTCAAAAAATCCAAAAAGATAAAAGTAAATATTATAATTACATATAAACGATAATAAAAGCTAAGAAAACTTCTGAATGTTTTTTTTTTCGTATTTATAATAAATATGTCCTCCAACTATAATAAATGTTACAATATTCTTAATATTCATTATATAATTAAAGGAAATAAAGTGAAAATAAAAAAAAATATAAAAACTTTATTTTAAAATAAAATTTCTAAAGAAAAATATAAATAAATTGCATAAAAAAATTTACAATAATGAAATTTTTTTATGCAATTTATTAAAATGTAAAAATTTATCACAACAATCCATTAATCAAAATATATTTTTTATTTTACATTTGAAACGGCAATTAATTTAAAATAAAAACATTTCTAGATTATTTTTTAAACTTAATTTAAATTTTTTGTTTGTACCTATTTTAAAAATGAATTGATTATTATTTTATGACGTACTATGTATTATATAATTCAGACCTCATAAATAGTGTATTTCAAAGAAAAAATAATTTAACAATAATTTCCTGTGTAGGAATTTACATCCGAAATTAATTTCTTGATTTGATTAAAATAACCATATTATGTAGCCTCATAAAACATAATTTGATGGTTCATTAATGCTAAGTTTGTAAATAAAAGGGTAAATATGTAGTTGAATTAGATACTATAGAGATAGACTATCCGTCTCTGATATTATATTGCTAGTAGAGTGTATCATATTATTACAAAATTTTTTTTAGAATTTTAACATTAATGTTAATCAAAGTATTGTATGCATATTAATATATTTTTATGGTAGCTTTCTTTAAAATTAATTTATTTAATTTCAAAATATGCCAAAAAAAAATTTTAAAATCGTAAATTATTGCACCGTCATTTATTATATTTACTAAAAGCAAGTTTAGAAGCGAAAATAAAATATTAAAAATGACGTAAATTTTTTAATTAAATTTGCCATTGAATAATTTATTATTTATGTGTATCAACATAAATAAATAAAATAATGTAGCCAAAGAAAAAAATAAAAAATCATTCATAAAAACGATGAATTGAAATCGGTATTTAATATCTCTAGAAAACCCCGAAAAAATAATTTTTTTTTTTTATATTTTAATTGAAATTGAAACCTTTTTGAATAGCAAATATTTAATTATTTTGCAAAAATAAAAAAAAATAATAATTTATGTGACTGATTGAAGGTCTTTTAATGAAAATACCGAAAAAAAAAATCAAAATTACCTTAATAAAGGTGAATAAATTATGAATTTATGTTATAAATGTTGAAAAAAAAAATTTATTTATTTTTGCATTGTAATCAAAATTAATAAATATTAATTAAAAAAAAAACATATGAGAAAAGCCGATTCAATTACCATAAATAAACCTTTAATTGAAAGCTTTTAAGAAAAAAAAAAAATATAAAATTACTGATAAAAATTATTATTTTCATCTTATTCACATGAACTTCGTTTTTATGTATAGAATTTTTTTTAATTTTTTTTTCAAGATAAATAGAAAATATAATTGGAAATTATAATGATTGACATAGAAGATATTAAGGTTTATAATAGCACTAGACTACGTAACACGATAGACTTTATAAAGATACACACTACTAACTAGACTACACCGACGCGCATAGTAACCACTCTGTGATATAGAGAAAAAATTTAAATCAAAACCATTTGATGTGGAAATATTTGAAAAATTGATTTTATTGGCGTAATAATTTTAACGCTGTAGCTAAAAATTATTAAAAAGCAAACTGAACTTAGACTTGCGACTACCAATTAAAAATTAATTTAATTTAATTTAATTTAATTTATTTATTATCATATAATTTACATGTTTCCTTAATCTTAGGCAAATATTACTTAAAATATTACAGAGTTTAGCTTATATGCTTATCTACTGAGTTATTCTTAGAAAGAGAAAAAAAATATAATAGATAGAGAATATTACATATGTAAAAGGAAAAGTTGAAAAACCTTCTATTGATTTTTGTTTTTGGAATAAGATAAAATTAAAAATTAATAGCTAAATATTTATTATGACTTTAATGGCAATCATGTTTTTTTTTTAATTGATACGATTTATTTAAATTTAAGCAACTACAAAAAAATAAAATATCTATATTATGTCATTTTGCCCTAATTTATTTTTTCTTTTAATTTACATTATTTAGCCCTGTATCGTTTATGTCAACTGCAATTAAATGTATTGTTAATGACGACAATGAGATATAACTTTTAACCTATTAACATATAAATGATAATTATTATTATTATTATTTTTTTTTTTAATACATAAATCTACGATAATGAAGTCTAGACATATATATGTGCATACATATGTTTCTAAATGATAATAAACGTAGTGCATATGCAAAAATATTTACATATCATTTTTGAAAAAATTACAATAATATTTTGAGTCTATTTAGTTTTATTTACTTTCTGATAACACAAAATATTGTCTGCATATTTTTAAAATGCAAATTTTTTTTTTTTTCATTGTTTAGCTATTTAATTAAATAAATTACTAATTAAGTTTATTGAATATTCCATAGATAAAATAAACAAATTAAAAAAAAAAGCGAATGACTTAAATCGAATGTAAATAAAACTATATAAATCTAATTGTATGTTAGCAACTTGTTCGTTATTCATATTGACATATATTTTTATTGTACTTTGTGTATAGGAAAATACTTAATTAAAAATATTTGAAATAAAATCGAGCTTTTAACACACTTAATCAAATCAATTATTTATGAATAATATATGTATGTATATTTACTACGTACTTTATCTAGATATATGTTTGTGATATTTATTCAAATTAAAATAACTATTTTTTTTTTACGTATACCCAAATAAGGAACCTATATAGGAAATTATTAATAGAAAATATAACATCAAACAAATTTAAAGCGTTATTACATTTGAAATACGTTGTGTAGAAAAGTTCTTGACATAATTTATGTAATCGAAAATTATTTTTAAATATCAATAAATTTACGTCCAGCTTAATTTTGTTACTGTATGTAATATAAGTTACCATATTGTAACATTTAAGAAAGTTAAAATGAATAAATATAAACAGAATCGAGAAGCTTAAAAATTATCACAAATAAAATTTTACTTAAGAGCCCTCAATGTGAAAAATTGCAAAAAATTGGTCTTAGTTTGGCTTTGATTGTAGGGTTACTACAATCTAGACTGAAGTGATTTTTTGATATGTTAGAGAGTATATAACTGGCTCCAGGGTAGGTGAGGCGGATTTTTTATATTTTGAGTTTTTTGGCCCAAATGAGCCTTTAAAAAACTTGAACATATTTGCTTGGATTCTGAAGTAAAGGTAAAAGATAATAAAAAATCTCAAACGCAGAAATAAAGCTAAAATACCACTCTCCAGGGCTGGTGACGTGAAATTTTGAATTTCTTTAATTTCCTAAACAATTTTTAATTAATTTCATTTATTTCTAAGAATTTTTTTATTTTTTTGATAAATTACTGTTTCTGCACAGAAATAAAATTCAAATATAGTTTTGTGATTTTCTGGTAGAGGTGTTTTTCGTACAATTTTTGTCGCATTTTTCACGGCCGTTTATTTTCTGTAAAATAAAACAAAAAAAACTGCAAAAATAGAAAACAGAAATAGCAAACAGAATTTCACATGGAGGGCTCTTAATATATATTAATCTTAAAGAATTAAAAAAAAAAAAAAAATAAAACCTTTTATTTTCCATTAAGATGGCCGTAATAAAACACATTTTTAAATTATGTTATTATACCTACTACGTATACTTTTTCCTTTATTCCGAAAATATTTTTAATTTTTTCAAAAGAAAGTTTATTTTTTCATTATTTTTATAGAATGAACATCAAAGCTCTATTTCAGTGTTTGCCGGCTTTGTATATTTTTTTGCACTTAATACGTAACGAAAAAATATTGATAAAATGACTAAAATGAATTAAGTTCAAGTTTGTTCTAACAAAAAAATTATGAAAATTTTATTATACCAATTACAAACATTTTGAGTATCAATATCTTGATACTAATATTACGCGGTTACTAGTCTATTGCGCTAAATATACAAGTTTGAGCCCAAAAATAATTAATTTAGCTTTAAAAAATGTATGTATATTAGTAATATGGAAATAAGGCTATCACTAAGCAAAAAAGATTGACAATATCTGGCTTTATTTAATTTTTTATTTTTATTAATCAAATTTTGGGTTTCTACTAAAATCCAACCTTTGATATTTTTATTAAAAACAACCATATTTCTTTAATAAAACTTACTCTTGCCTTTATATTTATATATAAAATTATATATAAAAAAAAAAACCTTTCAATAAAAAAAAAATTTTATCAGCAATTTATTTATAAAATCAAAAATAAAGGATCTATAAAAAAAAAATTCGGATATCTTACTTCATTAAAAATATGAGGGGAGTATAACTTTTTTTTTAAATAAAAAGAAAATCAATATTCATTTTTTTTTTATTATAAAAATATGTAAATTTTTTCTATATAGAAAAATGTTTTCATTAATCTTATATCTCATGAATTCATGAATTCAATATGTAAAAGAGAATATCGAATATCTAATGAATAATTATAATATTATTTATTCTTAATTTTAAATAATTAAGTTTTTATCTATAAGTTAGCTATCAGCACAGCTTTTTCATATCTTAATGATCTTATATTTAATTTGTATGAAGACTCGACTAATTTATTTCTAAATATAATAAAAACAGAAATTCTTTAATTCGGTATCCAGACTTTTCCGAGAAAAACAAATTCCTGGAAAAACTGTTCTCAGAATAGCAATTCCCAGAATAGCAATTGCCAGAAAAACAACTTCCAGATTAAGAGCTTCCAGCAAAACAACGCCCAGCAAATTAATTACTATTCTGTAGAGATTGTTTTCTTGAAATTGTTTTTCTGAAAAATGCTACTCTATATAGGAATTGTTTTTCTGGAAATTGCTATTCAAGATTTTGGTTTTCGAGAAATAATTTTTCTACGAATAGTTTTTCTGAGAAGAGTCCTAGAAACATGACGAATATGTGCCTGTAGAATATGTGCCGTAGTCTTGAGTTGCAATTGACGAAGATTTTATTTAATAAGAACTCCTTGATTTAGGTAGACAACCTGTAGGATTTTATAATAGCATTTCAATATTTGAATAAGAATAATTATCCTATATTTATAATGAATTCATTAAATAAATGAAATTCTAACTGGTTATTTTTGTTTTAATTAAAATATTTTATTTATTTCTTAAAATAGAATTATATAAAAATAATCTAATTCGGTTCAATTATCTAATTACTGTTGAAAATATTTATAGGTAATTTAATATCCTATATGCTTTTTTTAAAATAAATTATCTAAAGTCTATTTTGATAATTTAATTCCACCCCTTTTATTGCTGAACAAATCATAGAGAAAATAAAATTGATCAAAAAAACATCTACTCGTATATATATTCTCCAGGAAATTTCATTAAATAAATTAAATACTTTATAAAAAAACACATATTATTACATAAAATTTTTAATATAGGAGATTCAGTATTGCAGTCAGTATTTTTTTAAGTTTTGAATAAAATTATAAACGATCATAAAGTTTCGCACATTGTTTTTTTAAAGCTGTACAAATTTATCAATTTCTGACGTTATTGCATATATTCATATCTTTACACAGCTGTTTCAAAGCTAAAGCTAATTAGCCTTTATGATTTTCCAATTAATTTCCATAATAAATTTAAAAAAAAAACTATACAGAACATTTTTGAAAAAATCATAATATTTATTAAAATTTCATTCCATATCTTTTTTTGATTTGATAAATGCTTAACAAATGTTTAGATTACATAAAATTTACATAAAAGTTAATTAAATTTAAAAGCACCATCAAAACAGTGTCTTTCAAGATTTTAAATATTTTTTAGCTGGGCACTAAAAAGAAATTACTATGGTACTAAATATTTAATAAAATTCATTTTTGAATATGACAGAAGAATTGACTATTTCAAACGTGACGTCTTTTAAATATAGAATTTATTAAACTTTTATTATATTGAAGAAAGAACTGAAATTGTCAAATCCAGATGTATATTTTATATAAAAAAAAAAAAAAATTTACGCCAGTTAGACAATTGAAAATTTCTGAATTTTGTAAGAAATTAAAATTTAATTCATTGTAAAGAAATAAGTATTTTTATATAACATACATATATTATTTTACTGAATTTTTATTTTTGTCTTCATTTTTTGTTATTATTAAAATGTTTATTGTTATCACAGGTGCCATTCAAATGGCAGATAAAATATGTTTCCAACGTTTTGCTCTCATTCTACAAAAAAAAATAAAAAATAAAAAAAAAAAACAAAATATGAAGTTGATTTTCGCCATATGAAAATAAATTTCAATAAAAATCTACTGAAAAGTTTTTGTTTTTTGACATTGCATACATTTTTTTTAATCCATTATGAATTTGACACTTAACCAGTGAAGTCAAGTTGACGATAATAGAACTGGTATTTATAGGATAAAATAAATTCGCTGTTTTAATTGTAACTGAGATATCTGTTGAAAAATAAATCAGTTTAGATCAACAGAAAATTTCTCAATCATGACATTATGTCAATCTTAAAAATATCATAAAACATTCAATTTCTAAATTTTCCAATTATCATCATACATGTTACAAATAAATCGAGTCGGCTAGCTTGAACAAGTAAGATAGTTATTATATACTTGCCTCGATTTACTTGCCAGTCGTAGGTAAAAAATAACATTTTAACAGAATACCTTATGTTTTGTGGTGAATCTAAAAATTATTTGAAAAAAAAAAGAAGAAAATTTTTAAATTGAAAAAAAAAAAAAAAATTATTCACTGTAAAAATATCTAAGAATAGAAAATAAAATAAATATATATGTGAATATTAAAAGCAAAATAATGAAAAATAAAAATACATAAAAGCTTTTCAAGTTCACTAGAGCATTATTGTTACGCTAATAATAAAAAAAAATATATATATAAAATAAAAACGAAAAAAAAAACATTTTTTTGACGTCATAAATTGTAAGATAAAATGTAATTTTCGTGTTGCTATTATTTAATGAATACAAATATTTTATGTATAATATTTTTTTTAGAAGACCCATTAAACAAATAAATTCAAATTAGTTTGATAAATTTTAATGAATTATGAAAATTATTTATTATTATATTGCATTTACATATTATACATACTATAAGTACAAAACATACTAATTCACTGAAAAAAAAACTAAACAGAAAGCTGAGGCCGCTATATTTTCTGTTAGCAAAATTTGCTATTTTTGTCATAGCAAGGAAAAATATCAAATATTTTTACTTTTTAATATATCTGTTTATATAATTGTAGCAACATTTGTCACAAAAATTTCGGAAACTCATATTATGTAAAATAATAGTTTTTGTTTTTATATTTTTCGCTAGAAAAAACAATAAAAATTATAATTTCTCAGTAGCAAATTTCGCTACAATTCATTTGCTATACATTTTTGGACAAGTTATTATGTATTTAATAATAAACGCAAGATTTTTAGAACATACTATCCTTATAGCTAATTTTCGAATGAGTTTTTTTTTCAGTGTGTGTATTCATATCTTGTTTAAATTTTATATTATTATTTTCCTTTGCTTTCTAGTTTTACATTCCTAATACATTTGTTGTTTGCTGTACTATATATAGATGAAAATAGAAATATGTAATATTTTAAGACAGGAAATTATATAAGGAATTTAATAGTTTGTCTTCAGAAAATATATATCTGCACATCAAAATTATTGTGAATTATTAGAATTGCAATGCGAAATATAAAAAAAAACCTATAATGGCAGAACTTTAATTCTTTATTAATGAGCAGTTTTTTACTATTAATTCCTGTTTTATTAATAAAATCCGCCTCCTAAATAAACTAACAAAGAAAAAACCCCAGATTTCGTTTAACATTACAAATAAAATACAAAAAAATTCAATTAATTTCATTATCTAATAAATGAAAATTAATTAGATTTATGTATATAAAATAATTAAATGTATGTAGACAAATATGTTTATTTTTTTTTATATGAAAATAATTGTGCGAATAAAATTCTGGAAATTAAAATCCCAATAGACCATAAATTATGAAAGCAATCATGCAAAAAACTAACTTCAATTTAACTTCAATTATATATTTTTAAAACAACATAACAGATTAAAAAAATAAAAAAAAACACAAAACAAACAAATTAATTAATTATGTAATAATAATAAATGTTTAATTTTATTTTAATTGACTCTAAAAATCTCATGCGTATATATTAAAAAAAAATTCATAGCTAAATGTTACATTCAAATAGTTATTTTTCTATAATAAAGCAAAGTTAATTTATACATACTATTATAATATATATATATAGTATAATAATCAAAGAATTTTATTAAAATATTGTAATTTTTTACTTTTAAATATAGGAATTGGAAAATTAGAGAGATTAGAAAGATAATCTTGTTAAATTCACATAAATTTCTTTATTTTAAAAAAAAATTAGCAATAATCTTATAAAAAAGAATAATAGTGTAATTGAATAACAAACAAAAATTAATTAGAATTGTAAACATTACAAAATTTTGAAAAATAATAACTTTAAAAAAAAATTAAGAGAATAGATAGTGACATTTAACATTCTGAAAAGAACATGTTAGTTAAAAATCTATACGGATTTAATTTCATATACACTTAGTATCTACTTAAGTTCCAAACAGTTTTATTTATTTTCAAAATTTGATATGTTTGGCAAATAAAGTCAAGTTTTTAAACGTACATTTTGGTTTTATCTTATATATACGAAAATAAATTGAATAAAAAATATCTCAAAAATGTGCCATTATAATTTTTCAATTTGTAACAATCAAAATTATGATTATGATTATAATAATCTAAGTAAAAAGTATTATATTTTCTGATTCTCATAAGAAGCACATATTTTTTTGTGTATATAAACTTTATTGCCAATTCAAAATCCGTATTATAAATGTATGTATAATATGAATTCCAATTACATAAGATGTTAAAGTGTCAAAAATTTTATCATGTTAAAAAAAAAATATGTATACACCTATAAATATTACATATATAATATTCCCTTAAAATTCGTATTTTTATTTTATGATTTTTTTCCTCAAAAAAAAGAAAAAAAATTCTTATGTCAGCACAACATGTTCCTGGTGTCAAATTGCTTAGGCTTAATAATAATACATATTTTTAATAATATTATTGTTCTCTGTGCTCTACTCTATACACAGTATCACTTACTTTCAATAATGTTTTTGTAAAAAAAAAAATAAAAAATAAAAATCATTTCATAAATTTGTTATTATTTTATTTATTTATTTATTTTTATATTTTTTTTTTGTGAATAACCAACAACAGCTTTGCTAATGATCTAATTTGGCATAAAAATTAGCTGGATACTGATTTTCATAATGATTATTAGTTAGTATTTTTATTTTTTTTAGTAATCATGTGAACAGCCTTGAAAATAATGACATTAATTTTAATATGGAATGTTTTTGAACATACAAAATATAAACAAAATAAATTCTTAAAAAAAAGAGAAATTATTTTAAGTTGCCAAAAATTATGTATAGATACTATTTTAGTTTGTTTTTTTTTTCTATCTAAGCTAACACTATATAAAACAATTTAGCAAATTAATTTAAATAAATCAAATTATTAGCATAATTTTATACACACTCCTTAAAATTTTAACATACCTTTTTACTTTATGAAGCTCCATTCAAGAAAAAACTTAAATTATATAATTTTCTAAGAATTGAAAATAATTTAAAGTTAGAGAACTAAGTTTATTTAGTTTGTTGCTTAGGGAAATTTGGAACAATATTATATATAGAAAAAAAAATGTATGTTCATCTTAACTTAAATAAAATATCAAAAACATGTACATGTAGAAGAAAAACAAAATTTTAAATCTAATTTTTTAATTTTACAATAATGCCTAACAAAATAATGAATAAAAAAAAAATATTACCTCAAGTTAAGATTGATTTTCATTAAACGATTCTATTAATTTAAAAAAAAAATATATATATATAAAATAAAATGTATTTTATATTCACATACAATATTGTATATACTAAACAATTCTTCAAAAAAAAAATAAAAAATGCTATTAAATGTATTAGCTTTATTACAGTTTCCTTTTTCCGGTTCACAAGATAAAATAATAAAATACTATACTAAGTAAGTAATTCCTCTATTTGAAATATCACTTATAGAGATATTAAAGCGCAAATATATGTACAATAGTACAATGTATGTATATACTCTCACTAGATATAAAAATAAATCAATTTAAATTCACATATAAATCACATGATATAAAAAAAAATATTCTATTCCCTCTATTATAGTTAAACTAAACACTTTGCATTTATATGCTGCCTTGATTGATTGTTCATTTACTTATGTAACTTTAAATTGCAGAAATTTTACATAATTGGTACTAAAAAGTACCATTTATATATCAAAAAGCTTATACTAATCAAAATATTAAAATTTTGGACAGTTATTAAGATTATATTTCATCACGGATTGATTTTTATTGAATTGTGAACTACAAATATATATTGATGGCATAAAATCAAAATTGTCGATGAAAAATATAATAATCTATAGAAAAACAAATTTCGTTAAAACTAAATAAATGGAGATTATAATCATATTTATTTCAATTATACCAATACGAGTATGGCCAACTTAATATTAAACTCGCGCACGTGTAGCAAATTCATACACGTAAAATTAAATTTAAATCACAATAGAGGGTTAAGAGAGATAATATTTTCAGTAACTAACAATCAAAATGAATAATCATGAACTTTAATAATGATAAAAATTGAGATAATTATCATGAATTAACAAATATTGTCATTGAGAACTTGCGAAATTATTATGGAAATGAGAATAAATAAAACATTATTTAATTTCTTTGAACTAAATACGTATATTTATAAACTAATATAAGCCGACTTGGTAATGCATTAAATTAAATCACTTTTGATTTGTTGAATTGATTGAAAATGTTTTAACTTCGTGTAGGGTAAATTGGTGAAACAAGTTCATTAGAAAAAAGGAAATTCTAAAAAAAAAGAGAAATGTTGAAATTTTCCAATCAATCTCAATTTAAGCCAATCATAATTCATTTTCTAATTTAACATATTTATTTAACTCCTTATTTTTCGTTCTAATGCTTATTCAATAATTATATATTTTTAAGCCCAAAGTGAAGATACTTCCCCTAAAAAATTATATTTTTTATCATTTTAGAGTGTGCAAAATAACTAACGAAAAAAATAAATATTTTGTATCACAATTAAAATCAACATTCAACTGCGATAAAAACCTAGATAAATAATATGACCTTGATATTTTTCTAACTATTTTTCTTATCTTGAAAAAATAATATGTATTTACATTTTTAAAGCGGAAAAAAAAAAACTTAATGTACGCTAGTGGAAAAAATTTAATTTTTGAACTTCGTCTTAGAAATAAGTTAATTTCATATAAGAAAATCGATATATATTAAAGTTCTTGAAAAACTTATTTCAAGCGTAGCTTACCAAGATAAATCATATCTTACCAAGATAAATCATGGTTATACCATCAAGAACTAACTCTAATATGATACAAATTTTTGAATTTTGGAAACTATAAGATAATAGTAATGAGTTTAGAAAACTTATAGAAACATTTAATTAATCTTAACTTAATATATTTCTATATTGATCGAAGAAGGATATAAGTATTTACAAAAGAAATTACTATCAAGTGTTTTTTCTATAATTGCTGACATAATATTATTATTTTTTTTAATTGCGAAATAATTTAACAAACATTTTTTTTTTAATGCTACGAAGTAGGTACGTGGTCTGATTTAAAAGCAAGATAAGAATAATAATTCTCTGTTAAATATTGCGTAACAAAATGAAAAATAATTGTTCTTAAAAATTAAATTACAAAATAATATTTTACTATATTTTCATGAAAAATTAAACAAATATATAATGTATAATATATATAGGTATATATGATATAAATATAAATAATACTAATAATGAAAAGTTTCAAGGACAGAAAACTACAATAGACAAAATCTTCAACATCATACCAAAAAGAAAATTTATTTTTAGAAGATTGTTATTTTGTTTGATTTATTTTAGATTTAAAATTTTTTAGGTTTATTTTTATGTTTTTTGTAAAAATAATGTATATGTATATATTCTATTATTTATTTATAAATATTATTATCTTTTTTAATAAATATATTTTTTTAATTTTTATAAAATGTTTCTTTTTGCTAACTATTTGTACGAAAAATATTTATAATATTAGAAGTTGTTTCCCATTCTTCTTTACTTTTATAAAAATGTTAATATTTTTATTATTAAGTTTTTCTGTTTCAATTTGTTTCCTAGAAACCGACAAAGTAATAATCAAAGAAAATTATTTCCAGTTCTGAGAATATTATGATCGTGACAACATTCGTTGGCAGATATGCTTAAAAAAAAAGGACATTTGTAGTTTTTTCTTATTTTAATTTAAAACTCAAACTTAGTTGAAGTGAAAAATTGTTACAAAAAAGTTGGATAAAAAGTTAAAAAACATAAAAGTTTAATTTTCTTCAATACTACAAAACAAATGTGATTTTTCTATAACCATATATACTAAATGGCATTTATAGAAATAAATTTGCAAAAAAAACAAACATTACAATTTGACAGAAGTGTTTTTTTAATTTATTTTGTACCATATGAACTTAACACATTACTATTAATATATACACAGTAAGTCTTTCAAAACATTAGCTATACTAATTCCCTTATAATAACTATCGATCAATTGCTCTAATCAGATGAAATTGAATGAATAATGGAATATTTTATTCTTTAATGGAAATTCATTTACTTGTGTAGGTATTCAATATAATTACAATTATATTTTTTGCAAATGTATCAGATGGTATCTATTTTGGCGCATAAAATAGCCACAACGTAGATATACACTTGCCTTTTTTATTTTGAATTCTTGAATTATTGCATTCAGCACATTTTACTTTTGATACTTTAGAATTTTTTTGAAATTTATAAAAATAGTAAATTAGAACATATGATTTATTGCCAAAAAGAAGAAAATAAAAATTGCACATGACGTTAAAAAATGTTTAAATTATTTTATTAATTTTATACTATGTACAATTTTCAACAGTTATTTATTAAAGAAGAGTTTTCTTGAACTCACTCATCAGAGTTATGATTACTAAAATATTTATATATTTCAACTATATACAATTGAACATTATACTTATACGATATAATGAAAATCAATTAAAATCATTGCGAATAAAAATTTAAATTAATTCATTTGATTATTAACCCCTCGAATGATACATTTTTATTATATATGACTGATTGATAACTTAAAGCTATATAAGTAATATACATTATTATATATAACTCTTGTCAAAAAACATGTAATATACAATAATAAGAAATAGACTTAAAATTTATATTTTAAATTAAAAACTAACTATAATAGTTAAATGAATTGAAAAAAGTTTTATATAGAAAGTAAATAACTATATTTTTAAATTTTTAATTTTTCAGGTGAGGCTTGAGAAACATATCACTGAAAATTTGAGTAAGATTAACAATTATGTTTATATTATTTGCATTTATGTTTAATTAGACTATTAGAAATAAAATATAATTTTATTTTAATTATGTTGTGTAGATTATCATATGTATAACATTTTATATACTTAAATTCTAGAGCACAGATTTAAATATAACAAACTAATATAAGAAATCCCATCATGTTTACAAAGTTTTAACCAATTGAAGTTAAAGCATAAGCTATTTTAGTAATTTTTTGGCAATAAAACTACGTACAGATACTACATTAAAAGTATTAGAGCGACCTGAGACATTTCGTGACAATTTTCATTAAACATTTAATTTTTTTTTTTTAAACATGAATTCATACAGAAACACATGTTATAAATCATATCCATGTACATATAATAATATATATATATATTCATATAATACATTTAATAAATTTAAACTTGACCCTATTATTATAATGCTAATGATCCAAGTTTATTTTACAAACAAAAATATTTTAACAAAAAAAAATGTTCTAATCAAAATATGCTCGAGTACTATTAAGATGAAACGAAAACTATATTTTGTAGTAGTTAATATTAATACCAACTACACACCAGTACATATTTATATAAATACATTGTAGATATTTTTCATAAACAATAATTTATTTCACATTAATTCATAATTTTCAAAGTTAATTTTACTAATTGTTCAAAGTCACGAATTTAACACATATTTATTTAAATATATATACAATTATATCTGACGTCAAATATTAAACCCTTTGTAATATCAATAACACTATATGCCTAATTTTATGTTCATTAGTTTTTTTTTTGTTTACGACACGATTTTTAATTAATACATAAATAAATAGTTATAATTATTTTTTGTCAGAATATTTTCAAGGATATTTGAAAATTAGGAACACAAAACAAAAAAAATAAATAAATATGTCCTTCAACCTAAAATATTAGTATATATGTAGAACCCCTTAATTTTATCATAAATTTATTTTATATTTTTATACCTTAATTTTTATTTGACAAAACAAATTATAAATTAAAAATATAAATATAATAAGACTTATATATGTATGATATGATAAACTTAATATGATTTCCTTCAACCAAATGTTTATTTATATCAAAACTATTATTTAAGTTTATTGTGAAAATTCAAGATATTTATATATGAAAAGACGTTTTTGGAGTTGTTTTTCTATATAAGTACGTCATTCATTGTTCAATTTTGTAGAATTTCCTGATTTTTGATTTTAGAATATTTACGGGATTAAAGTTTGATTGATTTTAAATTGAAACGAATCATAAGCTTTCTTTTCAGAAAACATTATATATTTTAATTGTCTTGACTTTTATACATTTTAAGACTGATTCATTTTTGATAAGCAACTTCTTGCCTGGTAACAAAAACTTTATTATAATAATTCTACAATATTTATGAGCAAATAAGTGTTGAAATTTTTGTTTTTTACTATTAAAAAGTAGTTCTATTTAAGCATTAAACCTAAATAAATATAATATTTATCACAATATGAGCAAATACAAAATTCTTATCGTGATTTTTGGCGGGTATAAATTATTCAAATAACTTAACTTACATTATTATGTATATATTTAAGTTATAAATAAAATATTCAAGGAAATAAAATATACAAATAAATGTTTAAGGAAGTAAAAATGATTTATTACAAAAAAAAATCTCTTTATCCAGGATAATTTATTTCTGTAAAGAAAGCTCAAGGACTCAGCAGTAGCAACAGCATGATCATTTACAAAAAAATTTAATTTTATATTAACCGAACAGTTTTTATAGTTTTTATTTTTGAAAAATAAATTAAAAAGTACTTAATCATGTGAAAAAGCTTTTTTAATAATTATAAATCAAAATGAATTTAAAATTCTTATCTCTGAACATTATCAAAATTATATTTATTATTTTATTTTTCATAATAATCCTTTTTAAATAATTAAAATAATATTGTTTACTTTTTCCCCTTTCAAATATAATTATTCAGAGAATATATTCTCTATATTATAATAAAGTGTTAATACATATAAAATTTCTATATTTTATAATATATACGAGTAACGCGTACTAATATTTGAAATGATGAAGCATTAACTAATTATAAGATATAGTTATGTACTGGAAGCTTCTAAAAGTCTAATTTTTAATATTCGAATCTTGAATGATTTTTATTTCGGAAATATAATGAAGTTCAATAAGATAATATTATGTCTAACAATTATTGCCCCCACACAAATTAATTAAAGTAAATTTCACTATATTTTGAAAATATTTCATTCAAATTAATTTTTATGTTTCCCAAACATATTAATTTTTTGCACGCATCTTATATTCATCATTGCAAAAAAAATTCAATACATCATCATGAAAATATAAAAAATCATCATCGAATAATGTGATATTAAAATCCCATCAAAAAAAATTTATGAAAAATTATCGAAAGTAGAAAGAAAAATGAACTTGTATCTAAGTGTATGTATGTATTTTAATATTATGTTAAAAGAAAAATGTAAAAGAAAATCTTTTTTTTTATAAAATAAGATACTTCAAAGATATGTAAGCAATGTCACCTTGACCTTTTTGAAAATTTTTATTTTTAGATTTTTTGTCTTTCTTTGTAGGTACCTAAGTATATATGCATTTGATGCTCAATTAATTAATTGAATATTGTGTATGGAGCACGAGTGTACTTTCATTGAATTTTCTAAGAAGTCATTAAAAATATTATTGAGAATATATTACAGCAGAATTTCTTCAATTATTAAACTAACAAAAATTAAATTTATTCCACAACTGTCATATCTAACTATGTTATGAATTTGATACAAGTACATTATAATTCTAATTCTAGAAGTACAAGCATTTGTTTACAAAACTTTGGTGTCTTTTAATTTTTATATAATAGTTTTTATAAATTTTCTTCTTTGACAACTTAACAAATGAAAAGAGTAAAGAACCTTATTTACAATATTCATTAAAATCGCTTTCATTAATGATTTTTTTGATATTTTATCATCAGGGATTCAAAATCGAAGCTAAACATACTTCCTAATCAGGTTTTTATTTCTTTGTTTAGGCGGCTAATTTATAGCTTCAACTACTTTGGTATAACAACCTATCTCGTATAACTAATTGAAAAATAAACCATATAGTTAAATTCTTATAAAAATAGTTAAAAAATACAGACAATGTTATAATAATTGTCTTCAAAATAATTTATAGATACCAGTATCAGCGAACTAATTAACTATGTACATCAAATTACGTCTAGAATTAATTTTCAACAACAATATAGTATTTTAATTGTAGAAATATGACTTTGAAAATTAGTTTTACATTTTATTAATTTTTTATATTTTTTAATTATATACTACATAATACTACATGTATTTAATACCCAGAGTATATTAAAAGATGTAACTTAAGAGGAAGAAAAAAAATACTTAATGACAATATTCTTGGTCACGTTCAAGAACTTTTATTGTCAATGGTTATTGTGAGTTCGTGAGAAAATTAAAAATTTTATTTTTGTTTATGTAGAATATTTTTAATTTTTATTTTTTATTTTTTTTTTTGAAATTGTGTTATTTTTCATTCTATTGGCAGAGGTGCTCGGATGTAAGGGAAGGTGTACTATAATATTTTTAATTTCATGGAAAATTTTATAATCATATAGCTTAAGTTGATGTGACCATGTGGTAGTGTTAAAACTATTTCCATACGTTTATTAGATAAAAAATTAATTAAATAGAAACAAATTCAGATATTTTTATTTAATGTTAAAATATTTTTGTTAGTCTTTTGTTTGTTATTCAGTGGTTCCCATAAGCTCGATCGCGTAATGATTTTAGGTCAAGCTATAAAATGTAATAAAAATTTAATGTCTTATAAAATGTAATAAAAATTTATTGTCTTTTTTTTTTAATTTTTTTTTAATTATCTATCTAACTACTATTAATACTAGGGCTACATTAGGTGTCGGGTTTTGATCTTAATGTTAAAAGGCAGCAGAGTTCTAATTCTTATATATATTACTCCAATATATATAACTATATATAGTTGGTGTTCAAAACTTTACATCTTGATTTGATGATTGAAGCTACTTTTATTCTCTGAATGCGCTTCTAATTATTAAAAAAATATTTTTTCGTTGTAATCTTGAAAACACTTATTAACTAAGTGAAAAATTTTTTACAACGTACATTCGAAACTGTTAGCTTTAAAATTATAACATGAATTTACAACAGTTTGAATTTTCTACAATTTTCCAACCAAACAATGCGTAAAACAAAAAGGATTTCCCATTTATGAAACTAAATTTTATTTTTCATCTAACAAAAACAGAAATCGTAAATTATTGTCTTTAATGATTATTTGTTAAAACTCAAAATTTCATTAGGAATTTTTTTTTTTTTTAATTATTAAATTCTATAAAAAAATCCTCTCTATCTATTTTGTATATAAATTCTTAATTATTTTTTTGAAATGAAAAAATAAACATTTCTTTTACTCTTTTTCAGTTTTTTTTTTTTTTGTGTTTATTTATTTATTTATGAAGCGCAAAATTAAAAAGAAATCCTTTTTTGTTTATTTTTAATTTATTTAAAAGGCTAAAAATTAAACAAAACAAAAAAAAATTTTTTTTTGTTTTTTTTTTTTCAATGCCAAAAATGAAAAACAAATTTTCCCATGGAAATTTTTACATAAAAAAAAAATTGTTTTTTTTTTTTTTTTTAATTATTCGAAATAAGAATTTTTTAGCATTTCAGATTGACATTTTTTTCACATCGTTATCTGTATCAAAAGTCATATCCTTTTTTTTAGCAGCCCGTAAGCTTAATAAAAAAAAAAACAAAATAAATAGATGTTATTTTATTTTATTTTTCTAGAAGTCACATACACATGTCATTTAGAATTTACATAGAATGTTTTTTTATGTCCTCAATATTATATACCTACCTAGTACATGAAAATGCTTAGTAGCATAGAATGTAAAAAAAAAAAAAATTTGGAAAAAAAAAAACAATATAAAAATGTTACAAAAATGTTTTATTATGTAAATTTTTTGTCAACAAAAAAAAAAAAAATAAAAAATAAAATTTGCTGGTTAACTAGAACATTGATAACATATATTTTAGCTGTGAATTGGTATAATTCTGTAATTTATCAATTTTCTTTAATATAATAAAAAATGTTGACGCATATAAATCATCAGCTGATTTTAGTATCGCATATACAACATTATATTTATGTTGTATGTTTATGTTCTTTTAAAATTAAAAAATTTTCCAAAAAAATTTAAATCTTGTCAAGTTTATGTGTTCTTAACAATGTTAACATTAATTTCTTTAAAGTTTGTCCATTAATAATTTTAATTTTTATAAGTTCTAAAATCTAGTTCATTGGATTTTAAAAGTTTTTGCTTGCGTCAATCGCATATACTCTCATTATGTTTTTTTTTTCTTGAAAATATAGATAGATTTATCAAAAAAAAATTGACATAAAGTACATTATATAATATATAATAACAAAATAAAATAAATAATAATAATAATAAATAAGTATGTATGTATTATGTAAGCAAAACTTTTGAAGGTACAAAAATACAAATTTTGTATATTGAAAAACTTAAAAATAACTGAACAAAAAAAATACGAAGATAATAATAAAAAAAAAAAAAATGTATTTTTATTAAAAACACAATCAAAACTTCTACCCTTATCCAATCTTTTTTTTTTTGTTTAGCATATTAAAAACCTTATTATAATCAGAATTGTAAATTTTTGACGTTTTCATTTTTATTATATTTTTTTTTTATAATAAAAACTTTTTTCTTTAACTTTTTAAAGGCTGGATTTATTCACAATTATCCTGTAGAACATGTTGTACAACAACAGGAAGTTCTATATGAAGCCAAAAAAGAACAAATCCCCCTAGAGAAAAATATTTAAACCAGAAAAACGAGACTATAAATATTATTCTATTTTGTTAATTTTTTTTTTGTATTCTAACTTTTTTTTTGTTTTAAATAATTCAATTTTTAAAGAATTAATTTTTAAAACTTTTTTTTTATATTAATTTATACTTTAACATTTCCTGTTCTTGGTATGTTATTTCCATTGTGATAGAAATTATCGTTTGAATAAAAAAAAATTGTTATTCTTTAGTTAGAACATAAAACTGAACCATCTATATTTATTTTGAAATCAACCTCTTGTACCAATTAATCTAGGATCATTAAGTTTAGAAAGCCAGCAAGTATTAATCGTGAATCGTTGAATTTCTCATCACTCCATATAACCAGTTTTATATAAATTATTACTTATCCACAATATATTATTGTTTTGGGCCCTTTTTGCCCTAGAAATGATGCTTGCATTTATAGGACGGAATTATTATTAGTTGATACTAAATTTTTGTACCTGAGTATTATTAAGTATATATGTGTTTAACAACTACTTTTGTGTGCAATATACATTTAATTGAAATTTTCCTTTACATAATAAAAAAAAAAAAAAATCTACACAAAAGAATACAAAATAATAAATAAAATACATAAATTCGGAAATTACTCATCTTCTTAACATCCGGGTGCTAACCTTTTTTTTTTTTAAATTATTTCCTTAATTTCTAACCTTAGGGAATCCGAAAAAAAAATATTTTTTTTTTTTTTCAACAATAATTTTTCATATAAAAATAAACACAAAAAATTTGCTTAAAACATAAATAAATAATAATAATAATAAAAAAATAAAAAAAAATCTTAATAATAATGTGAATATTACGGAAAATTGAATGGCACATACATTGTTGGTTTTTAGACGAGAACTTAAAAAATAAATAAAAATAAAAAAATTCTTGAAATTTTTGATTTGATATAATTTCTCCCACGCGTGTTTTGAAAATTTTATGAAAAAAATAAAAAAAATTTCCACCAATATGTTGTATTTATATTTTATATATATGAAATTCATCAACAGACAAATTGCAAAAGACGAATTGAAAATTGTTCCTATACATACATACAAAAGAAATCATAAAATATTAAATTCTTATGAAAATATGAAAATTTTTAAAACTCAAATATCACAAACATAAATTCTTTTTTTCCTTGTTTCTTATGAAATTTTGTTTACGAAATGACTCAAAAATTGTTTTCCAGTTTCCTTTTATGGCCCATGAATAATAAATAGAGTTGTGGTAAAAAATAAAAAAAAGCAAATGATAACGTTTAAGCTCTCTTGTAACGACTAGAATCTATATATTTTATTTTATTTTTTTAATTAGATTGATTATAGTCGTATAAAACCATTCGTTTACTATATACATAAATTTTAAGCAGGACACTAGAAATTTACCACATTTGGACATCAGTGATGAAAGTGAAAATTATAAGTGAGATGAACATAGTTATGATTTTTTTAAGGATCTGAGACATTTGAAAAATATCTCGTTTACAAAAAAAATTTTAATAAAAAAATTAAAAAAAACTACGCCTCTTGAAATCCTTTATTTGCAACAAACCTAATCTGAAAATTGAAATCCTTATCCTTTAAGAATCATTCATTTTTACCTGATACCTGAAAATATATAAAATATTCTGTACCTATATAAAAATACAAAAAATAGGTTAATATTCCAGAATAATAAATATTATTATAATTTGTCATGTGTTTATTATTATGTATTTCTTTTCAAAACAAAGTTGAATCAAAATTGCAATAAAACATATATATTTTTATTTTATTTTTTTTTTTTTTTGTTTTTTTAATTACATTTACAATATTTTCTATTATTTATCCTGTTTTTCTTGCAATATTGTGCAAACAAAAAAATTCTACCGTGAAAGAAGTAAAAAAGATACATTTGTCCCAGATTTTATTGATTTTTTTTCTCATCGTGACACTATTTTATGATATTTCTGTCGTTATTTTTTATTTTTCTTCTTTTTTTTTTTTTCTTTCATTTCCTATTTATCTTTTTCAACATCATAAGGATCTATGCTTTTCATATTATGTTGTGTATACACTTATATGCCTACTTTTGAATAAATACTGTATAAAACTTATATCTCACAATAGTACCTTATATACAGTCGTTGTTATATTACTTTTTTATTTCAAAAATATGCCATTACAAATCATCCCATCAACACTTTTTTATTTTTAGTTTTTTTAAATTCTTGTATGTTATTTATGTTAAATTTTCACAGCAGGAATTAACATTTTTTTTGTAGGATTTCTTTTAACCCGTATAATATGCTTAAAATTATCTAGAGATGATGATGAAGAATTGAAGAAAAAAAAAGGAATTTATATTTAAAAAATTAACTTTATATTTTTTAATGTATGTGTCACAGACAAGATATGAAAAATTAAAATTTTATTTTATTTCACATTAGGTTCAAAATTTTATTATCAATTTTGATAACGATCTAGAATAATGATCTCAATTTATTAAATATGTAATAAAAAAAAATAAAAAGATATTCATTCATTTGAAAATTTGCCGAAAAAATAAATATAAAAAAAAATTAAATTAAAATATGTAAAATGAAATGATGCAATGGTTCTGGTTCTGTAATGGAATTTAAATGGTAATTATTTAGTCCTTATTAATTTGTGGAAGTTTTTATATGGTTTACTGCATACGGAAAAACTCTCTATGTAATTTTCCTCTATGGTAGTGTGTACCAGATACATTCATTATTATGCACTTATCAAAATTTATGACACACCTTATCGAATTGGTCCAATACATCAAACTGTTAATGAAAGCTGATCCGTTTCAAGAATTTGAATTAGTTCAAAATATCGTATTATCCAAAATTCTTAAAAAAAATTTTATATTTTTAAAATCTTTTCCAACCCTGCAAAAATGTTACATTCAATTTAATTTCCCATCTCGATTATAAGATGAAAATGTATAATACATTTGCGACATTTTCATAATATTATTCTTTTCCTTATAATTATTATAGAAACATATAACATAATACACAAACACCTACATACATGGCTTTTATATAGGCAGCATATTATGTACGTATAAATATTAATTTTCAATGGGAAATGAGACCTAAGGTGTAACAAATTTTATTCACCTTCTTTTTTTTCTTCTTCTCTCTCTTATACGTATTTATACGTAGGCTCTATTATATATCTAAAAAGTTATTTGTATAAAATAAATTGTAATTTATTTTTTTATTTATATCCTTGTTATATTAGCAAAAACAGAAAAAAATAAAATATTTTTTTGAACTGTACCATAATTTTTTGAACTGTACCAAGCACCTAATGAGCCTGAACTGATTTTCAATTTTATTAAAGCAGATAGGTATATATAGTTTTTGTTTTCACTTAGTTAGGTTTTGTATTAAGGAAATTTATTCATATTATCAGGAAATTCAATCCAGATATTAAGTAATTTTTTAAATATAAATAATAATAATATAAATTAAATATAATATAAATAATAAAATAATTTGTTAATACCTTTCAAGAAGGACTAAGGACTAAAAAGGTGAAGGTTAATCACTGAAAAGTTAGCAAATTCAAAATTTTCTTAAAAATGTTAAAAAAAAAAATTTTGGTAAAGGGATTTATAAAATTTTTCCATCGTTTCGGTAATTTTTTTTTTCATGGCTTGAATTATTTCTATTAATTTTTATTGGAAAAAAGCTCACAAAAAATAAAGAAAATGTATGACGAATATGTATGTAATAAAGCTAAAAGTCAATTGTAGCATTAATTTAAGCTAACTAAGATCATAACATAATCCTATTTTTTTTTTGGTATTAGATTTTATCAATTTTATAAAAGCTTATTTAAAATCAGCCTTATATATTTATTTACTTTATAACGACGCAAGTAAAAAATAATATACATAATATTACTTTTCTGTATATAATTTTTATATATACAAAAAAATATAATACTCTTATAGTCTTATATGTATATCTTAGAAGATTTGTCCATAATTTTTTTTTTTTTTTGGAAAAAAAAAAGCTTAATTTTAATCTTCTCTGTCACATATACTTAATTTAGAATTTTCAGAGACTAATCAAGAACATATAATCTGCTTTCAACTCATGGGAACATTTAAAGTAAATAACAAACCACTGAAAATAAAAGAATTTTTACAAAAAAAAAAAAATCTTCTTAATTTTAATAAAAGTTCAACATTAATTTCCCTGAAGGGTTTAAGCCAAATAGAAAACGAAATGCTTAATCCCATTTGCCATTATTATTATTATTATTATTATTATTATTATTGTTATTATTATTATTATATTTTTTTTTAACTCAAATTCAAAAATCTAACATATAATATATGTACATTTATATGCACATATTAGTATTAAGATGTATATTATGTATAAGGTTTGAATAAACTAATGACTGTTTGAAAAGGTTTACATATAAGAAATTAATGAGAATCAAAAACGATTAAAAAAACGTTTTTTGGATCCACTGACACTAACAGTTTAACATCAATTTTAGAATCAAAAATTGTAAATGGTATATTGAAGCGAGCGACACTGTTTATTAAAGTGTGAAAAATAGTTTTTTTGGTGACATTTGTCTGCCTAGTTCGTGCACTCATAAGCCACTAGTGAGATCAGAGTGAACAAACGCGATCGAAATAAACTTTCTCTTTAATAAATACGATTAGTTCAAAAGTGAAGAGATAAAATTAAGTTTAAATCTCAGGCCACAAGCGGTAAGCTTTTAGTCGAAAAAGTCGAAACCCATATTTTTTTTTGTATTCAATATTTTTTTTCTCTAAAAGCGATGGGAAAAATAACACATTCCACGATTAAATTTTTTCAATATAACTTGTAAACTTATTTATCTTTCGAAAAAAAAAAAAACTTACGGCACTTCCCATATATCCTTCTAATATAAAATCAATAAAATGTAAAGAAGAAAGTTGAAAACAAAAAAAAACACAAAAATATTAAAAGAAACCACACAATAATCTCAATTTTCTTCTTTTTTTTATCAATAAAAATTCCAAAAATATAAAAATAATAAAAAACAGAATCCTTTTCCAAATTTTTTTCTTTTTCTTAAAATATTCTTTATTTTTAAATTTCATTATGAGAAGGGAAATTTATTTCTAAAAAGAAAAATTTAAAAATAAAATAAATAAATAAATAAATAAGGAAACTAATTCTTGTTTTGTATAAAACTAATTTGCTATAAACACCGAAATTTATGGTTTCCTTAACTGAATGTTACTATATTCGTTGAGAATGCAAATTTTTGAAAAAATTTTTTTTAATTTTAATTAAAATTTTTAAAAATTCTGATTTCTAAATAAAATAAAATAAAATTTTTGATTTGAGGAAATTAACTTGACAGTATAAAAAAATTAATTTGATTTTCCAATATCAAAATTATTTATATTAAACACGATAAATTATTTCCGCATGTGAAAAAAAAATTATATTCTAAATATAAATCATTATTTAACTATTATGAGCAATTATATTTCGTTGATGATGACACCTTTGAAAACTTCTTTTAACTATTTCTTTTTTCATAATGATTTAATACACCAATTATACTCATTATTGCTTAAACGAAGTTTGTTTTATTTATTTATTTATTTATTTATTAAATAATCTATTTATTTATTGACATAGTTTAATAACAAGCAGTATTATTGTTATAATTTTATTTACTACGACGATTTTCACGAGAAGAGAGATTAATCAAATTGAATCTCTGAGAATAAGGAAACAAAGTTAAACGAAATATTAATATTTAAACTGAAATGAACATAAAATGGGTGCTAATAGTCTTATTTCGAATAGATTGTATTAAAATTTCCTCTGAATTTGTAAACTATTTTTAAAAATCATTAATTTTCTAAAAAATCCGTAAGATATTCAGATTTCAATCTTTTATCAATAGTTTCCTTTCGGATTGAACTGTTGATTTAAATAACAAATACAGTGACACCTATTCCAATTGAACTAATAATTAGTACAAATTTTGTACATAATCCTTTTACAAAAAGCTACAAAAAAAAATGCCTTCCGAGAACTAATTTACCATTATACAATATTATACAATCCCGACTTCTAGTTTATTCAGAAAAATTATATTCTAATATCCGTAAAAACTTCCTAATATAAATATACAAAAAAAAAACATAAATTATCAAAATAAACCATAGCTCTACCAATATAAATTAGGTCAGTTTTTTTAACCATTTTCTGTTACTATTTTTAATATTTTTTTTTGTATAAATATATAGTAGTGGGAAGAAACTCTGAAAAAGCTAATGGTTTTTATTTTTTCAATCTATTTTTGACATTTATAGTTCAAAAGCACACACATCATAAGACCCTTCCTCCTATTACATTATATAAACAATATATATGTATATATAATATAATATTTAGTTATATAAAAAATATAAAATTGTTTTTTTTTTTTTTTTTCAATAATGTACACATAAAAAAGGATAACAAAAAATCCTTTTTATTTTATATTTTTTTTTTGTTTTTTTGTTTTTGTTTTTGGACCAAAAAGAAAATTATATATACAATGTTTGAATATATTTGAGACAAGTATGCGCTTTGAGAGAAGAATATTGCCGTTTACGATACCAAAAAATAAAAAAAAATAAAACTAAAGTAAAAAATAAAAAACAAAATAGAAAGAAAAATACACAAAAATCGATACAACAAAAAGAAGCTGTTAACCTAATTTTTGTTTTTGGTTTTAGTGTTGTGCTAACAGAACTTAAAAAGGATATATGCATATACACAAAAAAAAAAATAAGGATATTATTTTGTGTATTATAATAGTATAAAATTTCTGTTCTTTTGATTTCATCTTTTTTTCTCTTTTTGTTTTGTACACTGTTAAATTGTTATTATTACAATCAAAATTTATGTTTTTTTGAAATCTTTTTTATCTTTCCAAAACGAAGATACATATGTATGTACTGTAGATACAATATAAAATAAAGTTAAAAAATTAAGTGGAAAAAAAAAACGAAATATTTATAGTGTTTTATTCTTTTTATATTTATAAAATTTTTATCATTTAAAGTGCCAACAACCACCAAAAATAAATTTCTAATAAAATATATTTTAGTTTTGATACGAATATGTATTTTCTTCTAAATATAAATTATAAATTATAAGGTCAATCGCCCGCCCAGGCCAATAATAAATGTATCTATTAGATGCAATCAAAACATAATTCCAATTTATCTGAATTATGTGTAAACAACAATTAACTTATAAATAAAACTTTATTTTGTCGTTATACTTTTTGATACAAACTTTTTATTTCCTTTTTTTTTTAATGAGACACATTTACAAAACTACCATGCAAGTGTAGTAATTTATGTGTATATTTTATAAGTTTAACAAAAAAATTGTAGTTACCTACTGTGTGTACATTTATCAAAATGAAAACTTCCAATTTTTAATATAATATTAAAAAATTTGGCAAATGATGCCAATTTAAATTGAAAAACTTTATTTTTTGAAAGTATATATACATAATACCTAGCACTGTATATATATATTTTTTTTTTATACTTTTTATTTTATTTTTGAATATTTTTTTAGAGCAATATTGTAATTCTTTTTATTGTAATATTAAATGTTACAATAACATAAAATCTTTTTTTGTTTTTTTAATAAAGTGTGACAAAAGAAATCATAACGTTATGCAATCATGGTACTTGAACTTTCGTTATTATAGAAATTTCGAAATTATAGATAAAAATTTTGGATACTTAATAAGGATGAGCTTTCTTGTTTTATACATATACATAGTTTCTTTTTGTATCAAGCATTTCTAACAAAAAGATAGTTAATAAATAAATGTAAATCAGATGAACAGAAATTAGATACATATAATCTATATTACTGAGATATTAATTTTTAAAAAACATTTCCTATTAAAAGTTTAATTAAAATTATTGTGTAAAAATTTTTTTATTGGCTTTATGTTATAAACATTAGATAATAATAAATTAAACAAAAGCTATTAATATAATTTCAAGTATTACAATTTCGTATAATACAAAAATGTTAATAAGAAATGAGAAAATGACAGTATTATGTTTTTCAACATTTTATAATATGATAATTGAGTAATTAATATTAATAACGAACTAAAAAAAAACGAATGTGACTACAAGATTTCAATAATTCTACTATTATAAAAGTATTAACAAAATAATATTTAAAACTAAGTTTCTGGATCCTTATGATAAAAATTAAATACTTTTATTTATTAGTATAAGCAAAGTATATAAGTACACAAAAAAAAATGTTTTCATTAAACCTTTTTTCTTTAAAAAAAAAAAATACACATAAAAACTTTTATATATTCAAAAAGGTAATTTTTAATATTATTACAGCTTAATTAAAGCAAGGAAAATAAGTATCGGTCATTAAATTTTATTAGGGGCAGAAAGGAAAACATATTAAAAATATTTTCCTATTTTTTTTTTCTTTTTTGGAAATTCATTAATTTAACAAAATCATTGGTGTTTTACATAATATATAATTATTGTAATAAATAAATATTGTGTTGTTGAAATAAGTTTTTTGGTATTAATAAATAAATTATAATTTTTAAAATATCTTAAAAGGAAATTTATGGTAATTTTTAATTATTTTATTAGTTAAGTTTTTGAATAAAAAAAATTCTTTTTTTTTTGAAAATAACAAAAATATCAAATTTTCTAAAAAATATCTACAATTTTCATTTTCCAAACGTTTTTCTTATTTAAAGTTTTAATGGGAAAAAGAAATTAGGATAAATTTACTTGTAGTTCATATCTACCTGAATTAAAATAAAAAACAAGGTCAATCTTAAAAATCAGGTTATAAAAAATGAAAAGCTTTAGATAAGCCATTCGAGCTTTGATTGACAAAAATAAAATTAAAATTTGGCAATACACAAAATTAACCTACTTATAATTTGAAGTTTATGTGTATAATAGTTTTTGATATTTTTTTTATAATGAAGTTTTAACAAAAAGAACAAATATTGAAAACCTTGTTGTAAGCTTTACGTTTTTTCTAAATATTAAAAATTCTACAAAATATAAAAATTCGAATAAAATCAACCTTTCCATGTAAGTTCTGTATTTGCGCTTAAATAAAAAGCAAAAGAATAAATAAATTTTGAATGATGAAAAATTTATTGACCATATAGCATTTAAATTCCTTATTTCAATAAAACAGAATTATTATTATTTTATAAATTTTTTTTTTTTATTTTTTTGCAAAACAGCAATATTAATTTTATTTTATATTTTACTGGCACCGCATCATATTTATTTATTTTATTTGTTTTTTTATCTTTTACACGCGCTTGAAAAGGTATGTGTCATGTATTACGTACATAAATACTACGTTTTATTGTAAAATATGTATCGTCCAAATTTCAAAAAAAATAAATAAATAAATAAAAACATAAATTTTAAGGAATTAATTAATAGAGAATAATATCACATTATTTTTTTCCATGATATAATGTTGAAGGAGGATATGTTCTAAAATTTTCATATCACGTTTGCTATAAGGTCACATTTAAGGTCGAAATGAAATATCTAATTCTTGAAATAATATTTGAAATTCTACAAAGAGAATTTTATTAAATTACTATTTATTATTTTATTTTTTTCAATACATTCCAAAAAGAAAGTTATTATTTATAACATTCGGTCTAATATTTAAAATCCAATTTATTTATACATAAAATATGTTGTACCATAATAAAAAAAATATAAAAATCATAAATAACAAAAAATAAAAATAAAAAATTGTATCTATTACACACTTTATTGTAAAAATAACATAACAATAAAATATAAAATAAAATAAAAAGAAATATAAATTTGTAAAAAAATAATTTCGAGCAAACTTTATTATTTATTATCAGCATTGTGGTGCTATATTATTAAAACTTCTATAAAAATGTATATTCATCAATCATTGGCTAAAACTATATTATCTTCCCACAATATTTCTGCAAAAAAAAAATTCTGAAAAATTATAATAATACTGATCATAAAAGGATAAGATTTAATTTTTCGATAGTGTTACACTAGCGATAAAGTCTATAAAGTATTATAAAAATTATAGTGTATTTGTTTTTTAAAAAAGTGTTTCAATTAAACTATATATTTATATATAGCACAGAGTGGAGTCGAAAGCGCATTAAAAAGATTTAATTTATTGATTCATTTATTATTTTTTTAACAACCAAACTTTCCGTAGAGTAATAAAAACTTTATTTTATAAGAAAAAATTATAAATTTTGGAAAAATTATTTTCAAGTCGAGGCAATTATTTTGGTACAGTTATAAAATTTAGATTTTTTTTTTCACAAAATTTCTATTATATATTTTAACCTCATTTTGAAAGTTATAGGCACAAAGTCTATATACATATATAGTATATAAATCTAGTTCAAAATTAAAAGAAATAAAAAATAAGGATAATAATAATAACACAAAATGTTTAATATTTTTGCATAAAATTCACCTTGAAATTTTATTTTTATATATAATAATTATAATTATAATTAATAATAATATAATAATTATATATAATAATAATATAATAATAATGTTTTTTCTTATCAAATTTTTTAATTGTCGCGTCGTCGTCGGCACTGCAAATATTTAAAACAAAAAAAAATAAAAATTGTTAACATCTCATTATATTTGGAAAGACAACCCTAAGGCAATAGAGTATTTTTTTTTATTTTTATTATTATTTTTTGTGTTGCAAAAACTAACAGACTTTATTATTATTATTATTTAAAAACAACAACAAAAATAAATAAAGTGTTTAATATATATAAACACCTAAAGTCTGTGAATATAAAAATGAAATGAAAAAAATTGCAATTCAATATTCAAGCAAGGTTAAGTACAAGGTATCTTATTTCACTACCATGTTTTATTTTATTTTTTTTTTTTGTTCAATGTTTGATAGCTTTGAATGAAATTTTATAAATATTTAGTACTTTTATTTTCTTTATAATTAATTTTTTGCCACTGTTGTTTTCTTTTGATATATTATTAATTTTTTTGTTTTATCAAAGAAAAATAATTATCGCAATAAAAATATATATTAATTTTAATATCAAATTATTTTTTGAGATGAATTGTATAATTTTTGTTTTTTTTTTTTGAATTAAAATAGAATTATCTGTCAGCAGAAGGTGCAATAAAGATATTATTTTACGAGGAATTACACTTTGAATTTTTGTTTGAAATTATTTTTTTTAGAAATTGAGTAATTGAAATGAACTGTCCGTCGGCCTGCCTGGTATAAGAAAAAAGATAGTAATTTTGTTTAGAAAAAAGTTAACTATTTAAAACAAGTCAGAGATTTTCATCATCGACGACGAACGAAATAATTATTAACAATAATTTTTAAGGCCAATCCGTTGATTAAACTAAAAATGATTAATTTTGCTTTAAACATATGAAACGTCAAAAATTATTTAAGTACTTTATATTCCGAATTATTATGTGTAAATAATAATTTATATTAGAGAAGAAAGAAAACGATTAAATTTTAATATCTTCAAAATTATTTAACAAAATTTATTTTTAAGACAACTTAAGTACATTTGTTCAAAAATATCATAATAATAATAATAACATCAAAATAAATTAAAAATATAAATAATCCCGCGAACAATATCATTTGGCTCATTTGGCATTTGGTAATAGTAATTTATCATTATCTTCTATAGAGCTAAAATTGGCCATAATAATATTAGAAATCTTAATTTATAAATCAATAAATCATTCAATTAAATCAAGAATTTAATAAAAAAAAATAAAAAAATTTCGTTCAAGTGAATGATTTATTATATTAAGAATGTTATTTAAAAAATTTTGTACACAAAAATAAATGGCAAACAAAAAAATTGTTTCATTCAAAATTAATTAATTTTTTTTTTTTTTTTGTATCTTTAACATTTAAAGATTCACAAAAATCCTTTAAAATAACTATAAAATATATTATAATCAATAAATCATATATAAAGAATATAAAAATTCTAATAATTTTTAATTTATTTTCTTTACAGGTAAACATATCATATAAATTCAACATAAATATTATATACACATACGTTTATCTTGAAATATCCAATCTCATGATGAAATTATAATAAATTATACAAAAAACATGAAAATTAAAATTGTAAGTATTAAGATATAAAAATATTTTCATTCAATTTAAAATATAAAATATTCATTTATTTTATATTTATATTCCCAAGAAAATAACTTTATATTTTTATATTTGAAAATTGAAGAAGCAATTATTGAGAAAATATGATAAATTATAAAATTTTTCTTGAAATTAAAATTGAAATTGGTATTTGACAGAATTGTATATATGAACTTCCGTTGCTAGGATGAATATATTATAATTAATCTATATTGCACAAAAAGTATTTAATGCTTATTATGTTAAAAGAGAACATTATGTTAATGAAATTATATTAATAAAATCGAAACTAATGACTTTTTTTTTTTATTTCTACATAAATGAGCACACCCTCTGTATTATTCTTATAGTTTTTTTTTTTTTATATTAAAAGAATATAATTAAATTATAATCGCATAATTGAATTATAACTATACATTATTATATAAATGTTCAAGTACATTTATATAATATTATAGAATTTTATATAATAATAACATATTAGAAAATATCTATATGTAATTACAAAAATAATTATTATTAAGAATTCACTTCATATAAGAAATTCTACATAAATACTTTTAGATGTTATATTACTGGTAACTGGTATCTTATTTTATTCACTTTAAGATTTCCATGAATATTTAATAAAAATCTATTTTGGGAAAAAAATTATTATTTTTATTATTATTATTATTAAAACAATATATAATATAGTGAGATGACAAAAGTAAAATAAAATAAATAGATTTTTATATGCCTTATGTAATATTTTCAAAATATTATTTGACATTCATTAATAATAAATTACTAATATTTTTCTAATCAATAAATAATTGTAATTAAGAAGTTTTAATACAAAATTATTTCTTAAATTCTTGATAATAACATAATTATTAATGAATTCAATATAATAAAAATAATATTGTATTAAAACTTTTAATAATTTTCCTATATTGAACTAATTTTAAGATCCAAAAATTGTTAAATATTTTTTCGTAAATTTGAATTTTCTCTCTCTTTGAAGTCACACAATTTCCTTAAAATTAATTTTCTATCAAAAGTTAGGTGCTTTTGAATCGCAGATATGTAATTGAAAACTATAACTCCAACCATGGTGTAAGATATAACAAGTTTTATTATATAAATGGAAACACTTTTAAAAGAAATTTATTTTTTTATTTTACTATACTTCGAATAATTTTTATATGTTTAATGATAAATCATTAAATCTATAGAATATAATCATTAAGAAAAATTATAAAAAAAACAACCATAATTTTTAATTTTATTTTCATTTTATTGTTTTTGATGAATTTTTATTTCCTCTCAGATGATCTTATATTATTTTTCTTTTTAAGTTACTTTTGATGAAAAAAAAACAAAAATTTTTATCTGTTTATACAAAAGATAGATTTATTAATCACGTTCTTTTCATTTTTATACGAAATATATAAAAAGAAAATTATTGCTGCTTTTTTGTGGAAAATAAGAATTATTAAAATAAAACTAATAATATATAAATAAATAATCTGAGAATGCGGGAACAAAAATATCTAACACATTTTCGAATGTTTCATTAATTTTGGGCTTTACTTACTGTGACTTTTGAATTTATTATACATATGATCCATATTTAAAAAAGTTATTTTAGTGAGATTTTTTGATAATGTCTACAGTAAAAATATTTAAAAATATACCTACTAATTTTGAAAATCAACTATAATGTCTATTTGATCAAAACAAGGACTTTTGACTTTAATGTTCTATCTGAAAGTTACAATCGGCGACGAATTGTGTACATTTTCCCGAAGCTACTATAATTAATTAGCAAAGTAATATCAATTCTATACGAACACTTTTATTGTTAAAATTTTTTAACTTTATCATAATATATGAATATTTTCTCGATTTCAAGTTCATATATTATAATAAACATCTGTCAGTAAGATCTATTTTTATAAATCTGTCATTATACCAATCTTAACATTAATGACTTGAAGTCGACACAATATAAATCATATAAATTTAAATATTCAAATTTCACTAAATACATGTACCAAATTTTTCTTCTTATAAATGGCAAAAATGATGAAAATATTTTTATTGTCATCAAAACATTATGTTTGACTTTCACATATGAAAATAATAAAAAAAAAAAATAAAAATTATGATCATAAAGAAAAATGCTAACATTAATAATAATTTTTGTTTCTTTCAAATGAAAAATAAATTGTGATTAGTTGTTTGTTGTTATATCATTAAAGTTTAGGAATTTTTCTACAAAAATTCAATTCGAATGAAATACTTAGTTCTTAACATTACATTGTTTCATTTTCTGAATAACATTAGGCCTGTTTTGAGTAATTTAATAAATTCTATAAATTTATACATAATAACATAACAATAGTATGATCATTCTGATATTTTAATCAAAGTTTTAAATTGAAAATAAGTTGCATTACTTACTTATTTACTTGCTTGAAGAAAAACTTCACATTAGTCTAAGTAAATAGCTCTGTGATAGGAAATAAGTTATATATTGAAATATTGGTAAATTTTCCTTGAACCACAGAATGCAATTTTTATTTCAATGAATTATAAATTGCAACTATTATAATATTTTGTTTAATCTAATTGTTTATAAAAATTTTTCACACTTGCTAATTTTAAAAGTAATAAAATTAGATTTATTTTCAGAAATTCGAAGAAGACTGGCAAAATAAACAAAAACAAACAATTTTTTTTTTACCATTAAGATGATTTGAAGAATTTTTAGTTTATCTATTTACTAAAATTTATAATTAATTTCTAGTCAATTAAAAATGAAAAGAGAATAACAACCTGTTTCAAAATACTTAATTTTTTTTTATATTATTTAAAAATGTTGCGCCAAAAATGTATTATTAACCTTGAAAAGAAATTCGTCTAATTTCGCTACAATAATAAAATTGTGGGTTATACCACAGAGAAATATAGTATATACACAGAGGAATAATTTGATATAACTTTTTTAAGTCATGGTTTGAACGACGACTCTCAATATTACTACTAAACCACTGCGTCATTAAGTTTGAAACAGAAGTATGTATTTGTATTACTAAGAGCCTGTGTTTGAATACAAATAAAATATATGAATGCTTCTTAAGTTAAATTCAGCATCGAGAATAGTTCCTTCAATTAGTAAAGAGCAATTAGTAAACATTATTATATTCTGCAACTAATTAACTGAATGTGTATAAACATTGTAATGCCAATTTCATTACTTTAAAATAAATTTTAAGTGTGCAAATTTGTTATATTTATGATTTATATTTATTTTTTAAGGCAATAAATCTTTCATTTAAAAATTTTTTAAAGTATGTATAATATTATTATACGATAGGTATATTAACTGGTAATTATTTTTAATTTGAATATTTTGTGAAATTTTTTAATTATTATTATTAAGTAATTTACTAATAAAATACGTCTGTAAAATTTGATGTGAAAAAAGAAAAAAATTATATAACTTCTTTTACTGTTTTAGCATTTCATTAAATAAAATTAATAATAAATTAGATAAAAAAAAAAATAAGATTAATAAAATTAATAAAAAAGATATGAAAATTTCTCTAATCTTCGAATATGTATCACGTTTAAGTTTCATCAGAATCAATTTAAACATTCCAAAAATTAATAAATTTTAGTTGTTTAGACTGATAGACGAACAAATCGACATTAAATGAAATTTTATATGGAAAACGGGCTAAAAACTAAATAAATTATATTTTATTCAAATACATTTGGTAGGTATACATTGGCTATATTAGCTTATTGACATACCTAACATTATTCTTATATATTTCTATTCATTGTTTTATCATAAGCTATATATTATTTTGTTTTCTTAAAATAAGCCGATTTTATTTTATAATCCAATCCAATGATTTATCAAGCTAAAGAGCTGTATATTTTATTTTTAATATGAAAAAAAAAATCAAAATAAAACCTTGAGACATTATGTTTCTCAAATCTGTACATTTATATTCTTTATGCATATAGCAACCTATACTATATATTATTAAAATATAAATAATCATGAAAAATTTGAAAATATCATATTCTTTGACGGCTTTTGATGATAGAATATTTTATAAGAAGAAAAAAAAAATTAAGAACATTATTTCACTGACAACGAATATTTTATTGAGCACATAAAAATAGGCTTTAAAAGGATTCATGTTGAGTTTAAAACAGGGTTTCGAACCCCGAAAATTATTGGTACGGGTACAGGTTCGGGTTCGATGCCTTAAAATTTAGTGGGTTCGGTTCAGGTTCGGGTTCGGGTTCGGGTTCAACTTTTTTAAGAAAAAAAATTCTATGTAGTGTTTAGTTTAAAATGTAATTTTTATTTTATTTTAATTATTTTATTTAATTCAAAAAAAACTTATAAATTCTTTTCATTCACTTTTTTCACTACGTATGAAAACTTCTAGACTAATGAAAATAACCAAAGAAATACAATTAAAAAAATTCAAAAAAAATTCTGCGAAATATGAAATTTGAATTTCTACGCGCCGCATACTTAGGTAATAATTGCAATTAAAAATTGAACCCGAACCAATTTTTTTAGTGGGTTCGGGTTCGGGTTCAGGTTCACATAATTTAAAAAAAAACATTGAACCGGAGCGGGTTCAGGGTTCGGGTTCGGTTCGGGTTCGAAACCCTGGTTTAAAAGGCTTTAAATGTATATATTTTGTATTTATATTTACAAATAAAAAAATACACACGTTAAGTTGGAAAATTCATTTCACATAAACATCATAAACTCTTAACAAAAGATATTTAGTTAATATTTTTAAAAAAAATTTAATAAATCTGATTAAAAATTATTGTTATTGTTTCAAAAGCAGTCTCAGTAGATTTCTTTAAAATCATAAATTTGTATGTTGAAAATTGTTTAAATTATTTAACAAATTAAGGCATTAGAAAAATAAAATTTTTCTCGACCTTTCAAGAATTAAAGATTTTTTTTTTGTATTATTTTTAAATTTCTTGAAGAAAATTCTAAAAAAGGCTTCATTGCCTTTAAATACTTTAAATGGATTTTATATTATATTTATTGTATATACCTTTTACAAAATAATTTTTAATTTAATAAATTTACATAACTTTTTCTATTTTATTAAATATAAGATTCTTTTGGTTTTTTTTCTTTCTTATTTTTCTCTTTTTTAATAACAATAAATAAAATTTTAAGTATACCTGGTATAATATACCTTTTAATTTTCTAAAATAGAAAAATCAAGAGAAAAAAAAAATGAAAATATATATTTCATAAACTTTTTGGCATTCAACATTAATTATTAAGCAATGTTAATGCCATGAATATAAAAAAAAAGCAAATGTAAAGAAAAAGTATTTCCCCTAAAAAAGGCATACTTATAGGTAGGTCGTATATGATGTATGTATTATTCTGGAAACTGCACAATTTTCTTTTTCAATGATAACAAAAAAGAAAAAGAAAAAAGAAGTACAATAATATTTCACATTATTTAATTTATTGTTAAGTGAGAATTTATATAATTTTACAAAAAATTAAATTTTCAAGTTTCCTTTTCGAAAAATACAACATATTTTTTTTCTTTATTCTTATCCTGTGCAAAAAAAATTAATACCTAGATTGAATTAAAAATGAAAAATCCTTGAAATTTTTTATTATACTTTTTTTTTTTGTTTAAGAAATCTAATTAAAACATAGCTAATGAAGAAGCCTCGGTTTTTAATCTAAAGAAAACTTTTAAAGAATTATTATAATTAAATTGTTGAAAAAAAAAAAACTATTATAATACTTCAAAAGTGAAATTATTAAATGTTCTTCTACTAGCATTGAAATATTTCATCATCGTTTAAGTATGAATAAAAATTTGAATGATTTCTTATTTAACTACTTGTGGAACTAACCAGCGTGATTAGAAAAACGTTCGTAAAAGCTACTAACTTTTTAACAATATACTAGTAAACTTTGGAACAGATTTGAAAAAAAAATTGAAGGAAACGGTTTAACTCGGAAATTTTATTGTCGACTTGAATAAAATAAAGATCGTAATTATTATATTTCAAATCAGAAATCAAAGAAATCGAACAGTTTAAAAAAGTATATACCTTAAATTTTGAAGTTTTTTTCTACCAGCTATTACTCTGTTTAAGCTAGTAGTTTACTACCACCATTCCATATCTGTGAATGCTTGGAGATGTTCTTATATTCATTAAAAAATATTGTTTTTAAAACAGAAAAAAAATTAGTTCACCCTTTACAGTTCAACGATTTCCATAACATCAAAATTATGTCTTTCTTAAGTATATATTTTACAAAAAAATAATTGCATACAAAATGCATTATAAAAATATGAATTGTATATGTTTAAAAATATAAAAAACCTTCTTAACTTTCAGATTATAAAATGTATAATACCTAATATCCGATTTCCGATTAAAATAATCCAAAATAAAAATAAATAAATAAATATAGATTAACATTCATTTTACTACAAATTTTAGATTGCGCTCCCCAAATCTCTTTGTTACTTTTCCCCATAGAACTAATTATTGTAAATTTGAACCTGTCAATCGAATGTTGATTTTGGGTAATAGATACAAAGATTTGATTGACCTTTCCTTATCAAAACAAATTCAAAAAACTCGATTATTTAACCATATTGACTTTCGCTTAAAATATTTTATTTCTTACGAATAGAATTATGTTTGTAATTTAATTCTTGCTAAGATAATTATTTTTTTGTTTTTTTAGTACAATAAATATTAAATAATAAATTCTTTCATTTATTATGTAGGTTAATTTTTGCTTAGATATTGTATATTTTTGTTAAACAGTAGATTTAAGCTTTTTTGTAAACTGTTTGTATTAAGCAGATATGAAATAAATAAATAAATAAATTAAAATTAAGTATAAATAACAATAATAAAAATTTTGGATATATTTAGGTACTAAGATAAATTCATGAAATCCAATATTTCAATATCTATTCTTAATGTTTTAAAAGAGAAAATGTGATTAAAACTTAAACAACTTAAACTTTGAACAAACTTTACTTCAAAATTAAGTGACTTATTCATATATCTAAATCAGTTAACTCATACACTTTTTAGTAATAATAACCATACATTTTTCAATATTTTTACTTATATATATAGTTGGCGTATTCGATTTACACCTACTCTTCAATTATTCAGACTTCATTTCATTTAAACGACAAAAAATTCTTATTCTTAATATTACCAATTATTAAATAAAAAAAAGTGAAATTAAGTATACATTAAAAACAAAAAAAAAACCAAGGTAGTATATGAAATGATGTCAGTTATCAATTTTCACATTGACATTAGTTATTTTTTGAAGCGGAAAAACCTTTGTTAAATTTATTTTATATCAATTTTCTCATTGAATTGAAAATTATTCAAGCAAAATAATTTAATGCGATAGTTAATCTTATATTGAATGTACATAATTTTTAAAATTTATTTTTAAACACACATACATTTTATTTGAAAAAAAAAATCAATCAGTATATGCGTAGGAATTGTACATAAAATTATTTATTGTAGGAACAAATTACACAACAAATCGAGCATACGTTATTCCGTACATTACGATATTAAAATATTTATTTTAACATTCTAATGTTAGTTTTGACAGATGCAATATAATAAAAACGAATACATAAATAAATCAAAATCTATATGCATTCCGGAAATTTATTTTATAAATCATAATATAGATTTATACTCGGTTTCTAAAATTTATAATAAAATATTTTAGGATAAGTATCTACAATTTAATATTTATTTTTAATTAATTTTCATTTAATTATCTATGATGAATTATAATAATTCAATAATATAATATAGTGTGCCATAGATATATAAAAAAAAAGATTGAAAATCACTGCGTTAATTTTATATACAATTAATTTGATGTATAAGATATAATATAAAAAATATTTCTCTCTAACCAAACATTTATTTAATTTTAAAGGTTTTATGAAATATTATCCATTAGTTTCAAATAACTTCAATATTTTAATGTTAAACATAAGCAAACACATTCAGTTATCAATAAAAAATTTATTTATTTAGGATATATCTTTAATTTATAAAATTTAATATTATTTGTGTTTACCAAGAAAGTAATTTAAAATCTTGATCTTTATTTTTATTTGATTCCGTAAAACAATTGCTGTTACTTAACTTCAATGCTCAAAAATAAGTTTTCATTTTCATAAGCTTAAGAAAACTGGAAAATTATACATGATATACGGTATATATGATTTCTGTCTTACAAAATGCTACAGTTTCCTGAAAAAATAAACTATAAAAGTTAATAAAAGATACAATATAAATTTATATGCATATACGGACCTGTACCTATTGTATCTTTAATGGAAAATATGTTTTGAAAAAAAAAAAAATCTTGTTATACAATAATAAAATTAGAAAAAGGAAATACATTTTTTTTTTCATTTCAACTGAATAATTTTCAATTTAACTTTAAAATAAAGGTAATTAAAAGTTTCTAAATTTAAAGCAATTTTAAAAACAAATATAAATTTTTATTTTGCCCTAAAGCTGATACATATATTCGTTGAGCCTATACTATATTCGAATATATATAAAAAATATCTGCAATACTATTTCCTTAGAAAAATTTTGAAAGAAATTTTGTAACAATTTTATTGTTATAGCTTACTTTTATAAATTTACAGGAAAAAAACATTTCAAACTATATATTTTATAATTTATAAATATATAAATTTTGATAATCTTTGAGATTTCTTGGATCAATATCTTTATGTTATATAATTAATAATTTCATAATAAAATATCTTCATAGAGCTAAAATTATAAGTAGATAAAGTTAGTAGGTGTACATACAAATAACTATAACAAATCCCAGGTTTGTTTTTTAATTTTATTTCTATTTCATTAAGGATTGGAAGACGATTCGAGTTTAAATTAAAAAAATTTCATCGTTCTACTCAATTTATTTAAAAGCAAAAATGGACCAGGTATATCGAAATATAAACATAATTTAATGTTGCACATCACTGTATAATATTAAAATACACATAGTATTATACTACACTACACAGTACTGAGAAACCATAATATTCTAATTTTTAAATTTTCAATATATAATTGTACACTAAAAGTAGAGCATATTATATTGAAAACAAATTATTGAAAAATTTTCTAATATAATTTTTTGATTGGAATAGAATTTTTTTTTATTAAAAAAATTATTAAATATTTTCTTTTGTACCTGAAATTCTATTAGTAAAAAATTCACATTCTATAAAATGATTGAGCTTTATTTTTTCATAACAAGTTTTGTTGAATATAATTCTTTCTTCTAAAAATAATTGTAGGTACTTGAAAGAAAACTGAAAATTTCCAAAGAGTATAAAGAATATTTAGAATGATTTAAATTCAGATTTAAGTGACTATTTTTTGTCCTCATCCAGCTAATATTCGAAATTATAGATTATATGTCTTAACTTCATATGAAAGGAAATCAACTTATGTATTTAAATATATAATTATATACTTAATATTAATACAACGGGTGATAATTTATCACGTCAACAAAACTCGAAAAAAATATTGATGATCTTGAAAATAATAAATTCTTTCGGTTAACTTGTAATTTATTGTAAATTCATTAACAATAAACTTATATTTGATGCCTTCAAATTTTAACAATTTTACGCTAATTAATATACATCATGTATTTTGACGTAATTTTCAGTATTTTTTTTTTTTTTTCTATTAGAAAAAAAAAATATTTAAACATTTTGAAGTTTAATTATGTTTAAAAAATCCTCATTTTCTTTAGTTTCTTTTCTTTTCTTTTCTTTTTTTTTTTGTTTTTGTTTGACAAGGCCAAGTGTATTTTCTTTTTTCAACATAAAATATAATATACGTATTTATAAACAACAAATAGGTATATATATTATATTATATAGGTATATATATATATTATATATATATTATATAGCTATAAATTTAGTGTCATATTATTATTCTATATACATTATAATAATATATATTATTATAATTTATGCAGATACGTTTTGTGTTTATATATCTTAGTTTGAGAAAATAAATTTTATGAACCGAATACAGAATAGAAAACTTTTTTTTAATAAAAAAGAAAAATGAAATAACCGATCAAAATCCTGGACTAGAAAATAATTTTTCCTATAAAAATAAACATATCTGTACGAAGAATTAAAACCAGAAAAATATTTCTGTGCCATTATATATGTTGAAGCTGTCGATATATGGGAGTTGGCTTTGAAATTTCACAAAAATCCCCTATTTTATGTTAATTACTTGGAAAAATTTATGATAAGAAAAACATTTATTGAATATTTTATGTGCACATTGTATCTATATGTTAAAATTGTACATAAAATTGTACATATGTTTAGCAATAATTACTTAATTGAAATGAAGGAAAATTCTTTTTAATAATAACACTGGCCTACACTCATTTTGGTGCCCAAGATTTTAGACCTGATTTTGGGTATATTTTGTGAGCTGATACAAGAAAACTAGTCACATTTTTCATATCAGCTGTTTATCTTGATTTCCAATTTCAATACCAAAGTATACAGAATACAAGCGAATTACCGTGATATTAATCGGTTTCCGTTGATCTTTCATTATATACTCACCGCATAAGTAACAAAACATATCAGGATCGTTAATGCAACTTCTTGACTTACTTGCCATCATAAATGTATACGATTAATGTCATAAAAGTAGTTATAACATGGACTGATTTTGAATAAAACCGTAAAAAATTTGAAATAAGAATTGTAGGTAAACCAGAGCTGTCAGCTGACATCTAGTAGCAGCAATGTAGTTCACACTAACTACTTTACCGACTACAGATGCGAAAAGAGCTGCACCAATACAAAAATTTTTTTTGTAGGCCAGTGTAATCATTCGTCGAAAAACATAAACATGTAAAAATTTTACTATTGCCATTGAATAAAAGAGCTCAGGTATCAAAATTATAATAATCAAAACGGGCCACTGCTAATGAAAAGGACGAAATTAATTTTTTATTTATTAATTTTTTTTTCCAGCTAATGGCTAATTATGATAATTTCAGTCAAAAATATGATGACAAAAAAAAAGACTGTTTTTATTCCCACGCCTCTTTTCTTATACTCTATTAGTTGAAATGTTGAATAAAATATACATATAATACAATATACATTATTTATTTTTGTATAATATAGATATTTTTAGACAAAATTATGTACATATTTTTTTTTTATATATACATATAATTCATACATATTAAATCCGGAAAAATAATTTTTATAAAATAAAATCCAGAAAGAAAATTCTAAATTTGGAATAAATATTTTTATATGATATAAGCTCAAAGCAAAAAGTTTCAATATAAATACCATGTTTTGTTATTTATTTTATCTTCCTTTCATGAATAATTCATAATTTATATATTTATTATACATTATATATCTATTTCCGCATAGCCTTGCAAAAAATTTATATATTTTTACCATTATATTTTGCTAAATATATACATATTTATATATGATTATTATAGTAAATAAACTTGTAAATTGATCTTAAAATTACTTTTACATGTACATGTGCATATTTTATGAGATAAAGTTCAAAAATTTAAAAGTTAAATGATTATAATACATAAAGCAGGAGCAAAATCTAAATAAAAGTCAAACCGTTGAGGAAAAAATAAAAAAAAATATTTGGGCTATTTTGGCGAATATATAAAATCTTAAATTTTGAAAGATTTTTTTTTTTATTTTACTACTTATACATGATCGCTCGAACTTAATACAATACACAAAGGTACGTGCGTAAGTGTATAAATTTTTTAGCCAAAAACATTAGGTAATTATGTTCCATAATTATCCACAAGACCTATATAACATATTCATGTGATACAAATCGGAAAAAGCGAAACTAATATACATATCAGCCCATCAATCTGCCCACCTATCTGCCTCTACTGATTTGTTAGTCATCATTTTAAGAAAACACAAAGTTCAATATGAATGAAAATATTATTCCCACACAATAAAAAAAGAAAACCAAATGAAAATTAATATTATTATAAAAAACTAATTGAAAATAAATCTTTTAATATTTTTTTTTTTCGTTATAAAGAAGAAAAACATTATTGTAAATAAGTAGAAAATAAAAAAAGAAATTTTAATTCAGGAAAAATTTAATTTCTAAGTTTTAAAAATGTTTTCAACAAAGTTTAAAAAATATTTTATTTGTTATTTTTGTAATACTTAAGAACTGAGGAATGTTTATGAGGAATATTATAGTCCTTATTTAATTTTAATTTTCTTTTGATGTATTTTTTCATATGATTTTATATAACTTGAGCAACTATATATTTGGATTGATATTTTTCGGGGAGAAAGTAAGGCTACATAAAAATATAACTTTATTTCTGGATTTGTTAATTTTCAATTTACATCATTAAAATTTTTTAACAAACTATAGAATTTGGCATCAAATTAAAATTTATACTTTTATACCCACACTTAACATTGTACATATATATTAACACTAACAGTGGAGATATCAATTTTTATTAGACCAATGGTTCCTTTGAATACTGTCAGAAAATAATAATAATCATGCAAGAAATTAACCTTACTTTTATTTTTTAAATTTTTTCTATTCGTATACCTTTTAAGTAGGGTTTCCGTGTATTAAGTTAACGCATAAGCTTAATTAAAGACTTAATACCAAACTAGTTTAAAATTACTCTTATTTCATGATTCAATTCAATTCAATTATTTATTTTGTCCACAGAATATTTACGATTTTTTATAAACATAATTAAAGTAACTTAAATCTAAGAGATAAGGATGGTTAAAATCCTATACAACTAATTAATCTCTACTTAAATGTCATCGACGAATGTAATATACAATTTTTGGGAAATTTCTTATTTAATGATTTATTCAAAAAATTTGAAGAACAATTTTTAGAACTATTTAAAAAAAAAAAGGTAAAAATTAAATTACAAATGGGCTAAAAAAAAAATACGTTCAACCAATCTTGATAATTTCAATAAAAAAAAAATAAAAGTTCAATAAAAATTCTTCTACACAAAAATAAAAATTAGCATTTCCTTGCATGATGCCATGAATTTTCAAAGGAAAAAATACTGGAAATAATTTTTTTTTTTTAACAAAAATTGAAAACTTTCAGACTTTTGTGTCCAATATATAAATTTTTTTTTGTTCGAAGCCGCTTTGTGAATATTTTTATTCCCAAAAAAAAAGTAGTTTATCGAATAAGCTGAACAAAAAACTTTTATTTTTTTTATTAAAAACTAGGTCAAATTTAACTTTATTCTATTCTATCCACCTATTAAACTTTCGTGCTATGCATGCGTTAACTTAGTGTTAAAAGGGGATAAAGTAAAAAATAAAAATTTTTAACACTACTTGACTACTTGCGCGTAACTACTTAATTATACTATTTTTTCAACCCCATGAAATAAATTTTGTTGTTTCTATTTAGGTATGAATATGTGTACTGAAATTGATTTTTTGTGTTGACTTGACTGACAACTAAGAATGTAGAAATAGCCTGCACTTGTACATTTAATTAAATAAAAATGTTTCCAATAATAGTATCTACTGTATTGTGAGCCACAATCCTACAAACTTGACAACATGTATGTACATATAACGTTTTGTCATCTTTTTGTTCTCAACCGTGTAACCAATATTTAATGATTTTACACAAAATAATTTACAAACTATAAGAAATATGTCAATTTCAAATATCTAATAAAAGTCAATTACAAATAAAAAATAAGAATTATAAGAAGAATAAGAATGAGTCTAAAATTCATAATATTGTAGATACAACCTTATGACTGCGGATGAATAATGTATATTGCAATATTTTATGCTTTTCATGTCTTTCTTTTTTAAATATACGGTTTTTTTTTTATGCATCTATTGAAAAACTAAAGTAGTTTTTTCTTCTTCTTTTTTTTTTTAAATATGAAAAACAAATTTGTTATAAAGTTTGGACTACATAATAAAATGTACCTATGAGGAAGAAAAAAATAAGGGGATTCAAAAATGCTAATTTCAATTGCTTGGTAAAAAAAATAAAAAATGCAATTTTGGGAATTTCGAATCATGTTCTGAAAAAATATGTTTCCTAATATATATTTCTTCTTTTTTAACTGAAGGGAATTTAAAATTGTTTAAATTCCTTATAGATTATTAGATTTATTAGTTTCTGTCATGTTCAAAAAAAATTAAAGCACATTTATTTTAGTATGCAATTCAGCATGTCGAACTATCGGAACTATCGTAGACCGCTAACTTTTGTTACCAACCATAGTCTTTAATTGAAAACTACTACAAAATTATACTAATAATTTCTATAAGAAAACATTAAATGGACAAAAATTAATTATTAAAAGCTCCCACTGAAATTCCTTATAGCTGAAAAAGAAGCATTTATCCACAATTTCGAATAAATTTTTAACATATGTATTTCTATCACCTCTATACATAATACCTAAAGATTTTGACAAAAATAATAATATTTCTTTTTCTGTACTAATTCTAAATAATATACTCATTAATTTTGCATAATTTCTTTCATTGTAAAAATTGCTTAACATTATCTTTAAAAACGTCAGAAAAGTAGTTGTGTACGTAAAGCGATAGCACACGTTTGTAGAAACAAAATAAAAAGATTCAATTATATTTATTAAAGTACGATAAAATTAGATTTGTTTATTGACTAAATTTTCTTACGTGCATGCATAAAACCATTTTTTTTTTTGTGATAAACGTAGTAAAAAAAACTTTTAAGTAAACCTAAATTTTCTTTTAAAGTTTTCTGAAAGAAATAAGTAGGTAAATGGAAAACTATATAGATATTTTGATTAAACATTATTTTACATGCACATTTCAACATAAATAATAAAACCAAAGAAAAAAAAAAAGGTAAAAAAAACTAAGTTGTGATTTTTTTCCCCATATTTACAATATACCTATTTTAAAGTAAGCCCGCCATAATTAAATAAAAATTATGTTGGAAAAATGTAAGAAATTGAAACTCTATATTTTTTTCCCACTAAAATAAATATTATTTATAATGAAGAAGCCACAACGAAGTAAAATAAATTGCATCCGATATTTGAATTTAAATATAAATAGAAATAATTTTTACTGAAGCGGAAGCTTTCCTAAATTTAAAACCAACAGAACAACTTTCAATTGAAGGCTATAAAAATCTTCAAAATTTCTAATCTCTCGATTTTAATCTTATTATATAATAAACAGATAATTAAAAATTATGAAATTATGAAAGTCTGTGAAATTTAATTTTTTTTTTTCTTTTTCTCTATTTTCAGATTTGCTTAAAGCCCTGATTAATAAATAATCATAAATATAGATTGCAAAAGATAACCAAAAAATAATTATCCTAGAAGTTGCCAAAAATATATAAAAACGATTAAAATAAGATATTTTTTAGATTATATAACTATACGTTAAAACCAAAACCAAAAATAAACAAACTATTCAAAATGCATATAGAAGTTCAGGTAGCATTAAATTTTGTTATTTCATATTTGTATAATAAACTGCCGAGACGACGGGTGAATTTGTTTGGCGAAGAATTGGAAAAAGCATTAAAAGACAAATTCCAAGGACATTGGTATCCTGAGAAACCATTTAAAGTAAGTACTTAATAACATTATTTTAAATATTTGAAAAAAGTTTAACGAGAAATGTAATTTAAAGAAAAAATTTCTATTTGACCTATTTATGATCAATATAAAGAAAATTTATTACCCTGATTCTGATTTTCAATATTATTTTTATTTAATTTTATTCATTAACAGGGTTCAGCTTTTCGATGTTTGAAAACTGGTGATCCCATTGATGACGCTTTAATAAGAGCCGCTCGCGAAAGTGGTGTACCAATCAGTGATATATTAGAAAATCTTCCAGCCGAATTATCAGTTTGGGTTGATCCAGGTGAAGTGTCATATCGAATCGGCGAAAAAGGAGCTGTTAAAGTAAATAAATGATATACAATTACACAATTATAACTAAATTTTAACAACAAATTTTGAACTTCATTTAGATTCTATTTTCTGAACATCATGATCATTCCGAAGATTCTTCATCAGCTGACCGAGAAGTAACTAAAACATTTAATCCAGAAGCACAATGCTTTCGCCCAATTGATGCTGTAAGCAATAGCTTGAACGGTTTAAGCTTAAGCCCAAAAAATTCATCACAAGATGCATCACCAACATCGTCAACATCGCCAACATTCAAAAATGGTGCGAGCCCAAATGTTGCCGCCAATACATTTTTACCAAGGACTCAAGCTCCAATAACATTTACAACCGCAACATTTGCCCAAACCAAATTTGGTAGCACAAAACTGAAAACTAGTTCAAAGCGAACCAATAGGTACTTTTTTGAAACTAAAAATAAAAGAAACTTTAAACGATATGTTACTGAATAGTAACACTTAATTGCATATTTGAAAATTTTCTCTACATTTAATGGCTTTTAAATTACAAATACATTATCTGTAGAATGTTTTGTACCAATACATGTATCGGATTTTTAACCCAAAATGTAAGAAGTTTAATATTCATGTATTATACATATAAAATTAATTTAAAAGCGAATGGCGACAATTTGACGCGTTGGGACTCAGTGTAAAATATCAAATTAATAAAAAATAACATTTTTTAATAATTTAAGCAAAGCGTACCATAAGCAACTGAAAAAATAACAAGTTATTGGTCATCTTAAATTCAAATCATATATACTACGAGATAAAACAGTGTATTTTTGACACTTTTGTTATATTTGAAAAATATTTTAATAAAAATTTTTTTTTTCGACAGCTCATATCGAAT